>OZ002728.1:23304057-23692504 GCA_963924305.1 Polygonum maritimum | reverse complement strand
AGGAAAACAACCTCGATCTCACAAGGATCAACACTTATTGGCTGAATTGGGGTGGAATTACCCAAGTCTAGTTAGGGAAAGAACCCAAAAACCCAAGACCGATCTACTATTTGAGCAAGACCGAGTTTCCCAATACATCGGGCCCGACGTAGAGTGTGTCGGTCCCGGCCAATTCAACCCCGATCCACCCTCGGACCGAAGTGACCAGTGTCGGTCCGAGGTGATTCCCTTTGATTTTCCTCGTTTTGCCTTTGTTTTACCTCTTTTTAGTCTTTTGGGTACTCTCAACGCACGAACTCCCGTGTGTTCGACACCCTACCTCTCTTACTACAATAGGGGTTCAGTTTATAAATTTAGATTTTGATATCATCCGACCACCACACCCGGACCGATCAGAATTTTGGCGCCGTTGCCGGGGAGTTCTACTTGTTTGAGGTACCCTCTTTTGTTGAGTCTTTGTTTGGTAGTGATTTGGGTGAGGGACTAGCCCAAACCCCTTGTTTGTTTTGATTTCGGTTTTGTTTGTGTCTTTGGTTGTAGGTGTATGCAAGCTCGTTCCGTCCGAGGAACACTTGAGCTCGACTTTGTGTGTGATCCGGAAAGCATTATCAAGCAAGACCGAAAGAAGAAGAGAATGGCGGACCAAGCCCGTGATGAGGAGGTTGAAAGGATGAGAGCCGACATGGCTCGAATGCAACTTGAAATGGCGAACCGAGATGCCGAGGCTAGGAGAGAGCGCGAGCAAAGGATGAGATTGGAGGCTCAAATCAACACTCAACCCCGGAATGCTAGACAATACATGCATCCGGAGTTGAAGGTGCCGGAACCGGCCATCGTCTTGCCGGAGGTGTCAAAGAATTTTGAGATCAAAACTCAATTCATCTCACTCATCAAGAGGGAGCAATTTCAAGGGAGACCGAATAAGTGCCCGATCGAGCATGTGAAGCAATTCAAAGACCTATGTGAGACCATCTCGACGGATGATGAGACACTTGAGTACGTGCTACTCAAGGCCTTCAAGTGGTAGTTGGGAGGCAAGGCATTGCATTGGTTGGAGAGCCAAGCACCTCGTTCCATCACATCATGGAGGGCTCTCAATGAAGCATTCTTGATGAAGTTCTTTCCGCCCACCAAGACGACGGAGCTTAGAAGGAAGATAGCGAACTTTCAACAAGGAGCCCACGAGCCACTCTTCGAGGCTTGGGATCGGTTCAAGGAAATGTTAAGGGCATGTCCAATGCATTGGCAACAACCTTATGTCCTTCAAGACTCATTCTTCCAAGGAATCAACCCCGCCACCAAGGATAAATTGAACCTTCATACCGCTTGTTGGTTCATTGACTTGCCTCCGGAGCAAGCATGGGAGTTGCTAGACAAGCTCTCCGATTATGAAGCCATGTATGGAGTAAATCAAGTGAACAAGGATGTAAGAGTCCATGGAGACGGTGCAAGGAGGCTTTACGATCCAAAAAGTGAAGAGGTGGATAAAGACGTGAAGATCCAATTCTTGGAGGATGAGTTGAACAAGATGAGGAGGAAGATGGGTCATCTCCAACAAAACACAAGAGCTTGTGAAGAGTGTGGTTCTTTGAAGCATGGAGCCCAAGAGTGCCCAAATGAGCGCCAAGTTCGATTGGCCGAGCAGATTGAGGAGGCACACTATGTTCAAAGGAACTTCGGAGGGAGAGCAAATTTCAACAATGGAGGAAGGTGGAACCAAGGCCAAGCTAGTGGCTACAACAACAACTTCAACCAAAACGAGCCAAGGGCCCAACCACCACCATACCGACCTCTGGGATTCTATGAGCAACCACCACCATGGGCTCAAAACTTGAAGAATCAAGTCACCAACATGGAGAGAAGATTTGATGATCAATTCAAAGAGTTTGGTGTATGGAGAAGGCAAGTGGACAATCAATTTGTTCACATGGCGAATCAACTTCCAAGAGAAGAAGGGAGACTCCCGGGCCGACCCGAGGAGAATCCCCGTGCCCAACAACAACAAAATGAAGTTCGAGCCATAGGATTGAGGAGTGGACGAAGTTTGCCCGAGCCATAAGTTCCAAGAACGAGAGAAGAAGGTCGGACCGAGTTGCCCAATAACTCGGGCCCAACGTGCCAAGACGTTGATCCAGAAGACGGAGGAAGTCCCCTGAGTCGGACCGAGGTGGAGCAGAACTCGGGCCCGACGTGCCCTGTAGTCGGCCCGATGTGCCCAGAAATTCCCTGCCCTCTGACCGAGGTTCCTGAAGTCGGTCCCGACGTCGATCCGAAGTTGGTCCAAGCTGAAAATGTCGAGAGAAGTCAAGATCGGTCCAAGGAGGTGGATCCAACCAAGAAACAAGGAGGCACAACACCTCCATATCCTTTGAAGAAGCCCAAGGAGATAGTTGAGGGCAAGTTTAAGCGGTTCTTGAAGCTTTTGCAAGGCATGAACATCACCATTCCATTCACCGAAGCTCTAAGTGAGATGCCATCCTATGCAAAGTTGTTGAAGGAAATTTTGAGCAAGCTGATGAGGTGAGGATCTTGGAGCTACCTCAAAAGCTAGGTGATCCCGGAAGATTTGCCATCACCGTGGGGATTGGATCCCAAAACTTTAAGGCTCTTTGTGATTTAGGAGCAAGCATATCGGTTATGCCCATGAGCAGATGGAGAAGGGCTAACCTTGGAGATATGGAACCGGTTGATATGAGTCTTACTATGGCCGATGGTTCATCTACAAAGGCCACCGGAATTCTAGATGACGTCCCGGTTCGAGTTGGGAGGTATTTTCTACCCGACGACTTTGTGATCCTTGACATGAAAGAAGATCCGATGGTGCCCATTATTCTTGGAAGGCCGTTTCTAGCTACGGCGGGTGCTAAATTCGATGTGAGAAATGGAAAGGTGACTTTCGAAATTGGCGAGGAAAAAGTGGAGTTCCATTTCAACAAGGCTCTTAATGAACCGGATGCTTTGGCAATCTTGAAGTTGGAGGAAAATGCCAAGCGTAAGAGAGAGGAGTTGGAACCCACAAGAGAGGAATAAGCACCATTGAGAGATCATGATATGATCAATGTTCAAGAGCAAGAAAGAGAGTTGCTAGATCCATTGGTGAACCATGAGGAGTCAAGAGGTAGAGATAGCCCAAGAAGCCATGAAGAGTATCCTTCTCTATATCCTTTTGATGTGGGAGACTCTTACATTTGTTTAAGTGATTTAAAAGAGGATCTAGAGGATGATTACCTTTGTTTGAGTGATTTGCAAGAAGACTTGAGTTATAATGTCATTGAGTCCCCTAGAAATTCTTTAGATTTTTGTGGTGTAGTTAATGAAGAACAAGTGGAGAAAATGCAAGAGATGTCAACCTACACTTTGGAGGAGAAGATTGAAGGAGAAGTTGGATAGCACAATTTCATCAAACACAAATGGTGGTACTTTGGCTATGAGGAGTGTGGAGATGCATACGACAAGGATGATCAATTCACTATTTTTCACCCTCCTTGAAGGGTAGAGGTTAGAAGTCAAGCTAGTGACTTAAAAGAAGCGCTCCTCGGGAGGCAACCCGAGTTTAGTAGGTTCATTTTCGTAGTTTCTAGTTTGTTTTTCTTTGCCTAAGCGTAGAATCTTTCTAATCTCTCTTTAGCATGTGTTTTGTGGAAATTGTGTGTTATGTGAGCTTCATGATCATGTGTGGTATTGGTGAAAATAATAAAAGGACTTGTGGGTAGAGACTTGCCAAGACAAGGGATTTTTAGGAAGCCAAAATGGGTAGGACCGAGGTGCCCAGTACCTCGGGCCCGAGGTTGAGACGTCGGTCCTCTTTGGCCGGTCAACTTTGGTCTTGATTTTGTGGAAATTCCTATTATGCCCTTCTGACCTAACTTTGTCTTTTACCCAATTTAAGCATTCTTTCCCATACCTAACACCCATCACCCTCATAACCACCTTCCCAAAATACCAAGCCCATTCAAAAACCCCAAATCGATCCATCATCTCCACCATACTCGAACCTCAAGCAAATCCCACTACAAGTCTCCATCCACACTCCTAGCATCCTCAAACATCGATCCACAAGCCAAAAATCCCAACAAATCCCATAGATCTTCATCCCTCTTCTAGATCTAGAAGAGAAATTTGAGTTCTAAGAAGTCTTTGATTCTTCAAATTTGGTATGTGAATCTCAATCTCTACTTGATTCTTTGTGAATTTCATGCTTTCATTGCTAGATTTGAGATTTGCCATGATTGAGTGAGCTTACACCTTGAGCATCCATGGTGATTTTGCATGCATAGAGAAATTTGTGCTTAATTGTTGGTTATGCATGATAGAACCTACTTGGAACTTCGATTGATGATGAGAAATGGTTGATTTTGGATTTTAGGAGCATGATAGAGTGTTTTATGGGTGAAACTAGGAAGAAAAGTCGGATAAGACTCTGTCCGAGGTACCCAGAACCTCGGGACCGATGTTGCAAGTCGGTCCAAGACTCGGACCGAGGTTGAGAACCTCGGATCCGATGTCTTGTGTTGGTCGGTCCTATGCTATTTGACTTTCTCTTGTGTGAGCTTTAGGATTCATGAGCTTGATTGTTGGTAAAGGCATGTTTATCATGATGTATCTTGTAGCTTGACCATTGTTATGTGAATCTTTGTTCATGCATGTTGAAATTTGTGGATTGAGTGTCTTAAGAGCAAGTATGGGGTCATTTCCTTGCATGATGAGTTGTTTGTGGTGGAAGCTTGTGATTTTGTTGTGATTGTATAGATTTTATCTTGTAGTTCTTTGCTTGATTGTGTGTAGGTACCATGACGACCCGAGCATCTTCTTCAAGGATGGAGAAAGCAACAAAGAAGTCCAAGAAGTCGAAGAGAGTGCAAAGGATGGATGATGTGCAATTTGAGGATGATGATGTGGCTAGTGAATATGAGCGACTCATGGGTCTATCTCACCACACTCAGTGGGTAGATTGGGAATCAATCAAGAAGATGAGCATGGATGAGGCTCTTATTCGGTGCTACTCGAACATTGGGCTTAATGTGATGCTAAGATGGAACAACACTCATTATCCGGCTTTGACCTCCGAGTTTATGGCATCGTTCAAGTGTACTTATGAAGGAGTCGAGAATGAGGGCATGATCTCCTTCCAATTGGGTAATCAAGCACAAGAGCTCTCTCTAAGAAATTTGGCGGTCTACCTTGGATTTCCTTTTGCTAGACAAGAGGCTTTTGTCGACAATGATAAGGTGAACTATCTTTGGAAGTATGTAGCGGGCAAAAGCGAGATGAGGAAGGGAGCCTCAACCAATGAGATCGCTAGCCCACTCTTCCGAGTCATGATCCGCATTTTGGGGTGCACAATCTTTGCCCGACATGAGCTTAGCAAGCCGATGAAGGAGGAAGCCATGTTGCTTTACGAGATGTTGTTTCAAAATGAGAAGCCGATGAACCTCACGTGGGAATGGGTGAAGATGGTGAGGGACTTCCAAAGTTCCTCATGGATTTACTTTGGAGGTATGATTGCTCGGCTAGCCCATGCACTTGAGGTCGATTTATCCTTGTATACACCGGCCCCGAATGGTGTAGAGTTCATGGACCTCAAGTACTTCAAGAAGGCCAACATCATCAAAGAGAAGCAAGTGACCGGTGCCACCACTTATCTAGCTCCTCACTCCAACTTCGACAATGTGCATATTCCTTTGGGGCCTCGACTCTTTGACCTCACGAGGTACTACAATTGGTTCCAAGTTTGGACGGGCAAGGAGAATCCTTATGGAGAACCGGAGGGGACACTTGAGGTTAGGAGACGAGCACAACACATTCGTTTCACTACTCCTCAAGCTTCCCCGGACACCGAAGAAGAGGAGCCCAACCAATATGAGTTCATGAGAAGAGATGACATGGACATGGACTTGCCTAGAGAAGAAGAAGAAGAAGAAGATGGTGGTTACCACAATTTGCTCACCGACCATGCACCAACACTACTGGACCGAGGTGCAGAGCATGTCGGGCCCGACATCCACCAACGTCGGTCCGACACATATTTGCCCGACCCGGTCCCGAGCCAATTCGAGAGGGGTGTTGGATCGCTAGTACTGAGGGACGTCCTTTACTTTGGTAAAGGCGTCCTTAGGTTAGGCGTCCCTACGAGGAGTAAGGGCGTCCTTGAGTAATGCAGTCGAAATCAAGTACTAAACAGATAATAGATGAACGCAGTGAATTATAGAGGAACCACTCAAGACCAAGTAGTCCTTGAGTGTAAACCTCTACCTCCTTGGAGGATTTTTGAATAGTTCTTTCCTTTCTATTAAACGTTCTTACAGTTGTACTGGCGAGCCTTTACAGTTCTCTGACACTTAGCTTTTCCCTAAGTTCACTTGTAAAGAACGCCTTTAAGCCTACAACTTAAGCTAGTTCAATCTACTAAAGGACTCTATTCCTACGTTCTGCAGTACTTCGCAGAACTCTCTCTCTCTTTTTGGGTTTTTCTGTTACAAACTGTTTTTGTGATTTGGTTACAAGTCTCACTCGATCTAACACAAGTTCTAGCACTGTTCTTGAGTTCTTGAGTTAGTTCTTCGTGTTCTTGAGTGAGTCGCTTTCCTTTGATTCTCTCTGAATATTCCTGAAAGCGTTAACATCACAATAAATGCCTTGGGGCTATTTATAGGACTTGGGGAAGGGCGTCTTTTCTCTGGGACGATCATGCCCTTCATGGACGTGGCTACAGGATCTTCCTCCACGTAGTAGGGCGGTGATGAGGAAGCTTCCTGTATCCAGCTGTGTATGATGGACTCCGCTACAGGATCGGCTGCCACGTGTTGATGGACTCTGCAACAGGATCGTCCGCACGTAGTGTTGGACTCCGCTACAGGATCGGTCTCCACGTGTCCTTGGATGATCAAACATTGTCGAGTGATGTCATCTTGTCGGCTAGAGAGTAAGGACTCCTTTCTTACGTTCCTACTTGCTTGGGACTCCGTCCTTGCTCAAGTAGTCTCTAGCTGGTCCTTACTTCCTGTTAGCTAGCGTCCCTAAGCTTGTGGGACGCCCATACACCCTTGTTGTCCTTTTGGTCACTTGCGTTCCTGAACACTTGGACAACTTTATTAGAATCAAAGTAAGTTTGTCATATCAAAACTAAGGGACGGTTGTGTGGTACACTAACAAGTACGCAAGCGTTCTTGATAGCGTCCCAACAATTTCCCCCTTTTTGATGATGACAAAATCTTTAGCAAAATAGTTTTGACATTGGAACTTAGCATGCATGAAAACTTAGAATCGTCCTCTAACACTTAGAGAAATTTTAATAAGCACAAGTTTTCAATCTTTGATTCTCTAGCTTTTTGGATTTTAAGGAGAGATTTGCGTCCTAGAAAACTTTCTAAGCGTCCTCTTTTATTCTAGCATGGGCGTTCCTTAGACCTTTCACTTAATAGTTCCCCCTTAACACTTGCTTATTCTAGATAACTAATTTATAGTGCATCTCTGCAAAACTACACTTCCCCCTTTTGGCATCATCGAAAAGGATAACAAGTGATAAGAACGTAAAGCACAAAAACATAACTAAAGGCAGTGGAACGCTTAAACAAACATAATGCAAGCCAACAATGTAATAACCATTCAAACGAAAATAGAGTTATTACACAACAACGATCACAAGAAGATCAAGTGTTTTTGAACAAAAGAAGCAAAGGCAAATAATTGAGGGATTAAGGAGTTGTGGGACGGCGATCACTGGGAACGGCTCTGGTCTTGATAAAATTTTAAGCAGTCGTTCATTAAGTTCAGCAGCTTTGGAGAACGCAGATGATAAGTCCTTCAGAGCAGAGAAGATGAGGCACTGGTTGTCCATGATTGCGCCCATTAGTTCTGCAGGAGGATGCTGGGCAATATTGGCAGGGGTAGAACGGGGCACTGGACCTGAACTAGAAGAGGGAGCGTCCATAGGATGTGCTGGAGGAGGAGAAGTTGCCAAAAGCATTTGATCAAGAGCGTTAAAGTCGACTGCTGGCTCTTGGTCCTGAGGGACCTCTTGAGACATTGAAGCAAGCCTTGCTTCTTCAGCTTCAGCGGCCATGCGTTCTTCCTCAGCTTTCAATCTGGATTCCTCAGCCTCAGCTTCTAACTGTTTTAGCACGGACGGCAGCTCTTCAGTGTGCCTGATTTCTACAAGACCCTTCTTAGCGTTCCATTTCAAGCCAAGTTCTTCAGAGGGAGCGCTCTCATCATAAGCGTCCTGGGACTGCAAGATTGCCTTCACTACTCCAGGGTATGGCAAGGCATGCCTCTTCCTTCCACACTTGGCCATGTGTTGCATAGCAATTCTGGCTAAGTTGATTGGGCGGCGTTCTAGGATAGCGTCAATTAGGATGATGTCATCTGTTTGCACAATTGAACGCTTCTCCTGCCTTGGAAGTATGGCGCGACAAATGAAGTAATGAATGATAGCGCCAACTTTGCTCAGAACATGAGCTACCCTGTCAAGTCCCAATGGCCTTTTGCCCTGAAATATGTGCTCAACAAGAGGCAGTTCTTGATCTGTTGTTTCAAAGCCGCCTTCAGGAAGTGAGCTAAGATTGTCGGACGGTGGCTTGCGAGAACCTAGACCCATGAGTGATCGGATTTGGCGTTCTGTTACTGAAGCTTTCTCACCTTCAATTTTGAAGTGGAGGGAGCCATCTTTTGCTTTGAAGCGCAAATCCCTGTAGAACGCCTTCACCTGTTCTTTGTCAACAGTGGTCGGCGTTGGTCCAACGTTCAGCCATCCTTGAAATTTTAGAAGTTCGAGGAACTCCTTAACGTCTTCATCATCGAAGGAGGCAAGCCACTCTTCCGAGTAGATCAGTGGGCTTAGAACTTTGACGGGGGCACCATCTGGTTTGCGTTTCTTCTTGCCCTTAGGAGATTCAGAGTCCTCATCATCATCTAACTCTTCATTAGCGTTCTCAAATTTACTGTCAAAAGCGTCCTTTGAGGGAGCGTCCTTTGTGCCTTGCTCGTTTTCTGCATCGCCACCAGCTGTGGCTTGATCGGCACCTGAGGTCTGACCTTGGGATGTGCCCTCAGCGTCCTGAGCCTCTGATTGAGTTTCTGTTGCTGGCTCAGCGTCCGCGGGGACTTGTTGGGATTCTGTTTGGATTGTGGGGGAGGGGTTTTCTTGTGGAGCTTGGTTGGGATTGAGGATTGGGAGGGATTGGTTGTAGGGAGGGACTTCTTGAGCATCACGCTCGAGCTCTTCAGAAAGAGTTGGCTCGGCGTCCTTTTGAGGGACCTGGTGCTCGCCAGCGTCCTCAGCCACTTGATTCTCAGCTGGAGCATTCTCAACTCCTTCAGCCTCATCATCGGAGTCCCCAACGACATCAATAATAGGGGAGACTCCTTCAGCAATTTCTTGAGGCGTTCCTCTTTGGCTCTCAGATGAGCTAGAGGAGGAGGAGGAGATGTGCTCGGGCTCTGGAGCAGCTTGAACCATGAGCACCTTGGGAGATTCGCCAGCTTTGCAGCGTTTGAAGGTGCGCTCAAGGGTTGGACGCTTCTCAACGTCCTTTGGTCCACTCTCGGACGAGGGACGGCGAGATCTGGGGGTCTCTGGGTCCTTGGGTGGCGAGATGTGGGCCGGGGCGGATGGGAAGTTTGCAAGATTAAGAGGAGAGAGGGATTTGGAAGAGAAAGGAATGAGGGCATTTTTCTTGGATGGTTGAGGGGACGGAGGGGGAGTCGGGAGTTGAACGATTGAGATGGGTTGAGGGGGAGGAGTGGATTTTTTTGGAAAGGATAGATGGCCTTTTTGTGGTGTTAGGCCTTTTTGTGGGGGGTTTGGAGGAGGGGACGCTTGAGGTCTTGGCCTTTTTGAGGGGCCTTGGGTCGTGAACTTTCTTGGAGCGTCCCTCCTTAATGTGGGGTGGAAACTTGTCCACTATTTCTATGGGGTTTGAGGAGGTTGGCTTTGATGATTTTGAGAGGGGAGATGAGGGGGTTGAACGTTTGGACGGAAGGATGTTTTTAGTGGTGATGATTGTGATTTGAGGAGGTGGGGGAGAGGGACTTGGCACTCTTGCTTTGAGCATTTTGTAAGCCAAGGAGTCCCTCGGGTACATTGGGAAATCAGGAAGGACGGCGTTGTGGAGGTCGGGTATAAGTTCAAGTAAAGGACCCAAATTCTCACCTCCAAACTGAGAGAAGAAGAGAACGTCGTCCATCCGTCCTGGCAAGTCCTTGTAGTTGGTTTTGTGAAGACTTGGCACTACAAAGCGTTCAATGAACCTTTCATAGTTCTTAGTCTTCGTTGCATCATTCTTGATCTCTGGCAAGTCCATGCGTTCGCTTATTAAGTTGTAAAGGGTTCTTGGCTTCCTGTTGATGAAGTCCACCAACGATTCATTAAGAACGATGGGTTTTGGTTTCTCGATGTAGTGGGAGTTCACCAGCTTTCTTCTCTTCCCGCCGGTAGAAGATCCGGACACGTTCAACTGTCTTTGAGACATGTTTTCAGATGAGCTTTAGTGAGAGAAAGTCGCCGGAGTTCTAGAGAGATGTCAGAGCAGATTTGAGAGCGAGAAAGTGGTTGAGCGTAATAAATTTGATTGCGACTGTTCTGGCCTTATATAGAGGAAGCGGTGGCACAAACGGTAAAAACCACTGTTTTACTGTGCGACACGTGGCAAAACTTCCCCCTTAAGATTTGAGCAAAAGGAACGGTCACTGTTCACACTTTCAAAAGTTCAAAATTCTGACTCTTCAACTTCTCCTCAAATACTGAACTGGCGTCCTCTCCAACAAATACTGAGCGTTATCTGATACTTAGCAAAATCTTACCTCTTCAAGCAAACCAACGACCAATTTACCGTCCCTGTGATCACCTTTCGAACCAATTTGAGAACAAAGCAAGTACGTCCCGTAAAGGAAAAATATGAAGCTCTTAGGACGCTTTTGCGGAGTTCTCGGCTAGGGTAAGCTTAGAGTTCCCATCATTTCGGCTTATAATGAGGGTTGGGTGATCAGGGATACTCTTTTCAAGACAAAATAGAGAAAATTTGAATGGCGTTCCAAAGTAGCAAACACATGAAGTTTTAGACTAGCGTCCTTGCAAAGATGAATTTAATGCATAACAGTCCTTAAACACTTAGAATCTACAAAACATAGCCAATCATTGAGGGAATAGTAGAACGGGACTTGCTACTTAAAAGTTATCATCCCCAAGAGCAGCCGTAGATGCTCATTGGGACGTCTATCAAGTGCCTTAGTGAAAATATCAGCTATTTGGTCTTCAGTTCTTACATGCTCCATACTAATGAGTCCTAGTTCAACATTATCACGCAAGAAATGATGCCTGATATGAATATGCTTTGTGCGTGAATGAAAAACAAGATTCTTAGAAATTTCAATAGCACTTGTGTTATCACAACGAATGGGAATAGTTTCAAGATTGATACCGTAGTCCTCTAGTTGATATTTGATCCAGATAACTTATGAACAGCACGAGGCAGCAGCAACGTACTCGGCTTCCGCAGTTGAAAGCGCCACAGAGTTCTGTTTCTTAGATCCCCAAGAGACTAAGCATGAACCAAGGAACTGTGCCATTCCTGAAGTGCTTTTTCTATCAATTACATGACCGGCATAATCAACGTCCGAGTAGCCAACTAGCTTGAAGGACGTCTTCTTGGGGTACCAAAGGCAAAGATCATCGCGTCCTTTGAGGTAGCGAAAGATCCTCTTGACCTCTTGCATGTGGGACTCCTTTGGATTTGCCTGGAAGCGTGCACACAAGCAAACGGAAAACATAATGTCGGGACGGCTTGCGGTCAAGTAGAGCAAAGAACCAATCATTCCTCTGTACAGCTTTTGATCAACGTCCTTTCCCTGTTCGTATGCGTAAAGACGCGAGTTTGGAGAACAAGGGGTTGCAACAGGTTTGGACGTGTTCATTCCGTACTTCTCAAGCATTTCACGGACATATTTTTGTTGGTGAATGCGCGTCCCTTCCTTGAGTTGATTGATTTGAAGTCCCAAGAAGAAATTGAGTTCTCCAATGAGGGACATCTCAAACTCACTACTCATTAAGGACTTGAACTCATCTACAAGTTTCATGTTAGTACTACCAAAAACTATATCATCAACATAGACTTGGGCAATTAAAATGTCCTTGTGAACTTTCTTTATGAACAAAGTTTTATCAATTGAACCTCTAGTGTACCCATGAGACAAAAGAAAGGACGCAAACCTGTCATACCATGCACGAGGGGCTTGCTTGAGTCCATAGAGCGCTTTGTCCAAGTAGTACACATGATCTGGGTGAGAGGCGTCCTCGAAGCCAGGCGGCTGAGCAACATACACTTCCTCCTTTAGCTTTCCATTGAGAAAGGCAGTCTTGACGTCCATCTGAAATAACTTGAATCCTTTGTGAGCGGCGAAGGCAATAAGGAGACGAACGGCTTCAATTCTAGCAACAGGAGCAAAGGTCTCATCATAGACTATGCCTTCCTCTTGCTTGAATCCTTGAGCCACCAGTCTTGCCTTGTTCCTTGGCACACGTCCACTCTCATCAAGCTTATTTCTGAACACCCAATGCGTCCCTATGATATTTTTGCCTTTGGGACGTGGGACGAGAGTCCAAACTTTGTTCCTTTCAAACTGATTGAGTTCTTCTTGCATTGCTTGAATCCAGTCAGCGTCCTGGAGTTCTTCTTTGATATTCTTTGGCTCTACCATAGAGACAAAGGCATTGAAAGCACAGAAGGCTAAATTTGCACTCTGGGACTTGCTTGTAGCTGACCTTGTTTGAACTCCTTGAGAAGGATCAGAGACAATTTGAGAAGTTGGATGATCCCTAGAAAAGCGGGACTCCCTTTGAAACAATTTAGCAAATCTTGGATCAATGTCTCCATCAGAATTATCACTATCACTTTGAGCATCGTCCTCAATGTGTTCCTCCTCAGAGAGAGCGTCCACACCTTGACGTTGCTCGCCTTGTTGACTTGATTCAGCTACATCTTGTTGAACTGGGGATTCACTACGAGAGTGAACTCCTTGAACAACACTGGGAGCATCCACTGAGACTTCTTCAGGATTTGGAGATGCGTCCTTAGAGACATAGTATTTTCCAGAGGTCCAATCTTCAGTTTCATCTTCAGAGTCGTCTTGTTGTTGTGAAGAAGAGCGTTCTTTCTTACTTGGTTTTTCTTTGTGAAAAGAGCTTTCTTTGAACACAACATGAATACTCTCCTCAAGATTTAGAGTCCTTTTGTTGAAAACTCTATATGCTTTGCTGGTAAGAGAGTACCCAAGGAATATGGCTTCATCACTCCTTGCATCAAACTTTTCAAGTCTTTCTTTGTCATTGTTGTGAACAAAACATTTGCAGCCAAAAACTCTGAGATAATCGATGCGAGGCTTCTTTCCATTCAACAGCTCACAGGACGTCTTCTTCAGCAGAGGACGGATCATGGCACGATTGATGATGTAACATACTGTAGCAATAGCTTCCGCCCAGAAGTACTTGGGAACGCTATTTGCCAAGAGCATAGTTCTTGCCATATCCTCTAGCGTCCTATTCTTTCGTTCCACAACTCCATTTTGTTGAGGAGTCCTTGGAGCTGAGAAGTTGTGAGAGACTCCATGTTGATCACAGTAGGCCAGCAACTCTGAATTTTGGAACTCCGTTCCATGGTCTGATCTTATGGCTTTGAGAGGCGTCTCAAGGGCAACTTCCATTTGTTTGATGAAGACTTTGAACGCATTGAAACAATCTGCTTTTGACACCAAGAAAAGAACCCAAATGAATCGAGAAAAATCATCTACAAGAACGTAAATGTACCTCTTTCCACCGTAGCTCAACGTCTTCATTGGTCCGCAAAGATCCATATGGAGCAGTTCCAAAGGCTTCTTTGTGCTTACTTCGTTCTTGGATTTGAAGGACGTTCTTGTTTACTTCCCTTTAATACAGGCTTCACACTGTTCAATTTTCTCAGGATCAATTCGGGGAAGTCCTTTCACAAGATTTCGTTGATGTAGCTTGAGGATTGTGCTGGGTCCAGCATGACCAAGTCGGCGATGCCAGAGATCAGCGTCCTCCTTTGAAGCAGATAGACACAACTCTGATTTAGGCTTGAACTCCTGGTTAAAGATATAGACATTGTTCTGGCGTACTCCTTTGAGAACGACTTTGTTTGATTTCCTGTTGATGACTAGCCACTCCTTTGAGTCAAATGTGACTAGATTTTCACCTTGATCACACATCTGGGAGACGCTAAGAAGATTGAAGCCAAGTCCTTCAACAAGACTGACATTTGTTGCTTTGATGGACGGGTTGAGAATAGCAGTTCCCGTTCCTTTGATCTTTCCTTTGCCCTTGTTGCCAAACGAGACAGTTCCTCCCGTGGCACTACTTTGGATAGAAGTGAGATGGATCTGGCTTCCTGTCATATGATTTGAGGCGCCACTAACAATGATCCATGGGTGTCCCCTCACTTCCACCTGCCATAACAAAGTTAGTGTTTGGCAACCCAGGCAAGGTGTTCCTTACCTGGTTCGTTACAGAAATAGAACTCTGGTTCTGGCATGTAGTCATTAATATTCACATCATTTGAGATCGCATGCTTGCGGAAAGAGTTCCTAGAGCGTCTAGAACGCCTAGGATTAGCCTTAGGAACGGACTCAGTATTTTCATTGTTAGTCCTAGCAGCTTTTCCATTTTTAACATCTTCCTTTAGTTTTAAACAATCATATTTGAAATGATCTCCTTGTCCACAGTACCAGCACGTCCTATAGTAAGTACCGAGATAGTACTTCTTATTGGGACGCTGAATCTTGCTTTCTTTCATCTTTTGAGGATTACAAACTTTTGAACCGTCCCCTTTAGCAATCTTCTTGTAAATCTTATGACTGGTGGAGTTAGTGTAGTAGTCTTCCTTTCCTACTTCTCCACTCTCTAGAACTCTAATTCTTTCAAGAAGATTTTTGGTTTTCTCCCTTTCATGTTCAAGTTCTGAAGTTTTACTTGCCTCAAAGTCACTAGGAAGAGAGTTCTTAGTGTCAGATTCATAACCTAGACCTCTCTTAGCTGGGACAAAGACCATTGGTCTCACTTCTTCAACTATGGGACTCTTACCCATCACTTTCACTTCTTCCCTAAGGTTAGCGTTCTCAAGTTTGAGACACATGATTTCAGTTTTTAGGGACTTAGTTTCTTCGCATGAGGACTCTAGTTGAATGGTCATAGAACTACAGTTTTCACATTCAACCACAATATTTTCATTTTCAAGTTCAAGTTCATCCATTCTATGTTGCATGATGACACTTTCTTCCATGATTCTTCCGATAAGTTTAATGAGCTTGGATTTAGAACAATTTTCTAAGGAACTCATCATAGATTCACGGGTTACCTCATTTTCAGATTTCGAAGTGTTCTCCTCAACAACTGTGGCGTCCTCCATGGCCATGTACGCTACTTGCTCATCAGGTTCTTCATCATCATCATCATCGGAAGAACTACCATTATCCCATGCAGATGCGAACGCTCCGATGAGTGCTTTTGTCTTCATTTCTTTTTCAGACATTCTCGTTGTACACCTTTTGGCAAAGTGTCCTTTCTTGTTACATTTATAACAAGTAAGTTCTTTCATCTCCGCCTCAGTATACTTGGGACTCTTCTTCTTGTAAGGCATCTTATGTTTGTTGAATTGTTTGTTTCTTTTGCCAAAAGAACGCAGAACTTTGTTGAAGAGAACAAGTCCTTCCTCTTCTTCAAGTTGTTCCTTAGTCTTGCTTTCTTTCTCTTTTAAAGCTTGAACACGCATCCTTTCGCGATTCTCATTCTTATTGGCTTCCACCATTAAGGAGATTTCTTGTTGACGACGAAGGTATTCAGCGTACTCTGGTGTTGTGGACGCTAAAGCAAGATCAGTTTGAGGATTCTGTCCAAGTTTAGCCATGTCAGAGATCTTTCTTTCTTCCTACTGCCTGAGCTTCCCATAGATTTCTTCCATATCTAGAGTTTTGTTGGTTGTATTCTCTTTGAACGTTTTCCTATCAAAGTTCCAGACTCCGGTCAAACCATCAATGACCACTTGAACTCTATTCCTCATGGATATGTCTGTTTCTGGGATGCCCAAGTTCCTCATCTTGGTGACAAGGGCTTCAAAACGGTATGAGTAGTCGTTCACCGTTTCATTTGGCAGCATGCTGAAAGCATAGAACTCCTTCTTGATTTTCAGCTGGACATCCTCCTTCATTTCAGCGGTTCCCACATGGAACTTCTCAAGGGCTTCCCACTGTTGTTTCGCTGTTGGCAAGTTGCTAACTCGAGTGGCGTCCCTTTCGCATAAGGACGCTTGAAGGAAGCAAATAGCTTTTGCATTGGTTTCCATCAGCTTAAACTCGTCAGGACCCCACTCATCCTCTTTATCAGCTTTGTCAGCGGGAACCTTGAGATCTCCCTTCATAATGACCTTCCAGCATTGATAATTTTGACTTCTGCAGAAATTCTCAAATCTTGTCTTCCAGCGGTTGAAGTTGCCGTCCGTCAGGCGCGGAGGCTTCACAAAAGAGATTCCAATGGGTTCCATGTCCATCTTTACCTGCAACTCAGTAAGAATCTAGGCGCCTGCTCTAGAGCGCGGAGTTGCCGTCTCTCAGTACTAACGATCCAACAAGGGGTGAAGGAAGTGGAGCAAGACAAGAATCTGATAGAGGTATTTTAGTCGCCTTAATACCTATCAAAATAATCCAAACAACCCAACTAATGTAGTAGGGAAGTAAGGGTCGATCCCACAGAGACTCAGGTTTCAGTGTTTATTGTTACGCTACTCAGAGTAAAAAGGGGGGTTTTGAATATGAATCTAATAACTAAACTAACTAAGGAATGCAAAACAAAGATGAGATGTAAAATATGGGAGAAGTATGCTTAACCAGTTAATATCCATTGTGAACTTGATTATTGATCATTGATTATCAAAATTCTCTCTTTACCTTGACTACTCTATTGCGGAATGCTAATAACCCAACTTCATGGCATTATTAATCCTACTTTAATTCTAGTTATTAGCCCGACCGGTACTAACAACCCTAATTATCAAATAACCTAAGAGACCTCCTAGATTCAATTTGACAACAGCATTAAGTTCCAAGTATCAATAGAAACATGCATTCAGAGCAACCAGACATCCAAATAACATGCGGTTGAATTCTCTTCTCTAATCAATTAGTCCTACCAGTCCTAGATCGATTAAAGGTTCTACTTTTGATCTAATTAACACCGACCGGTAATTGGAAAGTTCTAGTTGTAATTCAACCTAGAAATCATATTAGGTGATCAAGCTAATAAAACCCTAGATCAAACTTATTCAATCAAGCATAGAGAAAACAATCTAGTGAAGGGAATTAAGAACAATCAAATCTCACAATAATACTTAATTCACAACTTCAATTAACTAGTTAAGCAAAAGAGGTTTAGCTACTGAAAGACATTGAAAAGCTTACAAAGTTTCCCATAGGGTGTTCTTGTTCTCCAAGTCTCCAATAATAACCCTCAAAGTCAAGAGTTATGAGAATATAAACCTAGAAACTAATATCCAAAAATATATCTAAGAGGTTTCTAAAAATATTATCCAAAACAAGTTTCAACCCAAAGCCCAAGCCCATACAAAATCTCGTTTTCGCGGACGCGGGGAGAAACGCGGCCAGACCCTAAAGCGCGGGCGCGCTTTGGCTTGCCTGCCCGAGTTTTCACGCCAGATGCTCATGTGTCGAAGCGCGGGGTACACCTCTAAAGCGCGGGCGCTCTTTGGAACCTCATGCCCGCGCTTTCAACACTGGTCGTCACGTGTCACTTCAGAGGCTGTTTTGATCCACTTCGAGTTGGAATTTGGACTCGGAGTAAACAGATGAATTGTATCTCTACGAGTTAGCTTTCCAACGACACCAAAATCAGATCGATCCGACCACCATAGCTCCAGATCCAGCCCTTACAAGAAAGAGGTGTCGAAACAACAACTCCAATACATAGTCCGGATCCAAGTGTGCTTTTCCCATCACCTCTTGGGCTAATCCCATAGCTTGACTCTCTTCTTGCTTTCTCCAATGCTTTGGCTTCACCTCCTCTCCACTTATTGTCTTCATATCTACAATTAAAAACCACAACAAAGTGTAGATATCCGAATCTTTCTACAAACTAACAAAACTAGCAAAACTAACTAAAATTATACCAAAAACCATAAAAATCCTACCTAAACATGTCCTAAAACACTACCTAATATGTGTCTATCAGAATCGCCAAGCTATGGAGGGTATGAAGGGTATGCCCAATGGTTTGGGCCCGGAATGGTGTTCCCCGAGCCTCAACAATCGGTAGACATGAACTTCTTGGCCAACCAATTAGCTCATCTTCAACTTCAACAATCAAGCATGCTTCAAGAGACACACCAAATCAATCTTCAACAACAACACCTCAACTTCCAACAACAACAACTTTCCCACCACCAAGAGGACTTCCAAGCCCAATTTGAGGAAGTGAACCGCAACATCGCTTACACTCGACGTGATGCGGTCGAGGACCAAAGATGGACCGTCCAAGAGAGTTTCAACGAATGGATGACCGGGAACTTCTCTTCCCGTGAAGATCAATGGATGCGTCCCGCCTCACAAATCCAACCGCCAAGTCAAGACCCTTTCCACGACCAAGTGTATGAGCGAGAGCGGCACACACGGCTTCAAAGGAGACGCCGTGGACACTCTTAGCAAACTAAGCCTCAACATATACGTCATTCAAGAATAAGGAATTGTGAGCTCTCTTGACTCTTCTCTTTATTTTTAAGTTTTGATTTCTTTTGATGAGGACATCAAAATTTTAAGTATGGGGTAGGTTAGTAGCTCATAGTTCCATGTGTAGTTTCATGTGTTTGTGTTTGTTTTGTTTATGTGATGTTTTCTTTCCTTTGGATAGTGGCATGAGATGCATGAATGATGATTGAATTTTATGGTATGAATGGATGAGTTTGTTTGATTTGTTTGAGAAATTTTTTGCAAAAAAACCCATAAAAATTCGAAAAAATGATGTGAAAAAAGTCAAAAAGATTTTGTTTTTGGACTATGAATTCCCATCTTAGATGTCCATATGAAGGCTAATGATGATGTGAGCATGTAAATTCCTTTGCATATTTTTGGATAGTTTAGCCTCTAAATGATGTTGCTTTTGATGTGATGAGATATCTTGCATGTTTTTATTGAGCACATGAGTTCTTGGATGAGATTTGATGCAACTAAGCTAGAGTGAACCTTGTGAGATTATTTTTGGCCATTTTAGGGATGTTTGTTCATATTGCATATCCCTCATTTTCTTGTGTGATTAGCTCATGCATGCCTAGTAAAACTTGCTATTGAGGTGTTTATCTATTTTCCAAGACCAATATGAGATTTGTTCTATGCTTTGTCACATTGATTTGAACTTTGTTTCATTTAGTCACAAAATATTCCATATCCTACCTTGAAGATAAACCGTTGTTTGTAGCCCCGTTTTAGCCTTAGACCTTTGTTTGAAACTCCTCAAAAATATGATTCCTAGCCTATATGACTTGACCCTTATGGGATTGGACTTTAGTGAGAGGTTTTGGAAGAATATTTGGAGAGTTGAGATTCTCTTTGGTGAAAGGGCAAGAATGGAGTTATAAATCAAGTGGGTAGTGCATCTTTGTGAAGCAAAAGTGAAAAGAAAGAAAGAAAAGTTGGAAAAAAAGTAGTGGATTGAAAGCAAAGTGCTTAAGTGTAAGAAAAGGGTACCGACCGAGTTAAAGTGCACATCGGGCCCGAGTTAGTGTGCAAGTTGATCCTATGTGCGAAAAGTGAGAAAAATCCAACAAAAAGTGTAGTGCAAAGATGAAGTGGAATGTTAAGTGAAAAAGTGGGTTGAAAGTTAAGAAAAGAAGAAAATCAAAGTCTTTTGGATGAGTGAAGTTGAAAGTGGAATGATTTGGTGAAGTTGGTGAGAGACTAGAAAGTTCAATCCCCATTGTAAGCACCACAAGGCCAAAATGATTCCCACCTTGAGAAATACCAAAAGCCCCATTACAACCCGGCCGAATGGAACCTCTTTGAGGACCTCCATTGAGCCAAGTTCATATTCTTTTGTGCATTGTAATAGGCATCTCTAGGTGGAGGAATTGGTGATATTAGCTTCAATTGTAAAGTCTTTACTTGCATGATTGTTGAGTATAAGTGTTCATTGCTAAACCTAAACACATGATGAGTGAGACACATTTTAACATACCTAAAGTGAAGCTTTGTTGCATTAGACTTTATTCCTTGAACACTTGATCATGTGTGATGACGTAATCTTGCTAGCATGTCTATCACTTGTTCTTACTTGATTTTTCATATGAGGCTTTACTTGAAGATTGTGCTTCGGTATTGCTTATGTTGTTATTGCTTGAGGACAAGCAAGTTTAAGTATGGGGTATTCTGATGTCTCTCATTTTGGTGATGTTTTAGTAGTTAATTTCCCTTGTAAATATGTGTTTTTCATTCCTTTCCTTGTTAGTTTCGTTCCTTTTTAGCTTAGTTCCCGATTTTCTTCAAGATTCGGAAACTATGCGAGTTTGTTATGTTTTGTAGGTAAAATGGCGCATTTGAGGACGTTTTGGAGGAGTATCTAAGAACGAGCTAAGCAAGGGAGTCAAGGAACGAAAGAGCCATGCAAAGAATAAAGAGGAACTCAAGGAAAACCAAGAACAGAAGAAGGACCGAGACCCAGGACCGAGATACCATCAAGTCGGGCCCGAGTTCGAGCACCAGAGTACAGGACCGACGTTCCCAACATCGGGCCCGATGTCAGCCCGCATCAGTCCGAGTCGGCAAATTTGAGGATTGGGCTCCAAGGCACAATGTTGTGATCTTCCAATTTTGCCCTTCTTCTAATTTGGGAATTCCTTGGTCCCCAATCAAGAGAAGAAGATAATTAGAGGTGATTAGAGAGGATTAGGGGGGAATCACACACACACACACACACACCAAAAATCACTCTCAAAGGCTCAAGGAAGACTTGGAGAGCAAGGAGAAGAAAGGAGGAGGAGAAGAGGAGGAAATCGGTGGAGCTAGAGAGGAGATTAGTGAGTTTGTACTTGTCTTGCTTTGGTTTTAGTAGAATTAAGACTTGGATTTTGTGAACCCCTTTGGATTTGAATGCAATTTAGCTTTGATTTGAGAATGATGATTGAGATTTGCTTGCTTTTCCATTTGATTGCTTTTTACTCTTACTTGATGGAGTAGATTCCATAGTCTTGGGCTATGGGGGAAACCCCTAGCTAGGATTGGGAAGGAAACCCCAATTCCATAGCCTTGAGTGCTTGATCTATGAATCCTCTCTACATTGAGCTTCAATTCTCTTGTGGAAACAAGGGACCTAGGGCTTGTGATTGGTAAGAGTAAGCGAAAGTGATCTCTAGCCCATCACTAGACCTAGCATCGAAGGAGAGTGAAAACTCCCTTGGGTCGAAGTGTAGAGTGGAGGGATCGAAGGCAAACAACCTCGATCTCACAAGGATCAACACTTATTGGCTGAATTGGGGTGGAATTACCCAAGTCTTGTTAGGGAAAGAACCCAAAAACCCAAGACCGATCTACTATTTGAGCAAGACCGAGTTTCCCAGTACATCGGGCCCGACGTAGTGTGTGTCAATCCCGACCAATTCAACCTCGATCCACCCTCGGACCGAAGTGACTAGTGTCGGTCCGAGGTGATTCCTTTTGATTTTCCTCGTTTTGCCTTTCTTTTACCTCTTTTTAGTTTTTTGGGTACTCTCAACGCACGAACTCCCGTGTGTTCGACACCCTACCTCTCTTACTACAATAGGGGTTCGGTTTATAAATATAGATTTTGATATCATCCGACCACCACACCCGGACCGATCAACCTAAAAGAAGTTTTTTCCACCAAAAATCCCACAGGTCTAAAATGGCCATGTTTCTGTCCAAATTCGCAAGTTTAAGCAAAGAGTTCTCATCAAGGCTATCTCAAGAACCAACACGAACTCGCTCGAGCTAAAATCGAGTCCGATCCTAAGGCGAATCACATCAGGTACACAACTTGTTGTCCTTTTCATAACCTGCGTTCCTGAAACACTTAGACAACTTATTAGATCAAAGTGAGTTTGTCATATTAAAACCAAGGGACGTTAGGCACAATGTTAAATACAACAAGCGTCCTTAACATTTTTCCAACATTGAGAAATACAATATTTTTTAGATTTCATCACAAAGGTGTAAGTGTCTTGATCTCGCATGTTGGTGTTGGGCTCTCTACAGCAGCTGTTCCCACTGAAGATCTTCAATCAACTGGTGCCTGGCATTGTTCCCCCTATAACAACAACTCTGTCGAACCAGGAAACGGTGCTTTGTTGTTGTTGTAGAACGGCTCTTCGTAGAAGTTGTTGAAGATTAACTTTCTTTAGTAGATCAATCATATGTACATGTACCGATATAGGTTTGAATCGTGTAGTCACTTTCCGAAATCAATATTTCGTCCCTTTCGAGCCTTAGGGAATCCACGAAATATGAAGTGAGATAAGACAAACTCTTCAATCCATACAAGGCTCTTGTAATGGATTGAACCTTAGTGCTCATCTAAAATGGACTTTAGACTCTTCATTGAAGTTCAATCATGGAGACATTTGTCCTCATCATGATTCTCGAACTGAAAAAGAAACAAAACTTCTAACCCCAACACTATCACCCCTACAGCCATTATATAGAGGCAAGGGAGCAGTTACAAGGACCGGTTAATGGCAGTTGCTAGCCGTTACTAGCGGTTACTTGTGGTTATCGGTGGTTACCAACAACCACACGTGGAAGACAAAGTAATATCCACGTCACCATTAATTAACAACATATTAAGGAAGGTACAAAGTGGTTTCACGTCAGTTACATGATGGTTGCACCATCTGATCAACATAGGAAACAATCACTATTTCATCAAATAGAACAATCTATCAAACACATCTTTGTTCCTTCTAAGATAACAAAGTCATTGTTACCTCCCAGGTGACAACACTTGTTAATCATCTTAGACATCAAAGTCGTTGTTCCATAACAAGTAACAACACTCATCGATCAACTTGAACATCATGTCTAACTCTGGTCTTAGAGACACCGTTCCAATGTTACCCTATAGTAACATCCTGTTACCCTATATGTAACATCATAATTCCTTAATATCTCCCTCTAGATCTCAACTAAGCTTACACGAGTGTGCACTTCGCACCCCAAACCCGTGCTATATCTAAGTGAGTCCTTCATAGTGTCGTATGAATCCCGACCACACCAAATGGAACTGCTACCCCTAGGTAACAGTAGGTGATAACACTAAAATCACCAACAATCCTCCCCCATTTTAGTGTAATCCTTGATTCATAAAATAATCAGCCTTTATCCCAAACTCGTGCATAAGCGTAAATATCGCGACGATTGAATTTCCGCTTTAGTGTAGTTACACATTCAAACATCCGAGAATCATGGTGTCCTAAGGATTGAACCAATCAACCTCTTTGGATGTATGAAGATAAAACACACACAAGTCTCGTTACATCTCTAAAGTTTTAACTTGACTCTATTACATCCCTGAGTCCATATCTATTCATGAATGTATATGAAGCCCAACCCGAAGCTTCATGAAGCGACAAAACTTCAAATTCATATAGGTAGATCCTTTCATCATGCACCTACATTGCACTTTTTCAAAGGAACTATTAAGAGGACTACGCCTTCAACCTCCAACTTGTAGGAACAGAGCACACATTGGGGGACTGTTACGGTTGTACTCACAGTTTCTAAGAATGGGCTTTCCAGATTGAATTTTGTCCTAATTTTCATTAGGTAGGAATTGGGTGTCCCATCGCTAGAAAGCTATGCGGGTCTTTCATTCTCATCCCCTTAGGTCTAACAACTTCGTCAAGTGATCATCCAACCTTGTTTTCCATGGAATGGAAACAACTAAAATCATACTATGTGTAACGAATCCACGAATCGTGCTATATCTCACATCAAAGACGTGCACTAGTACCACATACATGATCGTTACCCTCTGGCCAGAGTTACTATGCTCACATAGTTGAAATTAGTCTTAACCTACTATTACCCCTAGGTAACAGTAGGTGATAACACTAAAATCACCAACAAAAGGTAGGATAATAGAACAACAACAACAACATTTACCTAGGTAGTCCCGTAGATGCAGGATTTGGGGGTTCAAGATGGGGGTATTCCAGACCTTGATGGAATACGCCCGAAAAAACGCAAGACAAATGCCCAAACCACCCAACAACTATAAACAACCAGCTAAGAGACTCCAAACTAAAACAAAAAATGAACTTAAAATAAAAGAAAGCTTAAGGAAATATGATCGGTCCGGATCGGAGGGTCTCAAAATTTAAATTTATAACCGAACCTAGTTGTAGCACAAGGTAGGGTGTCGAACACTCGGGAGTTCATTCGTTGAGTGCACCAAAAAGACTTAAAAAGGGGAAATGAAAGGTTAAAAACAAGGAAAAATCAAAGGAAACCTCTCGGGACCGACATGGTCACTTCGGCCTGAGATGAATCGACAAAGGATTGTACGGGACCGACACTGATGAACGTCGGGCCCGAGGTCTGGGTAAGTCGAACTAGGCAAAAATAGGAGAGATCGGTCTTGAGTTTTTGGGTTCCTTCTCTGACTAAATGTGGGTAATTCCACCCCAATTCAGCCAATAAGTGTTGATCCTCGTAGAATCAAGGTTGTTCGCCTTCGATCCCGCCACTCTACACATCGACCCTAGGGAGATCGATTTCGCTTTCGATGCAAGGTCAAGTGATAGGCAAAAGATCGCTTCCGTTCACTCTTGCCAATCACAAGCCCTTGGTCCCTTGCTTCCACAAGAGATCGTAGCTCTATGTAGAGTGGGTTCCTAGATCAAGCACTTAAGGCTATAGAATTGGGGGTTCAAACCCAACCTAGCTAGAGGTTTCCCCCATAGCCCAAGACCAATGGAATCTACTCCATAAAGCTAGAGTAACAAGCAATCAAATCACAAGGCAAACAAATCTCAATCATCCAAATCAAAGCAAAACCAAATTTCATTCAAAGCAAAGGGAAATCACAAGATCCAAACTCAAATCCACAAATTGCAAATCAAAACAAGTTCAAACTCACAAATTCTTCCCTAGATCTACTATCCTCCACCGAAATTCCTCTTCTTCTCCTCTCCTTTCTTCCTCCTTGCTCTCCAAGTCTTCCTTGAGCCTTTGAGAGTGATTAGTTGTGTGTAAATTTGGATCTAGCAAAGGGTTTCTCTCCTCTCCAAGGAAAGGAATTCACCCAAATCCTCCTCTTCCCTCCCTTGGAGAAGAGTCCACCCCCTAAAGCTGTCTCGTCTCCCTAATGAGAGAATACAAGGGTTTAAATAGAGATTTCCCTTCTAAACTCCTTGGGTTCCAAGGCTTGTCCTTGACCTCCAAGGCTTCTAGAACTCCTTGATCTCCAAGGCTTCTAGACTCCTTGACTTCCAAGGAACCAAATATAATTTTGGGAATTAACAAGAAAATCCCAAAAAGAAAGGAATCTGGAGCCACGACTGACATGGATCGACACGGAGAACCTCGGGCCCGACTTGCTTCAACCTCGGTCCAATGGCGTATCTTTCATGTACCTCGGGCCTGACTTGCCACACCTCGGGCCACCACCTCGGGCCACCTTGGAACTCGGGCCCGACTTGCTGGGTTCCTCGGGCCTAAGGCATTTTTCAGCTTGTTTCGCTCCGTTCTCTTTCGTTTTAGGTCCGATTGACTCGATTCTTTCGCCATTTTCTTCGTCTTCACTTGAGGCTTATTTCCATGCATTGTTATCTCCATTTTGGCTCCTTTTTCATCCTTGAATTCCTCCATGATTCCATGATGCTCCAATCTCCATGATTCTTGCTCCAAAATGCCTACAAAACACACAAAACGCCCATAGTCTCCGAATCTCATAGAAAATCGGAATCCAGACTAAAAAGGAACAAAACTCACAAGAAAAGGAACAAAACTCACAAGAAAAGGAACAAAAGACACATATTTACAAGGGAAAATCACCTATAAAACATTACCAAATTATGAGACATCAAAATACCCCATACTTAAACTTGCTTGTCCTCAAGCAATAACTTGGATTCAAAACCTCAACACAATCTTCAAGTAAAGCACTTAGTCAAAACTATTTTCAAGCACATATGAATCCAAAGATAAGCAATCAAACGTCATCACATGTGTATGCATGCTTCAAGTATGAAATGCTACCACCTAGCCTCACTTTAGGTTAATGTAATCAAAGCACAACTCTGAAGTATGTATGGCTTAATGCATAAAAGTGATGCATCTCTGCACTCATGCCTTGAGCAAAGTCTACTTTTACCATTGAAGACTCTTGAAACTTGAATCCTTGTGTCTTCGGCCTAGATATTACAATTACGCACAAACTCTAACCTAAACACACTCAATATAACCCTAAAACACAAGACTTAACCTATCCTAAAGAGAGTATATCATGCATCTTTAGCACAGTTGGATAACTTCTATAGCATCACAAAGTAGACACAAGGATTCACAAAGATAACTTAGGAAGTCCTCAACACCAAAGGGACATCTTATCAAAGTCCACAAACATTCATTCAACCAAATTAAGCTCAATTGCATCATACTCAACCAAACAACAGACCAACAAACAACAACATTCATTCAAAAATCATTAGACCAACAAACAGGATAAAAGCCAAATACATCAAAATTAAAGTTGTTGATATACAGGTTGTAATATTCGGTTCTATTCGGTTCCGTTTCTGGAACCGTAAGTTACTCTAAGTCTTGATACTCATTTAAGTGGGAAGTTTTTAAGGATAAAGTTAATTAATTATAGTTTCTGGCTAAGAGTTGTAATAAAAAGAAATGTCGGATGGAAAATGGAATTCGACTTGAAATGCCGACTAATCGTTTTCTTCAAATGCAAGTTTGGAGAGATATGTATGTAAAGGAGATATTTATGAGCAACGATCAGGAGATATACATGTACGTACGTAGAGATATATATGCTTGAAGGAAACCAAAGTCGATCAAAACTCTTCTTTCTTCAGAGCTAAGTGTCCATCATCTAGCCGCCATCAACTCTCGCTCGACTGTCGTCCAAAAACCAGCCTTGTCCTTCCGTTCGCCATCAACTCTCGCTCGCCGTTCTTCTTCGTTAGTACGTTCCTTCTAGTTAGTTCGTCGGCCACGCACTGTGTTCATCGTCGCCGCGTTGCCGGTAACTTCGGTTCCTTCCCCTAGTCTTCTTTCTCGGTTTCGGGTACGAGTGCATCGAGTGGGTCGTGAGGGGTGGTCGGTCGTTCACCGGTGTGAGCTAGGGAGAAGGTGGTGAGCGTTGGGGGTTGTGATTGGTTCGGTGATGGGTAGAGGGTGATGAAGAGCGAGGGATATGAGTGCTCGATCGAAGTAGGAGGGGGTGGTGCTTGCTGTTGATCGGAAAATAATATGTACATACGTATTCTTGATTTTGTTGTATGGAAACAAAGAGGAGCTGAATCAAGAATGGAAGAAGTACGTAAAGGAAAAGTGGACGAGGGTAGAAGGCAATAAAGAGTGGGTTTGTGAGTAATTGTTTAGGGCTGGTTTAAGCTAATTGGAGTAGGCTGTTCAAGTGATGGCCTGTAGAGCGGGTGATAGGAGTTGGGGAAGAGTAATCTTCTTTGAAGCTTGTATACATAATTGTGATGTAGAAATTCAGTAACGCTAGTGGGAATTGTAATTGTTAACTAATCTTGGCTGAGTTGCTAGTGAACTCGGGTTGGTACGGGTGTCAAGTCTGTAATTAATTTATCAATTTAACTCGTTGATCGAGGATTAGCTAATTTCTTTAGGCCCTGTTTGGTACGATTCCTTGAGAATGAGAAATGGGAATCAGGAATGGCTGATTTCAGTATCCTATTTGGTATAGAGATATCTGGAATCGATTTCATTCCCTGGAATGACTCATTCCAAGTATGCAGGCTAATTTGATTCCAGCAGAAATTGGAGGGTATCACCCATTCCAGACATTGCAATTCTTCATTTTGAATCTTAAAGTTTATAAACCTTATTTTATAAATTCTATTAACTACGGAGTACAAACCTTTAAAATCATAATTAAGAACTTTAAACCTTAAGAATTTCAAACCGAAATTATCTGGAATGGTTCATTCCGGCAGTATACCAAACAACATGTCTGATGAATGGTCCATTCCGATTCCTGATTCCATTCCGATTCCTGATTCCAATCTGATGAATGGTCCATTCCGATTCCTAAACCTTAATTGATCTTATTCTGGGTCCTTGTAGTTTTTTCCATCGACTTTGTGCGAACTTGTCATAGGCGATCTGCGTCGGAGGTAAGTTGATTTTCGACTTGCTCAGTTCTGTTTTATCCTGTTAGGATTTTGCGTGGTAGTTATGAGGTTGGTTTTGGGAACTAGTCCCAATCGATCTTTGAAAATGTTTTGGATATGTGTGATATGTGTAAATCGTTTTGAAAACTTGTTTCGAAAGTTGGTATGTATATAGTTGTGTGTCGATTTTCTCTATGTTGGGCAGCGGTCCAGTGGAGGCTTAATGTGAAAGTGAGTTGTGATGGATGGATGGTTTGTGCTGAGATGGATGGTTTGTGATGAGATTAGACGGTTGGATTGAGGATGGTTAGTTACGAGATGGCCCGTCTATGAGTCCGGCGTGGGATTGATACGCCGTTGTCATGGCATGCAGTGTTGGGGTAGGTGACTCGGGCAAAGTCGTTGTTCCCTTATCAAAAATAAATCCCAAACATGCAAACAAAAGTATAGTAGGCAAGCAAGGGGTCGAACCCAAAAGAATCAGTTTTTATTCAGATTTTAGTGGTTTTCATGCAAGTAATCAAAAGGGGGTTTTCAAGGTTGGTTTCAATCAAAGTTATCAAGTAGAGTTTATCCAATCAATTCCACTTTATTAATCTGTTGATCATGAATTCATCCACCTCTTTATATGCTTAGGTCAATTCCAATCCCAATCATTAGAAATCGCAAGTCCACGGTCCAACCAATTCTATAACCCTAAGCAAGGACGCTTAACCTAGAATTAGCATAGAGCACAGGAATAATAGGAAATCAAATCATGCAATCAAGTTATGAGTCTCATGCACAACTTAACCATTGAATACTCTTCCCTAAACTAGTCCACGGTCCTAGAATGGAGTTGTTTCGAGAATAAGAAAGATGCATAGACAACAACCAATCCTAATTCAAACAATAGATCTAAGTCAATCAAACAAGTTGATCAGGCTCATAAAATCAAACATAGATCATGAGATGAAGCACAAGAGTATCAATAAAGACCTAAGGATAAAGAGGTTACCAGAATTTCACAACTTCATAATAAAGCTTCCTTGACTGAATAAACTCCAGAGGAGAGTTAGTTCTCCCTTACAAAGAAAATTCTAATCTTTATTGAATTACAATTGATTGAAAAGTATTGGATATCCTAAAAACCTAGAAAGGTTCCCCTTATATAGCCCCAAGGATCAACCTTTTCGGACTAAACAAGATAGGAAACCGAAAGATAAGAAAGGAAACAAGATAGAAACGGTGAAATCTTGCTCGCTTGGAAGTCGGTCGAACCCGCGACCGCGGCACCACCACCGCGCCCGCGGCGGCCTTCACTCGGTCAAATCCGAATCGGCATCTACCGCGACCGCGTCATAGACAACGCGACCGCGGCCTTCATGGTCTTGGTTGGCTCGCTCCTCCACGCCACCGCGCCCGCGTCATAGACAACGCGACCGCGATATCCATGCAGTGGCGAATCTTCGTCTTTAAGCCCTTTAACTCTTGATTCTTCATACTCCGTGTCTTCGGTCTTGATATTACAATAACGCTCAAAACTAACCTAAACACTCTCAATATAGCTCTAAAATACAAGAGTTATCCTATACAAAATAGGCCGAATCAAATTCCCCCATGCTTAGATCTTGCTCGTCCTCGAGTAAGCTCAAAACAAATATAACAAATCAGCACATCTAAGATCTCAGGAAATACAAGGGAAGATAAAAACACTTAACTCACAACCCGAACCCAAAATATAGAGAAATCATGAGCATAAAACAATGAAGCTCAAACACACACCTCACAACATGATATATCACTCAAGCTCTAAAAACATGAAATAGAGCAACCTAGGATCTACCCAAATCTAACATGTAAGCCCCAAAGTCCCCAACCAAGAATGATCCTAAAACACTCATATTTTACCGCTCAATTCTGCTTAGGCGCCCTTTCGGGTTTTCACCTAACCACTCTTTTCATTTTTCTCAAGGGTGTGCTCACAAATACTCACAACTCTCATAAAACCTCATATTACCCCAGCCTAATGCTGGTCCGGGTTACCTGCTTATTACCTGAGCCGCCCTTTCGGGTTTTCGACTCATCCCAGGATTTATATGCCTTTTTTCAATTTTTTATGGCTTTTTCTATCTTTTTCTTTTCTTTCTTTCTTTATTATGCAAAAATATGGTGCAAGTGCTCCATGAAAAGAAGAAAATCAAAAATCTGAAGCAAATCACTAACTATACTAACTAGGATAAGCGAATGCGAGTACTCCTTCCCCCATACTTAAATCCTTCATTGTCCTCAATGAAGCAAAGAGAAAGGATAGAAGCAAGGAGAAAGGTATATCAGAAGACTCACAATCGAATGAAGAGAGGTGAAATGGAAGAACTCCTCATAGGTGGTAGAATAAAGAAACTTCGTAATTCCAATCGGTGGCCAAACCGCGGGCGCGACGCTAAGGGCGCGGGCGCGGAATTGATGCAGAGAGCGAAGTCGTGCATAGGTGGTCACCGCGGGCGCGGCTGATGAAGCGCGGGCGCGGTTCTCGTGCAGGGACGAGGTCTCGACTTCGTCTTGAACAACGTGATATGCAAACAACTTTCGTATCTTGGCTCGTCTTTTGGAAGATGGACAAATATATGAACTCGAGCTGTGGAGAAGAGAACTCTCGGGGAAACAAAGCTCCCCCATACTTAAGCTTTTACACATAGCCAAAAGAATGGAACTACAAAAGTGGATGGAAAGAAAATATAGAAGGTGGAAAGATAGAAGATGGAAAAAAATGGATATAGATGGATGAAAGATATAGAGGTAGAATGGGACCAATAAGTCCTCTTTTTTTTTCTTTTTTTTTTCTCTTTTTTTTTCTTTTTTTTTTCAAAAATAAAAACGAGCTAAAACCGAGACGCAGTATGGTTGCCGCGAGCACGGGCTAGTACCTGTTCGTCGGGGCGCGCTGACGATCCACTGCGGGCGCGACCAAGGCGGCGCGGGTGCGGTATCCCGCCAGGCGTGTCCTTTCGGACCTAGTACCTGCATGTTAGCTAAAAACACAAGCAAATCCTAAGCTAGGAATGGAAAAACAATCTATCTAATCCTTGGGTTGCCTCCCAAGCAGCGCTTTTGTTTAACGTCGTTGGCTCGACGTGGATACGATCAATATGGGTCCTCATCAACATCAATTCGGACCGTGTTGCCACCATGAGATATGGAAAGAGATCCATTGGCAACGTCAATGACCGTGTTGGCGGTTTTCATGAATGGACGACCAAGTAAGAGAACCGGATCGTACCACCCTTCGCCTATCTCCATCACATAAAAATATGCAGGAAAGATCAAACCCCGCACCTGCACTAGGACATCCTCAACTAACCCTTTCGGGCGCACATTAGAGTGGTCGGCCAACTCAATAACAATATCAGATTCCTTTAAAGAATCAAGGCCTAACCTATCATACATGCAAGCTGGAAGAACATTAATGGAGGCACCTAAATCTAGCATAGCTCGCTCAATTTTAGTTTCTCCAATAGTGACAGGGACGGTGAATCTTCCTGGGTCAGAGCATTTTTTAGGTAATTGCTTTTGGAGTAGGGAATTAAGAGTCTCAATTTTGCTATCCTGTGTCTTTTCAACTAGAGCTACCTTTTCAATCTTAGGATTAGTCTTATTCTTTCTTTTTATGGTGCATAGCTCTTTCATAAACTTAGCAAAACGAGGGACACTTTGGATGAGATTAAGGAGAGGAACATTTACCTGACAATTGGCGAAGGTCTCGAAGAGTTCCTTGTCATATGCCGGCTTCCTTGTGTCCTTGAAAGCATCGGGGAATGGAGGAGAGGGCTTGAAAGAATCCAATGGTGGAAAGGGTTGAGCCACATAGCCATCGTCCTCTTCTACTGCTGGAGCTCGGTTCCGTCTAGGAGAGCTTGGGCGAGGAGGCGAGTAATTCTTGAAAGCATAGTCGAGTAAAGCCTCGAAGTTACGCTCGGCCTCCTTACCGCGGGCGCGGTCTGGACTCCGCGGTCGCGGGTCGTTACGCCTCTCGTGGTCCATGTCTTCTGTTGGAATTTCGCGGGCACGGAGGGGAGAGCGCGGGCGCGGAAATCCCACAGAAGCTTGGTCTTCATGTGCTGTCGCCCCGGCGCGGTCGCGGCCAGGGGAGCGCGGGCGCGGTTCATCACCAGGGGGTGATTCCCGACTCGCCAGCGTTCTACCGCTCCTCAAATTCATGGCACTCACATTCTCCTTGTGATTGAGCGGTTGAGAGGGAAGTTTCCCGGAATCCTTAGACTCGAGCCTATTGATCATAGTGGCAAGTTGGCTCAGCTGAGTCTCAAGATTCTTTACAGCAGCTCTCGTCTCTTGGTTCTCCTTCAAGAGGGCAGTAATAGCATCATTCTGAGACGGAGCAGGCGCTCTCGGGGCATAGTTGTTGGATCGGAATTGTTGTTGCTGGCCCTGAGGAGCGTACTGCTGCTGCTGTTTTGGTAGATCTTGTTCCTGCTGGTTGTTCCACCTCAAGTTAGGATGGTTTGCCCACCCCGGATTGTAGGTATTAGAATAAGGGTCATTCCGGGGCCGGAGTGCTCCATAATTGCCAATAGCATTGACCGACTCCTCGGTCTCCTGAATAGTAGGGCACTGATCTGTGTGGTGGCTCGCGTCATAGCAAAGACCACAAGCATTGACTTGTTGAGCTGTCCTCTTCGTGAGCAGCTGCTTCATAAGATCCTTGAGCTCCCTTACTTCAGCATTCAGGGACTCATTCACCACACTCACAGACCTCACATTGGTCCTGGCTCTTTGATTGCGGGCTTGTTCCGCTAAGATCTCCACTTTCTGAAAAGCTGCAGCGGGGGTCAAGTTCTCGTAACTACCCCCACAAGATGCATTCACGAGCCTCTTGTCATTGTCGCAGAGTCCCTCAATGATGTAGCAAATAAGATCCTTGGCTTGGTAGCCATGGTAGGGACAACTCGCGATGAGCCTCTTGTAGCGCTCATAATAGTCATAGAGGTTCTCGTCTTCCCCTTGCTCCAAACTGCTGAGCTGCTTCTTAATAGATGTTTGTTTGGAAGCGGGGAAGTACTTCTCAAGAAACGCCTTCTTCATGGCCGCCCAAGTAGTGATAGAGCCCGGCACCAAATAAAGGAGCCAATCCTTGGCGGTGTCTTCAAGAGAGAAGGGGAAAGCCCGGAGCTTGATTTGATCATCCGTCACATCAGTGGGCTTCATACTCACGCACACCGCGTGGAATTCAGTGAGATGCTTGTTCGGGTCCTCACCACTCAACCCGTGGAATTTGGGTAAGTGGTGGATGAGGCCAGACTTCAGTTCGAACTTCACACCCTCCCCGAGTTCGGGGAATTGAACAGCGAGCTGCTGTTGCTGGAGATTACGCGCTGTGAGTTGGCGAATAGTTTGTTCCGCCATGACGCCTTCTGGTTCAGAATCAGAGAGAGAGAGAGAGATTCAAGAAGATTGTAGGAGGTAGACACTCTGGGGGCACTCCTAATCTTCCGAAGAGTCCTGTCAATTTCTGGATCAAAACGAACAAGAGAAGTATTAGTAGACCGGGTACGGACCATGTGTTAGGTCCGAACCCAAAGGATGGTTTTGCGTACGAACCGCGGGCGCGCCGAGGTGGCCGCGGGCGCAGTTTGGGCGCAGAACGCGAAAACGCACACAATCAGAATAAGAAAAAGGATTCCCCGGCAACGGTGCCAAATTTTGACTCGGGCAAAGTCGTTGTTCCCTTATCAAAAATAAATCCCAAACATGCAAACAAAAGTATAGTAGGCAAGCAAGGGGTCGAACCCAAAGGAATCATTTTTTATTCAGATTTTTGTGGTTTTCATACAAGTAATCCAAAGGGGGTTTTGAAGGTTGGTTTCAATCAAAGTTATCAAGTAGAGTTTATCTAATCAATTCCACTTTATTAATCCGTTGATCATGAATTCATCCACCTTTTTATATGCTTAGGTCAATTCCAATCCCAATCATTAGAAATCGCAAGTCCACGGTCCAAGCAATTCTATAACCCTAGGCAAGGACGCTTAACCTAGAATTAGCATAGAGCACAGGGATAATAGGAAATCAAATCATGCAATCAAGCTTCGAGTCTCATGCACAACTTAACCTTTGAATACTCTTCCCTAAACTAGTCCACGGTCCTAGAATAGAGTTGTTTCGAGAATAAGAAAGATGCATAGACAACAACCAATCCTAATTCAAACAATAGATCTAAGTCAATCAAACAAGTTGATCAGGCTCATAAAATCAAACATAGATCATGAGATGAAGCACAAGAGTATCAATAAAGACCTAAGGATAAAGAGGTTACCAGAATTTCACAACTTCATAATAAAGCTTCCTTGACTGAATAAACTCCAGAGGAGAGTTAGTTCTCCATTACAAAGAAAACTCTAATCTTTATTGAATTACAATTGATTGACAAGTATTGGATATCCTAAAAACCTAGAAAGGTTCCCCTTATATAGCCCCAAGGATCAACCTTTTCGGACTAAACAAGATAGAAACGGTGAAATCTCGCTCGCTTGGAAGTCGGTCGAACCCGCGACCGCGGCACCACCACCGCGCCCGCGGCGGCCTTCACTCGGTCAAATCCGAATCGGCTTCTACCGCGACCGCGTCATAGACAACGCGACCGCGGCCTTCATGGTCTTGGTTGGCTCGCTCCTCCACGCCACCGCGCCCGCATCATAGACAACGCGACCGCGATATCCATGCAGTGGCGAATCTTCGTCTTTAAGCCCTTTAACTCTTGATTCTTCATACTCCGTGTCTTCGGTCTTGATATTACAATAACGCTCAAAACTAACCTAAACACTCTCAATATAGCTCTAAAATACAAGAGTTATCCTATACAAAATAGGCCGAATCAGTAGGGCTGCATAGCCTAGGTAGTGTAAAGGTATACGGTGTTGGGGCAGGGCCGCATAGCATAGGCAGAGTTTCTGATTGCGTGTCTTATGCGGAGGTGTGACTGAAGTGAAGAGTATGAACGTGTATGTTAAATTGATGAATGTGTTTGGATAGGTTATTAGGAGATTGTGAATAATAATTTAATCGTCTAGATTTGGAGTTTGGAATTGATTGTGACTAACTGGATTTAAGAATGGACTAGAGTTATGTGTGTGACTGTGGAGTTGTTTGCTGACCTTAGAAAAACGGTTTTGAAACGTCTTGTAGTTGCCGTGTTGACTCTGACTTGATAGAAAAGGATTGACCCTTCGGGAAAATATTTTTCATTCCAGGTAATCAAGACCCCGTGATCGAGCCTTGGAGAAATGGTGGTGCATGGCGGTAGCGCATGTCACAATCGATAGTGATTTGGGGTGTTGTTTTGTTTACTAGCTCTTACTTTGGTGTTTCTAATATTGTTAAGTGAGTATGAGTTTGTTTGACTTTTGGATTTTGAGTTGTTGTTATAAGAATTTGTTCTGGTGTTGTTTTGAGGGTTGGTTCACAACATTTTGGTTTCGAGACTATAAGTCTCATTTCTTTCATTAAACAAGTTGCACGTTTTCCTGTTTTCTCGCCGTGCCCGCGTTGCAAAATCTAGATGTTCAGTTACACAGGATTACACAAACAGGATAAAAGCCAAAAATCATCAACCAACAAATTAAGCTCAATTACATCAGACAAACAAATAGGATAAAAGCTCAATTACATCAGAAGATGAAAATATTATATGTCAGATGCACTAAATGAAAACATTATACGTCAATTCATTACAAGCTAAAATTCAGAAGATGACATAAAGCCTTCATTAGTTTTCCCACTTCAGTGCTTACATCAAATTTGTGAACCTACGAAATTATGAGTTGTATGTAAATACTCAAATCAATTAAGAGTACTTTACATGAAGAATCTGTCTTCCGTCAGTTTAAAGAAGTACCTGACTTTGCAACCACTCAGAAAATTCATTTATTATCCACTGATTTTGCATAGTTTCATCTAGTTCTCCTATTCTAACTTGTTGCTGCTTATAATGCACGAATTCACTAGGTATGATGTGAAGATTTTTAGTTTGATACATAACTAACATTTGCATAATAAATATAGAAACAAATGTTAGTACGTACTCTTTCAAGACCTTCTGTTGGGATCGTAAGTCAAACAGAGAGGCGTCCTTAACTTGGTTAAGGGCATCCTTAGGTGTGGCATCCTTAACAAAGGTTAAGGGCATCCTTTAGTTGCTGCGGAATAAATAGACTTAACAAGTGAAATGAATAAGTAAAGGACGCGGCTATTTATAGAGGAACCTCTCATGACCAAAGTAGTCCTTGAGAGTAAACCTCTATCTCCTTGGAGGATTTTCGAATAGCTTCTTTCCTTTCTTATTAAGAGTTCTTACAGTTACACGGCGAGTGATTACACTTCTCTGGCACTTAGTATGCGTCTCTAAGTCCACCAGTAACACTCCTTTAAGCCTATAACTGTAACCTAACTTAACTTCTAAAAGACGGTACTCACACGTCCTTACTGTTGGTCGTAAGGGCTTGTTCGTTCTTTCTTTTTGGGTTTTCTTTTACAAACAGGTTTGTGGTTTTGGTTCGGCCTTTCACTCGATCTAACACCTATTCTTCGAGAGTTCTTGACTTGTTCTTGGTGTTCTTGATCGCTACCGTATTCTCTCTGAATATTCTCTGAAAGGCTTATCTCACCATAAATGCCCGAGAGTATTTATAACACTTGGGGAAGGGCGTCTTTCCTCTGACGATCATTCCCCTTCTGGTACGTCGCTACAAGATCGGCTTCCACGTGTCTTTGGCAGTGATGAGGGAAGCTTCCTTGCACCAGCTGTAGAACTTCGCTACAGGATCGACTTCCATGTGGTGATGGACTGATCTATAGGATCGGCTTCCACGTGTCCTGGATGATCAAATCTTGTTGAGTGATGTCATCCTGTTGGGTTGCCTTGTAAGGACTCAGAGTTGAGCTCGCTTTCCTACTTGCTTGGGACTGTGTCCTTTGCTAAGTAGTAACTTCGTTGGTCCTTACGTTTGGAAGGTGGCGTCCCTTCTCCTCAAGGACGGCCACATCACTTGTTGTCCTTTTCATCACTGGCGTTCTTGAATACTTGGACAACTTTATTACATCAAAGTGAGTTTGTCATATCAAAACTAAGGGATGATTGTATAGGCACAATGTTAAGTACAAAGGAGTCCTTAACATCGTCCCAACAATTTTCCCCTTTTTGATGATGAAAATCCCTTAGGCAAAATAGTTTGACATTAAAGCTTAGCATGCATGAAAACTCTAAGAACGTCCTCTAGGACTTAGAAAAATTCTATAAGTATAAGTTTTCAGCCTTTGATCTTCCTAGCATTTGGATTTTAGGGAGAGAGTAACGTCCTAGAAAAGTTTCTAAGCGTCCTCTAATTATTTGGAGCAGTGTTCCTTGGACCTTTCACTAATAGTTCCCCCTTAACACTTGCTTATTCTAAATACCTAACATATATAGCGCATCTATACAAAACTACACTTCCCCCTTTTGGCATCATCGAAAAGGATAACAAGTGAATAAAGACGGTAGTATAAAAACATAATTGTAGACAAGGGAACGCTACGCTTCAATGCACAAACACAAAAGAATTGCCATTCAATTGAAAGTAGAGAATAATGTCATTACAGACCAAGGAACTTAAGTGTCTGCAAAAAAAAAAAAAGCACAAGCAAAATTTATGAGGGATTAAGAGGGAGGACGTCAATCACTAGGGAGGTCTGCAAGAGGACTCTTGATAATGCTTGAGAAGCTTTTCATGCAGTTCCGCAGATTGTCGCAAAGTTTGGATGATGGCTCAAGATTCTCTGAAGGCGGAATTGGCTCAGGACGATAGATGCTTGAGGGAGCGTCCAATGGTTGGAGTGGAGGAGGCGAGTCCCTTAGCAAAACCGAGTCCAACAATGAAAGATCAGGAGCCAATTGTTCCGTCCCTTCAATCTCTGTGCCCATACTTGCAAGGCGTTCTTCTTCAGTTGCCTTAGCAATTCTATCCTGTTCCGCCTTCCTTTCTGCCTCAGCCTTTTCTGCCTTAAGTTGCTTCCTGATGGACGGGAGCTCTTCAAAATTCCTAATGTTGACCAGTCCCTTGTGCTGATCTAGTGCATTGCCAGTTCCTCTTCCACGAAGTCATCATAGGCGTTTTGGTGTTGAAGAATAGTTTTGACAAGTGGGGGATAGGGAAGGGCATGCTTCTTCCTTGCGCATTTGGCCATATGCTCCATTGCGATGCGAGCAAGGTTGATGGGACGGCGCTTGAGAAAGGCGTCCAGCAAGATACAATCGATGGTCTGGACAATGCTATTTTTCTCTTGATGTGGAACTATGGATCTACATATGAAGTAGTGAGCGATTGCCCCAGTTTTGGAAAGGACGTGCGCCACTCTATCAATGCCATAAGGTTGCTTTCCACAAAATATCCTTTGGAGCAAGGCGTCCACTTCAGCATCCGTCATATCAAAGCCACTGGCTGGCAGCGTACTTAGGGCTTCTAAGTCTGGTTTTTTGTTGTCCAGACCAAGGTAGGCCCGGACGTTGCGCTCAGTAAAGGACGCTGCTTCACCATCAAATTATGAAGACCATAGAGACGTAACTCTTGAACCTTAAAGTGTTCTAAAATTCTTGGATCTGGTTCGGGTTGATTTTAGCTGACTCCACTCCCAGTTTGGTCCAGCCTTGGAATCGGAGCAGCTCTAGGAACTCTTTGGCGCCCTTGAAGGAGTCTAGCCATTCCTGTTGAAATAGAAGGGGACCCAAGATGTGCACTTTTTCATCAGCTTTTTTCCTTTTCTTCTTCCCCTTGGGGGACTCTGGTTCATCATCATCGTCATCTTCGTCATCAGATTCATCATTGTTATCCTCGGCATTGTCTTTTTCAGCATCCTCTATGCCTTGGACATTTTCAGCCTGTTCTTCTCCGCCCTAATTTGCGTTCTGATCATCAGCAACTTGTTCTCCTTCCTTTCGTTGAGCGAATTGTTGCAAAACAGCGTCCTCAACCACTTCAGTAATTTCTTCAACAACAACTTCCTGCTCAACTTCCACAATCTGAACTTCATCAGTCGCCTGAACTTCTTCGTTGGAGTCCCTGATTGGTGTCCGGATTGGAGGGTCAAAATTCAAAGTAATAACCGAACCCCGTAGTAGTACAAGGGTAGGGTGTCGAACGCTCGGGAGTTCGTGCGTTGAGTGTACCAAAAGACTCGCAAAAAGGGAAAGAAAGGATAAAACAAGGAAAATCAAAGAGAACAACTCGGGACCGACATAAGTCACTTCGGCCCGAGGTTGGATCGACGTAGGTTTGCACGGGACCGACACACTTCAAGTCCGGCCCGAGGTCTATATAAGTCGAACTTGGCAAAATACTAGATCGGTCTTGGGTTTTTGGGTTCCTTCCCTAAGTAGATGTCAGTAGTTCCACCCCAATTCAGCTAATGAGTGTTGATCCTCATGAGATCGAGGTTGTTTGCCTTCGATCCCTCCACTCTACACATCGACCCTAGGGAGATTGATTTCCCTTTCGATGCAAAGTCAAGTGATGGCTAGAATTGCTTTCACTCACTCTTGCCAATCACAAGCCCTTGATCCCTTGCTTTCACAAGAGATTGTAGCTCTATGTAGAGAGGATTCCTAGATCAAGCACTCAAGGCTATGGAATTGGGGGTTCACACCCAAACCTAGCTAGGGGTTTCCCCCATAGCCAAGGACTATGGAATCTACTCCATGTGACAAGAGTAAAAAGCAATCAAAGGACAAAGCAAACAAATCTCAATCATCAATCTCAATTCAAAGCCAAATCTCATTCAAATGAAAGGGGATTCACAAGATCCAATCTCAAATTCTCAATTACAAATCAAAACCAAGGTTCAAACTCACAAATTCTCCCTAGAACTAGCAACCTCCACCGATTTCTCCTCCTCTTCTCCTCTTCCTTCTTCCTCCTTGCTCTCCAAGTCTTCCTTGAGCCTTTGAGAGTGATTAATTGTGGCTAAGCTTGGATAATTGTCTTCTAATCTTCTCTCCTTTTAATTGGGGGCCAAGAATATCCAAAAATGAAAGAGGGGCAAAAGTGGTAGATCACATTTGTGTGCCTTGGAGCCCAATCTTCACTTTGCCGACATGGACCGACACGGGGCCACCTCAGGCCCGACTTGCCACAACTCGGTCCGAGCCTCCTTAGGTCGATCTCCGGCCCAACTTGCTGGGCAAGTCGATCCGTGCCTCGAACCTCTTCTCTTCTTGGTCTTTCTTGAGCTCCTCTTCGTTAATCGCTCGACTCTTCCGCTCCTTAGTGCTCACGCCTTGCTCCTCCTTAGGGACTCCTTCCAAACCTTCCTCAAAACGTGCCAATTTACTTACAAAACACTACAAATTCGCATAGTCTCCGAATCTCATAGAACATCGGAATCTAAGCTAAAAAGGAACAAAACTAGCAAAAAAAGGAACACATGGCACCTATTTACAAGGGAAATTAACTACTAAAACACCACCAAAATGAGAGACGTCAGTCCCCTGTTATGTCGATGAGGGGGGATGATTCAACGGCAGGCGTGCTTTTGTTATTCTCGGAGGCACTGGCAGATGTGGAGGAGCTGGAGGACGGCACGTCTTTTGGCTCGGCTGTCTCAGTGACCAAGACTTTAGGAGCAGTTCCGGCCTTCCTTCTCTTAAAGGTTTGTCCTGTCGAAGGACGAGCTTCAGCCTGCTCAGTTTCGGCGTCCCCCGGAGCAGATCCTTCAGAAAGGGCGTCCCTTTTGAGAAGATGGACCCCTTAACTTTGGAGTTTCTGGGACTTTGGGATGGGATATATGGGAGGGAGTTGAAGGGAAGTTGGCAAAATTTAGAGGGGAGTGGACGATCAGGGCCAAATCTTTAGGATCTTTTGGAGGGGAGGAGGATGGGGTGGGTAATTGTTTGAGCCAAAATTCTCCCTAAGAGGAACTTTGACCTAGAACGGGCCTGATCAAGGTAAACCACGAAGAACGAGCAAAAGAAAGTAAGCTGTGTATTGTATTGAATGTGCGAATGTATGCCTAAAAAAGCGTAACCTTGCTTAGGGTTTACAATTTGCTTAAATAACACCCTTTAAGATCAATCTATCCTATGAAAAAGATAAGATAATACAAGATTCTATCTGATCCCAATCTTAATGGCATAACTCGGACAAAATCTATCGTATATCTTTGGCTCTATCTTGTTCGACCGACTTTCCTTTTCGCCGTCCCCCTTGTTGTGCTCTGAAGAAGTAGCAAAGAAGTACTAATCGGGTCTTGATACTTCTTTGGCTAAAAAGCGGGTCCAACAATACCCCTAAATGTAGCGTCCGAAATTTGACATTCAAATTTTGAACGGTGCATTTATGTGATGGGACATTAATTAGAGTGGCCTCGATCTTCGTGATTTCCTTCTGCAAAAACCCCTCCTAATTCTTCGTTTTCTCATCATTACTTCTCATTTCATCTTCATCTTCCTTCTTCTCTGTTTTTTTCCGCTCTCGGTCTCCTAAGTAACTCCTTCTTCCTCACTGTTTCTTTCGTTTTCTTCTTTCTTCCTCTCTTGCTGTTATGGCTCCGAAATCTCCCTTTACTTCTTCACAGTCCCTGAGCGAGGCCGATCTCCATCCTTGCGAGATGACTCGGGACGAAATCGCTGAGTGGATCTCTTTTGGGGGTTTCCACCAGGGAACCCGATTTCATGCCCCGACGATCGAAAAGGTTGATTGGGTTCCCAAAGGTTGGGTTTGCTTTCTTGACTACCCCTTTACCTTAGGTTTAAAGCTTCCCTTCTCTGACTTTATCCGAGACTTTATCGGTACTCTGAAAGTCTCTCCTTGTCAAATCCTCCCCACGACTTGGCGCACCCTTGCTCGTATTGATGAGCTTCCCGCGCAACAGGGGCTTAAATTGACCATGGGCGAGCTTCTTCTTGCCTACAAAATTGTCGCTCAAAGAGCCGGATGTATTACCCTTCATGCTCGAAACGTCAAGAACCCTTTAATTCCCAAGACCAAAATTCCTTCTCGGAGCTTGCAAGCCAATTATTTTTCATTGAATTAGTGTCCCTAAAGGGCTTAGATGATGATGTGAAAGCGGTCTTTCAAGATGGGTGGAACACATCTCGTAAGGCTCTACGCCTTTTCTTGCTATTTTCCTTTAATTTGTGCCTGAATTAGTGTTGAAATCTGGTTTCTTTTCTTTTGCAGTTCCGGTGGGAATAAATTCCAGGCGTATTGACACTGGTGTTTGTCGGAGGTTGCTGAAGATCAAGGCCGAAAAACGCAAGCCCAGGAAAATCCGCCCTGAACCCGAAGGTTGCGAAGAGGAAGAGGAGGTGTTGGAGTCCGACGAGAACGGGACTGAGATAGACGAGACCCCTTTGTCTTCCGACATGGCAAGTTCTTCCAAGATGAAATCAGGTTTGCGTTTTTTTTTCTAACGCTTGTGTTTTATTGAGCTCTAGTTGCGGTTCTTCTGCTGATTACCGGTTGTGTTCAGGTTCCAAAATCGACACCTCGGCTGCTGCCATGGTCAACAGGCTAAGGTCCAGTGGCGTCAAAGCCTTTACCTCTCCGACCCCCTCTATCGACTCAAAGAAAACTCAATCCTTGAAGCGCAAAAGAGTTGAAGATTCTCCAACCCCAGCCCTCAAGAAGAAAGAACCTAAGGACCTCCTGAGCGTTTTCGGCGACACTCTGCTGCCCACTGTTAAGTCCGACTTCCAGTCCTTGTCCCTTGATGCGGCCTTTAGCCATGTGGGCACCACTCTGAGACTGGTAAGCTACTCCTTCTAGTTGAGATTTATTTAAGACTTCTTTGATACTTTGGTCCTTATTCTTACTTGTTATGCTGCGCTGGTTTTTAGGCCTTTCAAGAGCTCATGGCGACCAATAGCCGGTCTCGGGATGAATTGTCCAAGCTGGAGGACCAAGCCAAGAGTGCTAGAGAAGCTGCCGCCATATCCGAGAGGAATGTCCGCAAGCTTCAGTCTTCTGTTGATGCCTTGTCGGTCCAAATGGAGGACCTTTAAGCTGAGAAGGCTTCACAGGAGTCTTGCATCCAGGAGGCGAAGCGTTCGGCCAAGCATTTCTCCGAGGTGGTGACTCAGGTGGCTGGGTATTACACACTTAAGGCTCGAGTGGAACTTGTTTAGGACTTGGCAAACGGGAACGGTGTGAATTGGGAGCTTACGGCCCAGCAGGAAGCCTTGGAAGAATTCTTCCCGGCGTGCAATCCTCCTCCTGGTCAAGAGTTCCTGGAGGCAGCTGAGCAGGTGGTTGAAGAAGAGGAGCATGAGAAAGCTAAGGAGGTCGGGACTCCGGACGTGGTTGCTGAGAATGCTGATGCCGAGGGTGATGCCCAAGTCAAGGGTGACACTGAGGATGTTAAGGATGGTGGCGATGACGTGAAGGGTGAAGAGGAGGCGAGCCCGAAAGAAGACAAACTACCCCTTCCCCTTTATTGTGAAGAAGAAAACTTTATGTTTTCGTGTTGTTGTTTTCTCGGCGTAGGGCCTTAAAACTTTTCTGCTACTTCTACGGCCGGTGGGCCGTTACTTTTCTGATGCTTTGGCCGTGGGCCAAAAAGATATTATCCTTTAATCGATTTGACGCCCTCTATATGGCGCGTTTTGGTATTTTTTGTTTTGCTTATGATGTTTTACCTCTTTTGGTTTGCGTTTGTTTGGCAATTTTTAGAGGACGGCGATGGTTCTTGGAATTTATCCAAAATCGTGCTTATGTTTATTGTGGATGCGTAAGTAGATCAACATCCGGGGAAAGCGTTATGTGACTTTCTTCCAGGGCGCATTATTTTCGCGAAATAGGATTTCAGATCTTTTGCGCTTTGTTTACTGAAAAGGCCCGTGCATAATTGCTTATGATTAGGTATCCTTTGGATCCATAAGTTTAGTCCTTCGGATATATCGTCTTCGCGGCGTCACGCGAATTGTGGCCTTGGGTTTATCGTTGCTGTAGCTTTCCCCTTCCCATACTAATCCAATGTGACTACATTGATTGGACTTAGATGGGGGGTAACCAACTTATGGGTTACTTCATCACGTTGTATGCGTGACGACATCGCCATTTTTAGACGGTATAACCATGTAATATAACAGTGGTTTGTTATGTAATGTGCTTGGGTCGCGTATTTGTTTAGTTAGAAAGATGTTCTAAATAGTGTGTAAAGTAAATTTGGAATGGTTGAGTTGTGGGAGAGTTGTTGTCTCGCGAAAAATCATAAATAGTACTAAAACAACTTCTAGACTATGTATTAAAAACAAAGCATCGACATTGGGGGTTAGGACCCCGGCGTCTCTTATTGAAAAAAGAATCAACTAAGTCCTAAAGAAGTCTTAAACTCTAAAGCTAAGTATTGACTAGAACTTTAATGAGAACCAACCGATTTAGAAGTAATACTTCTTCAGATGTGTTGCATTCGAGCTTCGGGGAACCGCTCTTCCATCCTTGGATTCCAATTGATATGCTCCGTTCCCAGCTATTTTAGTGATCTTGTAAGGCCCTTCCCAAGTTGGTCTCAACTTGCCGGCGTTGGCTTCTGCGGTGTTCTGTAAAACTTTACGTAACACCTAATCTCTTAGCTGGAAGTTTTTTACGCGAGCATTCTTATTATAACTTCTTGCGACCTGTTGTTGGTACTTTGCGATGCACGCATGTGCTACTTCTCTAAGCTCTTGGACCGTGTCTAGGTCGGCTTCCAGCTCTTACTTGTTGTTTCCGGAAGTGGCGAGTCCGTATCTGGCGGTGGGTACTGCGACCTCGGTCGAGATGACAGCTTTGCAGCCGTGTACTAAGGAGAACGGTGTTTGGCCGGTTGCGCCTTTGGGTATAGTGCGGTCGGACCATAGCACGAAAGGTAGCTCTTTTGCCCACTTCCCTTTGGACTTCGCCAGTCGTTTCTTCAAGTTGTTGATAATGACCTTATTGCTTGCCTCCGCCTGCCCATTAGCTTGTGGATACCTTGGTGTGGATGTAACAAAGTCAATGTTCCACGTTTTGCAGAAATCGCGCATTTTCTTGCGTATGAATTGAGAGCTGTTGTCACAGGTGATCTCCGCTAGTACTCCAAATCTGCTCATGATGTTCCTCTTTATGAAAGAGATGACTTGCTTGTCTTTGACTTCACGGAAAGCTTCAGCCTCGATCCACTTGGAGAAATAATCTATCATTGCCAAAAAGAAGACTTTTTGTCCCGTAGAAAGGGGTAATTTACCAACAATGTCCATTCCCCATCTCATGAACGGCCAGGGGGTGATCGAAGGATGAAGGACTTCTGGTGGTTAATGAGGTATCGGGGCGTGGCGTTGGCACGCGTAACAAGCCTGGGCATATCTAGTAGAGTCTTGACGGATGGTAGGCTAGTACCACCCCTGCCTGAGGATTTTGTTGGCTAAGCTCCGTCCTCGAGTGTGATTGCCGCAATCTCTGCTATAAATTTCTCTCATAACTTCTTCAGCGTCTTCTTTCTCGACGCAGCGTTGCAAGAATCTTGCGGCGGACTTGTGAAATAGGAGTCCGTCTACGATGGCGAATCGTATTGCTTTTGATCTTAGGGATTTGGCTTCATCTTTATCCTTGGGAGTTTCTCCTCGTATGAGCCAGTCAAGGTATGACTTAGTCCAGCTAGAATCCGCTTCTCCTCCCGACTTGTTACGTCTTTGGTGGTTCTTTGAAACTGGCAACTTCGGTGGAGATTCTTGGGTCTGTGCCGTTGAAGCCTCAGTAATGGACTGTAGTAAGTGGATCAGTGGTACGCTGTTGAACTCCCGAGGGTCCAGGGTCGATCCTAGCCCTGCTAGGGCGTTGGCTGAAGCGTTTTCTTCCCGAGGGATCTGCTCAAATTCGATTTGATCAAATTTCCCGGATAGTGTCTTAACTATTCCGAGGTAACTGATCATCCTATCGTCTTTGGCTTCGAAGATGCCTAAGATTTGATTAATGATGAGCAGGGAATCGGCACGTACCTTGATTCTCTTGATGGACAAGTCGACGGCCAGCTTTTGGCCGAAGATGAGGGCTTCATATTCTGCTTCATTGTTGGTCGCTTCGAAATCACATCTTACTGCCGGGGCTATCATATCCCCCTTTGTCGACTTTAACACAACCTCGAGGCCTGCCCCCCTTAGGTTCGAGGCTCCGTCGGTGTGTAGCAACCACTCTTCTTGGGTGTCGTTGTTGGACGTAGCTAAAACTTCTTTGGTTGCGCTTTCTTTAAGGGTTGGGGTGAAGTCGGCAACGAAATCGGCCAGAACTTGTGACTTGATCGCTTTCCTGGGCTCGTACCTGATGTCGTATCCACTCAAATGGATTGCCCATTTTGCCGTTCTTCCTGAGAACTCGGGCTTTTGCATGATCTGCCGAAGTGGGTAGTTTGTTAGGACTACAACGGTGTGGGACTCAAAGTAGGCCGAAGTTTGTTTGAGCATATCACCACTGCCAGGACCAGCTTCTTCGTCGGGGAGTATCGTGTTTCTGCTGGGACCATGGTTCTGCTCATGAAGTAAACTGGAACTTGTTGGCCCTCATCGTCCTTGACAAGTACCCCGCTTAGGGCGTTCTCTGAAACGGCCACATAGAGTTGTAATACTTCTCCAGGGACCAGCTTGGCTAATAGTAAAGGGTTAGCGAAATACTTCTTTAGCTCTTTGAAAGCAGATTCATGCTTCTCGGTCCATTAGAAACTCCTGTTCTTCTTGATGGACTTCGTAAAACAGGCGGAACTTGTTAGAGGATTTGGAGATGAATCGATTTAGTGCGGCTATTTTTCCGGTTAACTTCTGTACGTCTTTCACACTTCGGGGGGTTTCAGGGAGGCAATCGCCCGTACTTGATCAAGGCTAGCCACAATCCCCCGTTTGGTCACTACGTGCCCCAGAAAAGTACCAGATTGTACCCCAAAGATGCACTTTTTGGGGTTCAGCTTCATGTTGAATTCTTCTAGGATTTTGAAGGTTTCTTCGAGGTGACCCCTGTGTAAGGAGCTCTCTGTGCTCTTCACCACCATATCATCAATGTATGCTTCCATGGTTTTGCCGATTTGGTCCTTGAACATACAGTTGACTAGTCGCTGGTACGTTGCCCCGGCGTTCCTAAGACCAAATGGCATTACGCGGTAACAGTAGGTGCCCTGTCCTATAATAAAGGAGGTCTTCTCTTGATCTTGAGGCTCCATTTGAATCTGATGATATCCGCTGAAAGCGTCCATAAAGGTCAAGAGCTCGTACCTGGCTGTTGCGTCTACCATCGTGTCAATGTGAGGTAGAGGGAAAGAATCCTTTGGACAAGCTTTGTTGAGGTCGGTGAAATCCACGCATACCCTCCACTTCCCGTTCTTCTTTGGTACCACGACTACATTGGCTAATCACTTCGGGTACTTGACCTCTCTGATCTTCCCTGTTCCTAACAACTTCTTTACTTCTTCTTCGTCCGCTTGGACCCAATCCAGTGTGAACCTTCGCCTCTTTTGCTTGACTGGTGGGTGTTCGGGGTCGACATTGAGCTTGTGTGTGATGATGGAGGGATCGATCCCTGTCATATCTTCATGGCTCCAAGCAAAGCAATCTTTGTGACTTCTTAGAAACTTTATCAATTCTTCTTTGATTGTGGGTTCCAACTTTTCTCCGATCTTGACCACCTTGCCTTCTTCGAGAGTCACCTCCTCCGCTTTTTCTTCAGTTTCGATTTGTGCTGGTGGAGGAGTGACGCTTTGTAATTGCTATGCTTCCGGTCTTAGGTTAGTCGGCTTGAGAGCCGCCTTGTAGCACTCCCTGGCCAACCTCTGATCCCCGCGGATTTCCTCTACTCCCCATGGCGTTGGGAACTTCAGTTTGGTGATATGTAGATGCGACGACCTTCATATCATGCAACCATGGACGCCCTAGGAATAGGATGACGTTGTAGCATGAAGGACAGTCCACCCGAGGAAGTTGACTTACTTGTTGACTTCGCCACTGAAGCCTACCAACGGTACTGGGTGTTTGTGGATGTCGCTCTCATATAACCCCATCTCCTTCAGGGCGTCGAGCGTCATTAGGTTGGTAGAGCTCCCAATGTCGACCAGGACTCTCTTCATCAGCACGTTTCCCATATGCAGGGATATCACCAGGCCGTTGTGGTGTGGTTCTGCAGTGAATCCCGCGTCGCTGTCGTCGAAGACAATAGCGGGTCCTGAAGATCCACCACCTGCGTGTTCGGATTGGTGTGGTCGACCCAAGTTGCCTTCACGTGCGTGACGCTTCCCTGCCGAATATGTGAGTTAACACAGATGTTTGATCCCCCTGATATGACGTTGACGACCCTGTCGGGCGTCGGGGGATCTCTCCTTCTTCTCGGCTCGGCTTGGAGATTCTCTGCTACTTCTTCGGGTACTTGGGCATCAGGCGCTACGTCCTTGATTCTTCCCTCCGCAATTAGGCGGGACAGTTCCTTCTTGAGCATGATGCAATCTCGAGTCCAATGGCCGTGGTACTCGTGGTAGTCGCACCACTTGGTGGTGTCTTGGTCAGCCTTCGGGGCTTTATCCTTCCGCGGCCACCTCACGTATTCCCCTTGTTTTGCCATATTTTGTAGGAGCTTGTCCGTAGATATGTTGAGCTTAAGTGAATCTAGTGATGGTTGCGGTGGGCCTCGGTTTCGATCGTCCGACGGTCGTGACCTGGTTGTGTTGACCTGTCCGTGGCTAGGACGCGCATATGGGTGCGTTCGGCGTTCCTTCCTCTGTTCAGCCGACCCCTTGCGGTTGTCAATCGGTCCCCTTTTCTCAGATCTCTCTGTTTCTGAAGTTCTCTTCCGCAAGGTTTTGTCTTCCTCGAGCCCGACGTGGGCCAGGGCTCTAGCCTGAACTTCCTCAAAGGTGTAACAAGGATGTTTAGTGAGTTCTTTGTATAGGCCGCCATCGGGGGTTATCCCCTGTCTAAACGCTTCAACCGCGGTGGTGACGTCACAAGACTGAATTGAGACTTTTTCACGGTTGAATCGCTCTAGGAACTCTCTGGTAGTTTCTTGGTACCTTTGGCAGATCCGATAGAGATCACTGGATTGTTTCTCGAACTTACAGCTGCTAGCGAATTGTGTGCGAAAGGAATCTGAGAGGTCGGTGAAAGAGCTGATACTACTGCGGGGTAGTTTTATGAACCAAGTTAATGCCAGACCTGTCAAGGTTGTGCTAAATCCTTTGCACATCACTACCTCTTTGGAGTGAGAGGGTACCGCGCTTGTCATCATTTTCTGTTTATAGATCGCCACATGTTCGCCAGGGTCTGTGGTACCGTTGTACGGGGTCATACTTGGTACGATGAACTTCTTTGGGATCTCTACTCTTGTGATGCGGCGAGAGAAAGGCGATTCATCGAAGCCATCAGGGGCCTCGGGCTCCAAGGGCTGGAAACTTCTTCGGCCAACCCTGAGTTGATCAGCGATGACCCCAATCTGCTCAGTCACCTTCCTTCGTATGGCCGCATCTAGATTAAGTGGCCTTCGCCTCTCATGATCTTCCTCATCAGTTTCCTCATCATCCAACCAAGTATCTCGAGGCGGTGTTCGGTGTCGTCTAGCCTCTGACCGGAAATTCCTTGGTGGATCCTCGTTACGAAAGACTTCTTCACGGCGGTTTTGATGGAGGGAGTCAGGGTCATCTTCTTGTAGTACTGGTTTTTTGTCTCGTGCGTTCAAAGCTGCTGCCTGTTTTGAGGTTCCTTCCCCACCATCAAAATTGAGCCTTCTGACTATGCCTTCGGTGCGGCGGTTCACACGGAGTGATCGGCGGCCGGTAGCCATGACCTCGTATTGCTGCTTCATCTGGCTGTTTTCCCGTGTGAGGCGTGCCACATGGGCGTCGTAGAAGCTCTTCTGGTTGCTCAGTTCCTTTAGAAGGAGCTGCATACGTTCCTGCAAGTCGGTCATCTCTTCGTCTTGTGACCGGTTTCCGGAGAGTTCAGGCTCCTTGTCATGATTAGCGGGTGGGGTCTTAGGACTTCCATCTCCGTCACTCGACATCGTGACTGTGGATTCGAGCTGATGCTCGAATGGTGTGTTCTGTTATGGTTGTATCGATCACGATCCCACGGTGGGCGCCAAATTGTTTGAGCCAAAATTCTCCCTAAGAGGAACTTTGACCTAGATCGGGCCTGATAAAGGTAAACCACGAAGAACGAGCAAAAGAAAGTAAGTTGTTTATTGTATCGAATATGCGAATGTATGCCTAAAAAAGCGTAACCTTGCTTAGGGTTTACAATTTGCTTATATAGCACCCTTGAAGGTCAATCTATCCTATGAAAAAGATAAGATTATACAATATTCTATCTGATCCCAATCTTAACGGCATAACTCGAACAAAATCTATCTTATATCTTTGGCTCTATCTTGTTCGACCGACTTTCCTTTTCGTCGTCCCCCTCGCTGTGCTCTGAAGAGGTAGCAAAGAAGTACTAATCGGTTCTTGATACTTCTTTGGCTAAAAAGCGGGTCCAACAGTAATTGTTCAATACGGATAGGAGGAGGGGATGGGGCTCTTTGGAACGGCGTCGTTTGAGCAGAGGACGGCGTCGCCTTTGATTTTGTGGGAGGGACTTTTGTGGAGCTTTGGGATTGTTGAGGAGGAGGAGCTTTGGACGTCTTGGCCTTTTTGAGGGGCCTTTTGTCATGAGTTTTGTTGCTCCTAGCCTCCTTAAGTTCAGGAGGGAACTTATCCATGATTTGTGTAGGTTTGGAGGGAGTTGGGAGGGAAGACTTTGAAAGGGGTGATTTTGTGGGGGCAGGACACTTGGCAAGGAGAATATTTTGTGGGGGAGGAGGGGAGGACGGTTGGTTCAACATCTTGTAAGCAACGGAGTTCTTAGGGTATAAGGGTATTTCAGGAAGGACGGCATTTGACATTTCAGGAATCATATCTAGAAGTGTAGGGAGATGTTCTGCTCCATAAATACGATAGAAAAGTATGTCACCTCCTACGAACTTCTGATCCTGGTAGTCATGTTCATGAAGCTTAGGAAGGACGAATCTGTTGATGAAAATCCGGTAGTTCTTGAATTGAATGGGATCAGTGGAAGGCAAGTTCATCCTCTCACGGATCATCTTGTAGAGAGTCTTGGGCTTCTTATCAATGAAGTCCACGAGAGTTTCATCCAACAGAAGCTGTTTAGGCTTGGTGATCGTCCCTAACTTCACCAACTTTCTTTTTTTGCCACCGGCAGTAGTGCCGTTGATGCGGGTCCAGATCGGAGGGTCTCAAAATTACAATTTATAACCGAACCCCATAGTAGCACAAGGTAGGGTGTCGAACACTCGGGAGTTCTGTCGTTCAGAGCACCTAAAAGCCTTGGGAAAAGGGAAAGAAAAGCTAAAACAAAGGAAAACAAGAGAAACCACTCGGGACCGACACTGGTCACTTCGGGCCCGAGGTGGATCGACAAGGTTTTGGCCGGGACCGACATAGAGTAAGTCGGGCCCAAGGTACTGGGTGAGTCAAACCTTTGCAAAATAGAGAGATAGATCTTGGGTTTTTGGGTTCCTCCTCTAGTAGATGTGGGTAATTACACCCCAATTCAAGTAATAAGTGTTGATCCTCGTAGGATCGAGGTTATTCGCCTCAGTCCCGCCACTTCTACACATCGACCCAAGGGAATTTGACCTCCCTTTCGATGCAAGTTCAAGTGATGGGCAATCGATCACTTCCGTTCAATCTTGCCAATCACAAGCCCTTGAGTCCTTGCTTCCACAAGGAATTGTAGCTCTATGTAGAGTGGATTCCTAGATCAAGCACTCAAGGCTATGGAATTGGGGGTTCAAACCCAACCTAGCTAGAGGTTTCCCCCATAGCCCAAGATCAATGGAATCTACTCCATATGGAAAGAGTAAAAAGCAATCAAATTACAAAGCAAACAAGTCTCAATCATCAAACACAAAGCAAATCCAAATTTCATTCACCAACAAAGGAAATCCACAAATTCTAATCCAAATCCATAAATTTCAAATCAAAACAAGGACAAACTCACAATTTCTCCCTAGATCTATCCTTTCCTCCACCGATTTCTCTTCCTTCTCCTCTCTTCTCTTTCTCCTTGCTCTCCAAGTCTTCCTTGAGCCTTTGAAAGGTGATTAGTGGGTGTGTGTGTGGATAATTGTCTTCCTCCCCTAAGGGCTTCTTTCCTCTCCAAGGAAAGGAATTCACCCAAATCCTCCTCTAGATCTTGGGTTTCTTCCCTCCCTTGGAGAAGAGTCCACCCCCTTCTTCCTTCTCAAACCTCCTCTCTACTCTCTCCCCCCAAAAGTGTATATCCAAAATGAGAGATTACAAGGGTTTAAATAAAGATTTTCCCTCTTATTACAAAGACTAGATTACCCCTCTAAATTCCTTGATCCCCAAGGAAAGTCCTTGACCTCCAAGGCTTCTAGAACTCCTTGATCTCCAAGGCTTCTAGACTTCTTGATCTCCAAGAAAGCAAATATAATTATGGGAATTAACAAGAAAATCCCAAAAAGAAAGGAATCCGGAGCCGCGACCGACATGGATCGATACGGAGAGAACCTCGGGCCCGACTTTGTTTCAACCTCGGTCCAAGGGCATACGTTCTAGAGACCTCGGGCCCTACTTGCCACACCTCGGGCCACCATCTCGGTCCACCATGGAACTCGGGCCCGACTTGCCCAGACCTCGGGCCTAAGGCAAAAATCAGCTTTCTTCGCTCCGTTCTCTCTCGTTTTGGCTCGGATTGACACGATTCTTTCGCCCTTCACTTGGTCTTCAATTGAGGCTTCTTTCCATGAATCTTTAGCTCCATTTTGACTCCTTTTTCATCCTTGAATTCCTCCATGATGTGATGCTCCAATCTCCATGATTCTTGCTCCGAAATGCCTACAAAACACGCATAGTCTCCGAATCTCGTAGAAATACGGGAACTAAGCTAAAAAGGGACATAACACTCAAGAAAAGGGAGAAAAGAAACATATTTAAAAAGGAAAATCACCTATAAAACACTACCAAATAGAGAGACATCAGCCGCCATCGTTCTTGCGTCGTTGAGGCATTTTCAGGGGAGTTTTTAGTGAGAGAAAGTGATCCGAATGTTAGAGAGAGGGCAGAGCGATTTGTGAGCACGGAAGTTTTGGAGGCGGTAAAATTTGAGAGTGGGTGCAGAGTTGGTTTATATAGGGGAGTCAAGGGGACGTTGGTAAATAAAACAGTAACTTCTTGAGCGACACGTGGCGAAACTCCCCCCTTTAAGTATTAGGCGGTTACAACTGTCTTCCACACGCAAAATTCAAAGTTCAAAATTCAAACTCATGACGCTTCATCTTCCACAACTGCCTGATCAGATCTCAACAAAGAGCGTCCCATACAATCAAACTGACAACCTGGACAACTTGCATCCTTTCTAACTTAACCACAATTGCCTCTTAGCAAAATGAGAGCCATTAGCAAACGTCCCTGTGATCACCTTTCGAACCATTTTGAGAACTAAGCAAGTACGTCCCGTAAAGAAAACATGAAGCTCATAGGACGCTTTTGCAAAGTTCTCGGTTAGGGTAAGCTTAGAGTTCATATCATTTCGGCTTATGATGCGGGTTGAGTGATCAGGGATACTCTTTTCAAGACAACATAGAAAATTGAATGGCGTTCCAAAGTAATGCACAAAGAAAGTTTTAGACTAGCGTCCTTGTAAAAATGAATTCAATGCATTATAGGCCTTAAACACTTGAAATCTACTAAACATAGCCAATCACTGAGGGAATAGTAGAACGGGACTTGCTATTTAAAAGTTATCATCCCCAAGAGCAGCCTGAGATGCTCAAAGGGACGTCTATCAAGCGCCCTAGTGAAAATATCAGCGACTTGGTCCTCAGTTGATAAGCGGTATTTTAGTCGCCCTAATACCGATCAAAATAAACCAAACTATCTACTAGGAATGTAGTAGGGAAGTAAGGGTCGATCCCACAGAGACTCAGGTTTCAGTGTTTATTATTATGCTACTCAGAGTAAAAAGGGAGGTTTTGAATAAGAATCTAATAACTAAACTAACTAAGGAATGCAAAACAAAGATGAGATGTAAAATATGGAAGAAGTATGCTTAACCAGTTAATATCCATTGCGAACTCGATTATTGATCATTGATTATCAAAATTCTCTTTTTACCTTAACTAATCTATTGCGGAATGCTAATAACCCAACTTCATGGAATTATTAATCCTACTTCAATTCTAGCTATTAGCCTGACCGGTACTAACAACCCTAATTATCAAATAACCTAAGAGACCTCCTAGATTCAATTTGACAACAGCATTAAGATTCAAGTATCAATAGAAACATGTATTCAGAGCAACCAGACATCCAAATAACATGCGATTGAATTCTCTTCTCTAATCAATTAGTCCTACCAGTCCTAGATTGATTAAAGGTTCTACTTTTGATCTAATTAACACCGACCAGTAATTAGAAAGATCTAGTTGTAATTCAACCTAGAGATCATATTAGGTGATCAAGCTAATAAAACCCTAGATCAAACTTATTCAATTAAGCATAGAGAAAACAATCTAGTCAAGGAAATTAAGAACAATCAAATCTCACAATAATACTTCGTTCACAACTTTAATTAACTAGTTAAGCAAAAGAAATTTAGCTACTGAAAGACATTGAAAAGCTTACAAAGTTTCCCATAGGGTTTTCTTGTTCTTCAAGTCTCAAATAACCAATCCAAAGTCAAAGAATAATCAAACCTAAAACTAGGGCTAACTTTATATAATATGTCTTCCAAAAATATATCTAAAAACATAACCCAAAAAGGCCCACAAATATCTCATAATAAACTCGGACATATCTCGGACACGGGCGAAAACTCGGGGTAACACCCAGAAACGCGGTCGAGTTTTCGATGCCTTGCCCGCGCTTTCACTGCAGAGACTCAGGTCACGAAACGCGGGCTGAACTCACGAGACGCGGCCGCGTTTTGATGGCACCTGCCAGCGTTTCACGCACTGGTCGACAGGTGACACTTCAGAGGCCGTTTTGACATACTTCGAGTTGGAATTTGGACTCGGAGTAAAAAGATGAATTGTAGCTCTTCGAGTTAGCTTTCCATTGACATAAAAGTCAGCTCAATCCAACCATTGTAGCTTCAGATCCATCTCTTGCAAGCAAGAAGTGTCGAAACAACAACTCTAATATATAGTCCGGACCCAAGTGTGCTTTTCTCATCACCTCTTGGGGCTAACCTCATGGCTTGGCTCCCTTCTTGCCTCCTCTAATGCTTCGGCTTCACCTCCTCTACATTTGTTGTCTTCACATCTACAATCAAAAGACACAACAAAGTGTAGATATCCGAATCTTTCTACAAACTAACAAAACTAGCAAAACTAACTAAAACTAAACCACAAACCATAAAAATCCTAAATAAACATGCCCTAAAACACTACCTAACATGTGCCTATCATCAGTCCTTACATGCCCCATGCTAATAAGTCCTAGTTCCACATTATCACGCAAGAAGTGATGTCTAATATGAATATGCTTTGTGCGGGAATGGTGAACAGGATTTTTAGCAATATCAATAGCACTTGTATTATCACAAAGAATATGAATGGTTTCAAGAGTTATACCATAGTCCTCGAGTTGATACTTGATCTAAAGGACTTGTGAACAGCACGAAGCAGCAGCAACGTACTCAGCTTCCGCAGTTGAAAGCGTCACAGAGTTTTGTTTCTTTGATCCCCAAGAGACTAGGCATGAACCAAGAAATTGAGCCATTCCTGAAGTGCATTTCCTATCAATGACGTGACCAGCGTAGTCAGCGTCCGAGTATCCTGAGAGCTTGAGGGACGACTTTTTTGGATACCAAAGACAGAGATCGTCGCGTCCCTTGAGATATCTAAAGATCCTCTTGACTTCTTGCAAGTGGGACTCCTTTGGATTTGCTTGAAAGCGAGCACACAAGTAAACGGCAAACATGATGTCTGGACGGCTTACGGTCAGATATAGAAGTGATCCAATCATCCCACGATAGAGCTTTTGATCAACATCCTTCCCTTGCTCATCTGCGTAAAGACGCAAGTTAGAGAGAGAAAGGAGTAGCAACAGGCTTGGACGTATTCATTCCGTACTTCTCGAGCATCTCTCGGACGTATTTCTGTTGGTGAATGCGCGTCCCATCCTTGAGTTGGTTGATTTAAAGCCCTAGGAAGAAGTTGAGTTCTCCTATGAGCGACATCTCAAACTCGCTACTCATTAAAGACTTGAAGTCCTCTACAAGTTTCATGTTAGTACTTCCAAAGATTATGTCATCAACATAGACTTGGGCAATTAAAATATCTTTTTGGACTTTCTTTATAAACAAAGTTTTATCAATTGAACCCCTTGTGTAACCATTGGACAAGAGAAAGGACGCCAACCTGTCATACCATGCACGAGGAGCTTGCTTGAGTCCATAGAGAGCCTTGTCGAGGTAGTACACATGATCTGGATGATTGGCACCCTCAAAGCCTAGAGGCTGAGTGAATCGGCTAAAGTCGTCGTGCCAATATCAAGGATAAATAACTCAAACTACAAACTAAGTATAGCATGCAAGTAAGGGGTCGAACTCAAGAGAACTATGGCTTCAAGTATTATTATAATGATCAACTAAAGTTAAGCGGGGGTTTAAGAGAAGAATCTAAACTAAACTAACCTAAGAAAACAAAATAAACAAAACAAACAATCAAATATGGGAAACAAGTTCATTCAAAAAATCCACTCCAATATAATCACTCGATCATAGATTCATCCATTGATTTCATTCACACCTATGGTTAATTCATATCCTGATCATTAACAATCGCAAGTCCACGGTCCAAGCAATTCTATATCTCTAGGCAAGGACGCTTAACCTAGAATTAGCATAGAGAACCAGGATATGCAGGATATAATATCAAACAATCAAGCTACGAGTCAATTGTAAGATAAAACAATTAATTCTCTTCTTAATCCTAGTTGCATAGACAACAGGTCTAGGTTAAGTTGTTTTCACAGATTAGTTTTGTCCACGGTCCAAACCTAATCAAACAGTAGAACATCAATCAATTCAATAGGTTAGCTACTCCTAGAGAAACAATCAACATTCATAAGATGAAGCACAAGAGAATCAATATTAACCAAACGATAGAAATTAATTACCAAAACCTCACGAGTTCATACATCAGAGCTTCTCCCTTGAACAAGCCCAAGGAGACTAGCTCTCCATAACTAAACTAAACTAAAGAATTAATTTGAGGAAGAAGGTAGAAGGTAAGAGGTAGAATGTATCTAAAACCTAAGGCAGGCTCCTCCTTATCTAGCCCAAGTAACAGGCACCCCGAGATAGATAAGGTAAGAGACAAAAGATAGAAAAGGAAATAAGATAGAAAAGAAAAGATTTCGTCCGTCTCGGAATCCGGCACCACCGCGACCGCGGCGATCTATCTTTGGGATGGCTAAGTCGGCTACTACCGCGACCGCGTCCATGGCGGCGCAACCGCGGCCTTCACGGGTCTTGAATGTCGTCGCGTTGCTTCATCGCGACCGCGACATGGGCAGCGCGACCACGAAATCTATGCAGTGGCGAACTTGTCTTCAATTAAGCTCTAAAAACTCTTGATTCTTCACATCTCGTGTCTTCGGTCTTCATATTACAATAACACTCAAATCTAACCTAAACACTCTCAATAATAATCTAAAATTTAAGAGTTAACCCATACAAAATAGGCCGAATCATTGAGCAACGTACACTTCCTCCTTCAGTTTCCCGTTAAGGAAGGCAGTCTTGACGTCCATTTGAAACAACTTGAACCCTTTATGAGCGGCAAAAGAAATGAGAAGACGGACGGCCTCGATTCTAGCAACAGGAGCAAAGGTCTCATCATAGTCAATGCCTTCCTCTTGCTTAAATCCTTGCGCCACAAGTCTTGCCTTGTTCCTTGACACGCGTCCACTTTCATCAAGCTTGTTTTGGAACACCCAACGCGTCCCTATGATGTTTTTGTTTTTAGGTCTAGGGACGAGGGTCTAAACTTTGTTCCTCTCAAATTGATTAAGTTCTTCTTACATAGCTTGGATCCAGTCAGCGTCGTGGAGTGCTTCTTTTATGTTCTTGGGCTCCACCATGGACACAAAAGCGTTGAAGGCACAAATAGCAATACTTGCACTCTGGGACTTGCTTGCAGCTGACCTGGTTTGAACTCCATTTGATTGATCTGAGATTATCTGATCCCTTGGATGATAAGTTGAGAGACGGGACTCCCTTTGAAAGAGTTGGGAGAACTGGGGATCAATACTATCATCAGAATCTACATCTTTATCTTGAGCTTTGTCCTCAGTGTGTTCCCCCTTAGAGAGAGCATGCACACCATGTCTTAGCTCACCTTGTTGACTTGATTCAGCTACTTCTTGTTGTGCTGGAGACTCAGTCCTAGAAGGAGCTTGTTGATCATCACTAGGAACGTCCACTGAGACTTCTTCTGGATTTGCATTGCCGTCCTTAGGAACATAGTACTTCCCTGAGGACCAGCCTTGTTCGTCTTCAGAGTCGTCCTTTTGACGTGACGAAGAGCGTTCCTTCTGACTTGGTTTCTCCTTGACTCCTTGTGGTTAGCGCTTTCCTTGAACACAACATGAATACTCTCTTCAAGCTTTAGAGTCCTTTTGTTGAAAACACTATAGGCTTTGCTTGTGAGGGAGTACCCAAGAAATATTCCTTCGTCGCTTCTAGCATCAAACTTCCCAATCTTTTCTTTGTCGTTGTTGTGGACGAAACACTTGCACCCAAAAATTCGAAGATGGTCAATGCATGATTTCTTCCCGTTCAACAGCTCGTAGGACGTCGTCTTTAGTAGAGGACGGATCATGGTGCGGTTAATAATGTAGGCAACAGTGGCGACGGCTTCGGCCCAAAAGTGCCTGGGGACGCCGCTTGCCAACAACATAGTCCTTGTCATGTCCTCTAGTGTCCTATTCTTCCTTTCCACAACACCATTTTGTTGAGGAGTTCTTGGGGCTGAGAGTTGTGGGAGACGCCGTTTTGATCATAGAAGGCCAGGAACTCTGAGTTTTGGAACTCTGTCCCATGGTCAGATCGTATGGTTTTTGACTCGGCTAAAGTCGTCGTGCCAAGATCAAAGATAAATAACCCAAACTACAAACTAGTATAGCATGCAAGTAAAGGGTCGAACCCAAGAGAACTTAAGGCTTCTAGTATTAATATTATTATCAACCAAAGAAAAGGGGGAATTTAAGGAAAAGATATCTAAACTAAAAAGCAAAACAACTAAAAAAACAATTAATTATGGGAAACAAGTTCATTCAAAAGATCCACTCTTTAATAATCACTCGATCATAGATTCATCCATTGATTTCATTCACACCTATGGTTAATTCCTATCCTGATCATTAACAATCGCAAGTCCACGGTCCAAGCAATTCTATAACCCTAGGCAAGGACGCTTAACCTAGAATTAGCATAGAGAACAAGGATATGTTGGATATAATATCAAACAATCAAGCTACGAGTCAATTGTAAGATAAAACAATCAATTCTCTTCTTAATCCTAGTTGCATAGACAACAGGTCTAGGTTAAGTTGTTTTCACAGATTAGTTTTGTCCACGGTCCAAACCTAATCAAACAATAGAACATCAATCAATACAATAGGTTAGCTACTCCTAGACAAACAATAAACATTCATAAGATGAAGCACAAGAGAACATCATTCAATTCAATAGGTTAGCTACTCCTAGAGAAACAATAAACATTTATAAGATGAAGCACAAGAGAATCAATATTAACCAAAGGATAGAAATCAATTACCAAAATCTCATGAGTTCATACATCAGAGCTTCTCCCTTAAACAAACCCAAGGAGACTAGTTCTCCATAACTAAACTAAAAGAGAAGAATTGAATTATGAGAAAGAAGATACTAAAAACCTGGCTCCTCCTTATATAGACCAAAGAACAAGCTCCACGAGATAGATAAGGAAAGAGGCAAAAGATAGAAAATGAAACAAGATAAAAAGATTTCGGCCCGCTTCGGATTCGGCATCGCCGCGCTCGCGCCGCCATCACCGCGCCCGTGCTTTTACGACAGAATGGAACAAGTCTTCTCGGCAGCCGCCGCGGTCGCGTTGGGAGCTCTGCGGTCGCGGTATCGGGACAAAACCACTGATGTCACTTCGGAGGCTGTTTTGACCATCTTCTACTTGGAATCTGACTTCGGTGTACAAAGATGATTTGAAGCCCTTGAAGTTAGCTTTACAATGGCACCGGAAGCAGCTCAATCCGACCACTGTAGCTCAAGATATAGCCTTTGCAAGAAAGTGGTGTCGCGTAGACAGCTCAGAACGCCTTAGAACTCTTGATTCTTGAATTCTTGTGATTTCGGCATAGATATTACAATTAGCACAAACTCTAACCTAAACACACTCAATATAGCCCTAAAATACAAGAGTTAACCTACACAAAATAGGCCGAATCAAATTCCCCCATACTTAGATCTTGCTCGTCCTCGAGTAAGCTCAAAACAAATACACCAAGTCAGCATATCTAAGATCTCAGGAAATACAAGGGAAGATAAAAACACTCAACTCACAACCCGAACCCAAAATATAGAGAAATCATGAGCATAAAACAATGAAGCTCAAACACACACCTCACCACATAGATATATCACTCAAGTTCTAAAAAGATAAAAGAGCAACCTAGGATCTACCCAAATCTATAATGTAAGCCCCAAAGTCCCCAAGCAAGAATGATCCTAAACACTCGAATTTTACCGCTAAATTCTGCTTAGGCGCCCTTTCGGGTTTTCACCTAACCGCTCTTTTCATTTTTCAATAGGTGTGCTCACAAAACTCACAACACTCATAAACCTCATATTACCCCAGCCTAATGCTGGTCCGGGTTACCTGCTTATTACCTGAGCCGCCCTTTTGGGTTTTCGACTCATCCCAGGATTTAATATGCCTTTTTTCAATTTTTATGGCTCTTTCTATCTTTTTCTTTTTCTTTCTTCCTTTATTATGCAAAAAGTATGGTGCAAGTGCTCCATGAAAAGAAAAAAAGTCAAAATTCTGAAGCAAATATCTAAGTAGGATAAGCGAATGCGAGTACTCCTTCCCCCATACTTGAATCCTTCATTGTCCTCAATGAAGCAAAGAGAAAGGATAGAAGCAAGGAGAAAGGTATATCAGAAGACTCACAAACGAATGAAGAGAGGTGGAATGGAAGAACTCTTCAAAGGTGGTAGAAGAATGGAAGAAAAGGAACTTCGGAATACCGTTTCTGCAGGCCAACCGCGGGCGCGGGTGTACGGGCCGCGGTCGCGGAATCAACACAGCGAGCAAAGTCAACCTCTGGAGGGGAACCGCGGGCGCGGGCGCGGTCGTGGTGCTGTCATGAGCTCTTGACTTTTCTCGAACCGGATGATGTGCAAACAACCTTCGTAACTTGGCTCGTCTCTTGGAAGATGGACAAATACTTGAACTCGAGCCGTGGAGAAGAGAACTCTCGGGGGAACAAAGCTCCCCCATACTTAGGCTTTACACATAGCCAAAAGAATGGAAATTTAAAGATGGATGAAAAGAACATATAGAAGGTGGTGGAAAGAGATAGAATGGGACCAAAAAGTCCTCCCTTTTTTTTTTTTTTCTTTTTTTTTTCTTTTTTTTTCTTTTTCAAACCAACTGCATCACACCCGCGGGCGCGGTTTGTGGACCGCGACCGCGGTGTCTAGTACCTGTACGTCGGGAGTTTTTGTATTCGAAACGCGACCGCGGTTGCGCACCCGTGGGCGCGGCTCAAATATAAAACGTTCTTTCGAACCTAGTACCTGCATGTTAGCCCGATTTATTTATTTTTTTACAAACAGTCAACAAAAATATTAATACTAGAAAGAAACCTAAGTTCCCCGGCAACGGCGCCAAAATTTGAATCGGCTAAAGTCGTCGTGCCAAGATCAAAGATAAATAACCCAAACTACAAACTAGTATATCATGCAAGTAAGGGGTCGAACCCAAGAGAACTTAAGGCTTCTAGTATTAATATTATTATCAACCAAAGAAAAGGGGGAATTTAAGGAAAAGATATCTAAACTAATCTAAACTAAAAAGCAAAACAAATAAACAAACATTTAATTATGGGAAACAAGTTCATTCAAAAGATCCACTCTTTAATAATCACTCGATCATAGATTCATCCATTGATTTCATTCACACCTATGGTCAATTCCTATCCTGATCATTAACAATCGCAAGTCCACGGTCCAAGCAATTCTATAACCCTAGTCGAGCACGCTTAACCTAGAATTAGCATAGAGAACAAGGATATGCAGGATATAATATCAAACAATCAAGCTATGAGTCAATTGTAAGATAAAACAATCAATTCTCTTCTTAATCCTAGTTGCATAGACAACAGGTCTAGGTTAAGTTGTTTTCACAGATTAGTTTTGTCCACGGTCCAAACCTAATCAAACAATAGAACATCAATCAATACAATAGGTTAGCTACTCCTAGACAAACAATAAACATTCATAAGATGAAGCACAAGAGAATCAATATTAACCAAAAAATAGAAATCAATTACCAAAATCTCACGAGTTCATACATCAGAGCTTCTCCCTTGAACAAACCCAAGGAGAATAGCTCTCCATAACTAAACTAAAAGAGAAGAATTGAATTATGAGAAAGAAGATACTAAAAACCTAAGGCTGGCTCCTCCTTATATAGCCCAAGGAACAAGCTCCACGAGATAGATAAGGAAAGAGGCAAAAGATAGAAAAGGAAACAAGATAGAAAGATTTCGGCCCGCTTCGGATTCGGCATCGCAGCGGTCGCGCCGCCATCACCGCACTCGCGCTTTTCCGACAGAATGGAACAAGTCTTCTCGGCAGCCGCCATGGTCGCGTCGGGAGCTCCGCGGTCGCGGTATCGGGACAGAACCACTGGCGTCACTTCGGAGGCTGTTTTGACCATCTTCCACTTGGAATCTGACTTCGGTGTAAAAAGATGAATTGAAGCACTTGAAGTTAGCTTTCCAATGGCACCGGAATCAGCTCAATGCGACCACTGTAGCTCAAGATATAGCCTTCGCAAGAAAGTGGTGTCGCGCAGACAGCTTAAAACGCCTTAGAACTCTTGATTCTTGAATTCTTGTGTCTTCAGCATAGATATTACAATTAGCACAAACTCTAACCTAAACACACTCGATATAGCCCTAAAATACAAGAGTTAACCTATACAAAATAGGCCGAATCAGTTTTCAAGTGCGTCCCTAGAGCAACTTCCACTTGTTTGATGAAGACTTTGAAAACATTGAAACAATCTGCTTTTGACACCAAGAAAAGAACCCAAGTGAATCGAGAAAAATCATCTACGAGAACGTACATGTACCTCTTTCCACCATAGCTCTGCGTCCTCATGGGTCCACAAAGATCTATATGAAGAAGTTCCAAGGGCTTCTTCGTACTCAATTCGTTCTTGGACTTGAAGGACGATCTTGTTTGCTTCCCTTTGATGCAAGCTTCACATTGTTCAGCTTTCTCAGGATCAATTCGGGGAAGTCCTCTTACAAGATCTTGTTGGTGAAGCTTGAGGATTGTGCTTAGTCCAGCTTGACCAAGAGGTCGATGCTAGAGGTCTGCGTCCTCATTTGAGACAGATAGACACAACTTAGAAGCAGACTTGAACTCTTGGTTAAAGATATAAACATTGTTTTGACGGACTCCCTTGAGAATGACTTGATTGGATTTCTTATTGATGACGAGGCACTCTTTAGAGTCATAAGTAACCAAGTTTTCACCCTGATCGCAAATTTGGGAGACGCTAAGGAGGTTGAAGCTGTAATAACCCTATTTTTCGAGAAGGTTATTATTGTAATTTCCCTTAACAATTTTTTTTTCCCCATGAATAAAAGTATTGGCATTATTTATTAAATAGAAATTTAATAAGAACCGATAATGCCATGATAATACTTTTAAACTCATATCAATAGGTCATGTACCTATTTACCTATGCTAAAGAAAGTGTTCAAAACATGAAAATAAAACTATATGAAACATCATTGGAAGATAAAACTAATAAATCATATTAAATTAGAATGAGTATTTTAAGATAATAAAATGGGAGGTGAGCTTTCACTCAAAGAGAGTAATTCTATGTTTGGATCTTAGAAAATATAATAAATAAATAAAGGTAAATACAGTAATGTTGTTTTAAAGGATATTATGTTAAAAAGAAAGAAATAACCTTTTTTTTTAAATGAAAATAAAATAAAATAAAAATAATAATAGTGAGTGAAATTTATAAACATATTTACATGCATATGTAAGGAAAAGGAAGTAAATGATCTAAAATAAGAATTTGTTTTCGGATTAATTATAATGAAAAAGGGCACTTTTATCACAATTTAAAAGCTTTGGGCCAGTTTTGTAATTAAACCTAAAATGTGGCTTGGCAGCCCGATCTTCTTCCTATCTCTTTCTTTCCTTCTTCAAACCACCTTCCTTCTTCATGAAAGACCCGATTTGTTTTCAAAGGAATCATTCCCAAATCGTGGCCTAACATCTATGGAAAGCATACAACTCGAATCCTTGAATCTCAATCCACCCAATCCTTATAAATCGAACCCCAAATCCCGTCACAATCACACACAAATTCAGTCAAAACCCCGGAACCCTAGTTGTGTAACTTCACCGCTTCGGAGTTTAATTTCTCCTAAACCACTCAACGAAACTCAAAACCGAAACCAGATCTAGAATCCTCCTTTCAATCTCTTCAAAATCCCAAAATTTCATCCCTTAATGTGTTCGTTTCATCCCTCAAAAATCCGATCGAAAACACGCACCTGCTCAGCCAAAAACAGAGCGTATCTGTGTTGACGAAGCAAGTTTACAGCCACGGTACGCCGCCGTCGGACCACCAAAACCACCATCACTGCCGACAGAAAGTAGGCCAGCACTTCCTCTTCCAACTGTCGCCAACTCCGCGTCGAACCACCGCTGGACCACTGAGAACGAGCCGCCCAAAAACGTCTCGTCATCACTGTAAAATCCCTGCTCCAATTCAAATTCTTTTAAATCCGAAAATTCAATTGTTTCATGAAATCGATTTGAATTAGTTTTAGTTGCTTATAAATCATACAAATATTTATATGATTACATAATGAAGTTTTCTAATAATGGTAAAAATTTCAGAATTTATGAAGTTGTTTTTGCCAATTAATAAATTCGATTAAGTAAACACCCTGATTTTCGAAATAAATTCGTATTATATTTTAAATTAATTATATAAATTCCTATAAACTATATATGTTCTGTAAATATGATTTATGAACTATATACAGTATTTTGGAATATTTTATTCGACTTTTGATGCCTAAAGAAAACAAATATCACACTATAGAATATTAAAGAAAAGAATACAATTTTTAATTAAATAAAATAATTACGAAATTAAAAACTAACAGATTTAAGTACTTTTAAGTAACCTAGATGTTTTCATTATTTACGTAATTGTATTTATATTATGTTCTATTTTATCGTAATTTAACTAGTTAATTGTAAGTAGCTAAAAAGAATGTATTTTTACTTTATGAACATAAAAATAAAATTATTGTTTCTTGATCCTTAAATTTTTATAATAAATTTAAAGGATAGGTTTTCAAAAGTGCTTTGCTAAGGCATGTGTAAGATTAAAGAATTAAACTCATGAACGAAATAATACTTAAAATATATTATAAGAACATGGGTAAGTATAATGAATAAAATACTTATATGCTTATAAGATCTTTAGCATATCTCTTGAATCCAATCTTTTCCTAGATAACGAAAAACCAAAATAAATTCGTATAATTTATTTTGTCGTTGTTAATGAAACAGGAAACGAACCCCGTTCGTCAGGATTCACCTCATTAACAAATTACTCTTTTGCCTTCGAATCAAGGCAAGTGGACGGTTCTCGCTTGCATAATTGGTTTTAAATATTGTTGGGAACTTTGTGTGCTAATAAATGAATTAGGATTTTTTGTTATAGCATTAATGACCTCATTATATATGTAGGATGTATATATTGTTAGACTGCGCTAGAACTTGGACTTAGGTCTCGATGTTGTGGCCTTATGTGTTTCGTCTCCAATGAGACTTGATGTGGACTTAGCGTAGTATTAGGGGTGTGGGTTAGACCCTGGACGCCTCTTTAAAATATTTGCATTAGGATGGACCTATACCCTAGTGCCTGGTCATGACCGTGCCGCCTCATCCGAATATGAGAGGTGATTGCACCTAGCTAGTGCCTTTATTGAATTCTTGAGATCTCCTTCGTTTTGTTTCGACCATTGTCGAATCCGTTGTGTTAAAAGCTATCAACCTGAATGTACCGTTTTGGAAGTAAGTAAGATAAGTGCCCATGCACCTAATTAATGAACCAGGGCGGTTAGTACAACTTGGAAAACCCTTCATACTCCCGATTGACCAAGTCTGCTTTCCAATATGAATTCGTACAATCATTGTGCGGTGAGGTTGGTCGTAGACCCACTCACTCGACGGAGGTTTTTCGAAAACTTGTGTGAATAATAAGTTCCCAACAATCGCATACTTCGCTTAAGGAACCACCTCGTGTGGCGTCCTATCTTCCTTCCTGAGCATATTTCTTTCTTACCTTCGATGGGGATACTTCATTATTAGATTATTGACCGGCTTTCATTCGGGTTTCAATACTAATAGTGGAGTCTAACCATAAGAACCGCTTTTCTAAAACCCATTTGCTTAGTCTGTCACAATACTAACCGTCCGTTTTCTTTCCTTGCATGGTCGGCTGGTGTCAACCGTATTTACGTCGCGGCACATCAGGATTCGAGCCGTTGGAGTCTCAAGAGGAGTGAGTTGAAGACTTGGAGCATTTCTTGCAAGGTTATTTTCAGTTGGATTTATTTGAGAATAAATGAGATTCTTTTATTGTAAGGATCATTTTTTTTTATCGAGTACTTCCGCACTTTCGTTCTTATCATTCACATTTACTGTGTTGGATTGTAAGACAATATAAGTTTTTGAGATCTATTTATGAATTTTGGATATTATTCTTTTTATTGTTGTGTTACTGTATAAGCCCTGGGTGGCTTTGGTGTGAAATCCAAGGTCATTGGCGTGTAGCATTCCCGAGATAAATTTGGGGTGTTACAAATATGGTATCAGAGCCAAACGGTTTTATTAAAAGATTTTCAACTTTTAAACATGGTTTCATACATTTTCAACTCTTTACAAAAAAAAAAAAACGTTTTGATCAAATCATTAAAGTTTGAATGTCTCCAAGTCATAGTTACTCCTATTCTCCACGCTTATAGAACTATGGATGTTCTATAAGTTTAACTATTGTGTTTATGAAATCTGAGTTTAAGCTCAGCTCATAGTTGTTTACCCATACCTTATTGAGTTCATAATGATTGAACGAAATAAATTTATACGCATTCAGATGGTGAACACGAGGAGTCAAAACCGTGATGGAGGAAGCAACTCTCCTCGGATCCCACTTAGGAGTGCCTCGAATCAAGGAGGAAATAATGAAGAGCCAAACGCTAGAAACCAACAGCAAAACCCACAACAGAACCTGAACACCCTTGCCTCAACCACTGCTGCACTAGAGGCACTAGCTACTCTCCTTCTAAAGATCCTTCAAGGGATAACCCCTAACCATGCACCTGAAATAGCTCCGGGGGATCGATCATCGGGCAATGACAACATCCAGGCTCATACTGATATTGGAACCAATTTTGCTCAAGCCCTAAAGACAATTGCTACCTTGAAACCTGAAAGCTTTGACGGTGCAGGAGAGCCTATCCAGATGACCTACTGGTTCACCCACATCGAACGCCTGCTCCGTAATGTTGTGTGCACCCCAGCTGAGAAGGTGCGCATTGCAGCTCTACAATTGAGAGGGGCTGCTAGTGAGTGGTGGGAGAATACCGGTCTAGCCGATCAACCAGACCTCACCTGGAATGACTTCAAGAGCAAGATGTCTGATCGCTTCTTCCCTAGTGCTATGAGGGATGAGAAGATGAATGAGTTCTTATACCCCAAGACTGAGGGCCTGAATGTGCCTCAGATGGCCACCAAGTTCAATCACTTGTTACAATATGCAGGGTCGGAGATTACCTCGGAGGATCAGAAGATTAAGAAGTTCCATGGATGGATGAATCCTGAGGTAAAACTGGCCATGGTGCACTACTCATGTAGCACCTTGGAGGAGTATGTGAATGCTGCTTATAGGGTAGAGGTGACTGTTGAGGAGAATGCTAGCAAGTCAAAAGGGGGAGGGAAACCACCGCAACATGGATCCCAAGTCACCGGGTTCAAGCGACCTCACCCTTCTTCCAACCTTGAAAGGTCAAACAGAGCTCGTTCTGAGTCAGGCCAATCAAGGTCCACTCAATCCTCTGGCCATCAAAGGAGTTCATTGGTGTGTTATAATTGAAATGAACCAGGCCACACCAGTAAACAATGCACTAAGGCGAAGAAAACTTGCTTCGAGTGTGGTAAAGAGGGGCATGTCCGTCTCTACTGCCCGGTAAGGAAAGAGGCCACTCAGTCACAACAAGCATCAACCTTCTACAACAATCAAGTTCCTATTGAGCCTACAAGGTCGGCTACTATGCAGTCTACAGCACAAAACAAGGGCAAGGCGCCCGTTGCATCTTCTAGCCAAGGACAACGACTTTATACGATGCACCAACCTGATACACCCGACACCGGGATGGAGTAGCTGTTTGGTTTAGCTTAGTTTGAATATAATAAGGAGCAATTGTGCTCATAACCCAATGTTGGACACCACTTTATCAGTTTTTCTAATTTGTTTCCTTGTCACTAAACGACAACTGAATTTTCCGTGATATTTGCTAAATGTCAAACCTGTTGAGGTTTTTCTTTACCCTTTCTTCATAGTAGTTCTTCTAGCACCATGCTAGACATATGTGGCAATGCATACCAATACAAGAGCATTAACGAGGGATTTATCCGTAGTTGAAAGGACGTTTGGAGTCACATCATAATTTGTGCAGTCCTAAGTTTAAGGACATTCTTCTTTTAAGGGGGTACTACCGTACCCGCTTTATTTAGACAAAATGCAATGTCCTTCTTAGTGCACGAACAAGGAACAACGGATTGTTTAGTGCCTAAAGGAATAGATTGTGATTCGTATGATAAAATTCAAAAACTGCCCACTCTCTAGTTTCGGGGACGAAACTATTTTTAATGGGGTACTATTGTAATAACCCTATTTTTCGAGAAGGTTATTATTGTAATTTCCCTTAACAATTTTTTTTCCCCATGAATAAAAGTATTGGCATTATTTATTAAATAGAAATTTAATAAAAACCGATAATGCCATGATAATACTTTTAAACTCATATCAATAGGTCATGTACCTATTTACCTATGCTAATGAAAGTGTTCAAAACATGAAAATAAAACTATATGAAACATCATTGGAAGATAAAACTAATAAATCATATTAAATTAGAATGAGTATTTTAAGATAATAGAATGGGAGATGAGCTTTCACTCAAAGAGAGTAATTCTATATTTGGATCTTAGAAAATATAATAAATAAATAAAGGTAAATACAATAATGTTGTTTTAAAGGATATTATGTTAAAAAGAACGAAATAACCTTTTTTTTAAAATGAAAATAAAATAAAATAAAAATAATAATAGTGAGTGAAATTTATAAACATATTTACATGCATATGTAAGGAAAAGGAAGTAAATTATCTAAAATAAGAATTTGTTTTCGGATTAATTATAATGAAAAAGGGCACTTTTATCACAATTTAAAAGCTTTGGGCCAGTTTTGTAATTAAACCTAAAATGTGGCTTGGCAGCTCGATCTTCTTCCTATCTCTTTCTTTCCTTCTTCAAACCACCTTCCTTCTTCATGAAAGACCCGATTTGTTTTCAAAGGAATCATTCCCAAATCGTGGCCTAACATCTATGGAAAGCATACAACTCGAATCCTTGAATCTCAATCCACCCAATCCTTATAAATCGAACCCCAAATCCCGTCACAATCACACACAAATTCAGTCAAAACCCCGGAACCCTAGTTGTGTAACTTCACCGCTTCGGAGTTTAATTTCTCCTAAACCACTCAACGAAACTCAAAACCGAAACCAGATCTAGAATCCTCCTTTCAATCTCTTCAAAATCCCAAAATTTCATCCCTTAATGTGTTCGTTTCATCCCTCAAAAATCCGATCGAAAACACGCACCTGCTCAGCCAAAAACAGAGCGTATCTGTGTTGACGAAGCAAGTTTACAGCCACGGTACGCTGCCGTCGGACCACCAAAACCACCACCACTACCGACAGCAAGTAGGCCAGCACTTCCTCTTCCAACTGTCGCCAACTCCGCGTCGAACCACCGCTGGACCACTGAGAACGAGCCGCCCAAAAACGTCTCGTCATCACTGTAAAATCCCTGCTCCAATTCAAATTCTTTTAAAAATCCGAAAATTCAATTGTTTCATGAAATCGATTTGAATTAGTTGTAGTTTCTTATAAATCATACAAATATTTATATGATTACATAATGAAGTTTCCTAATAATTGTAAAAATTTCAGAATTTATGAAGTTGGTTTTGCCAATTAATAAATTCGATTAAGTAAACACCCTGATTTTCGAAATAAATTCGTATTATATTTTAAATTAATTATATAAATTCCTATAAACTATATATGTTCTGTAAATATGATTTATGAACTATATACAGTATTTTGGAATATTTTATTCGACTTTTGATGCCTAAAGAAAACAAATATCACACTATAGAATATTAAAGAAAAGAATACAATTTTTAATTAAATAAAATAATTACGAAATTAAAAACTAACAGATTTAAGTACTTTTAAGTAACCTAGATGTTTTCATTATTTACGTAATTGTATTTATATTATGTTCTATTTTATCGTAATTTAACTAGTTAATTGTAAGTAGCTAAAAAGAATGTATTTTTACTTTATGAACATAAAAATAAAATTATTGTTTCTTGATCCTTAAATTTTTATCATGACTAAGTGTTAATAAATTTAAAGGATAGGTTTTCAAAAGTGCTTTGCTAAGGCATGTGTAAGATTAAAGAATTAAACTCATGAACGAAATAATACTTAAAATATATTATAAGAACATGGGTAAGTATAATGAATAAAATACTTATATGCTTATAAGATCTTTAGCATATCTCTTGAATCCAATCTTTTCCTAGATAACGAAAAACCAAAATAAATTCGTATAATTTATTTTGTCGTTGTTAATGAAACAGGAAACGAACCCCGTTCGTAAGGATTCACCTCATTAACAAATTACTCTTTTGCCTTCGAATCAAGGCAAATGGACGGTTCTCGCTTGCATAATTGGTTTTAAATATTGTTGGGAACTTTGTGTGCTAATAAATGAATTAGGATTTTTTTGTTATAGCATTAATGACCTCATTATATATGTAGGATGTATATATTATTAGACTGCGCTAGAACTTGGACTTAGGTCTCGATGTTGTGGCCTTATGTGTTTCGTCTCCATTGAGACTTGATGTGGACTTAGCGTAGTATTAGGGGTATGGGTTAGACCCTGGACGCCTCTTTAAAATATTTGCATTAGGATGGACCTATACCCTAGTGCCTGGTCATGACCGTGCCGCCTCATCCGAATATGAGGGGTGATTGCACCTAGCTAGTGCCTTTATTGAATTCTTGAGATCTCCTTCGTTTTGTTTCGACCATTGTCGAATCCGTTGTGTTAAAATCTATCAACCTGAATGTACCATTTTGGAAGTAAGTAAGATAAGTGCCCATGCACCTAATTAATGAACCAGGGCGGTTAGTACAACTTGGAAAACCGTTCTTACTCCCGATTGACCAAGTCTGCTTTCCAATCTGAATTCGTACAATCATTGTGCGGTGAGGTTGGTCGTAGACCCACTCACTCGACGGAGGTTTTTCGAAAACTTGTGTGAATAATAAGTTCCCAACAATCGCATACTTCGCTTAAGGAACCACCTCGTGTGGCGTCCTATCTTCTTTTTGAGCATATTTCTTTCTTACCTTCGATGGGGATACTTCATTATTAGATTATTGACCGGCTTTCATTCGGGTTTCAATACTAATAGTGGAGTCTAACCATAAGAACCGCTTTTCTAAAACCCATTTGCTTAGTCTGTCACAAGACTAACCGTCCGTTTTTTTCCTTGCATGGTCGGCTGGTGTCAACCGTATTTACATTACGGCACATCAGGATTCGAGCCATTGGAGTCTCAAGAGGAGTGAGTTGAAGACTTGGAACATTTCTTACAAGGTTATTTTCAGTTGGATTTATTTGAGAATAAATGAGATTCTTTTATTGTAAGGATCATTTTTTTTTATCGAGTACTTCCGCACTTTCGTTCTTATCATTCACATTTACTGTGTTGGATTGTAAGACAATATAAGTTTTTGAGATCTATTTATGAATTTTGGATATTATTCTTTTTATTGTTGTGTTACTGTATAAGCCTTGGGTGGCTTTGGTGTGAAATCCAAGGTCACTGGCGTGTAGCATTCCCGAGATAAATTTGGGGTGTTACAGAAGCCAAGTCCTTCAACTAGACTCACATTTGAAGCTTTGATGGACTGATTTAGATTTGCAATGCCCGTTCCTTTGATTCTTCCTTTGCCCTTGTTGCCTAACGAGACAGTTCCTCCCGTGGCATTAGATTGGATAGAAGTGAGATGGATCTGGCTTCCTGTCATATGGTTTGAGGCGCCATTGTCAATGATCCACAGGCTTCCTCTCACTTCCACCTGTTAAAGAGAGTTAGTTTTTCGCGACCTAGGCAAGGTGTTCCTTACTTGGCTCTTTACAATAAAAGAACTCCTTTTCTGGCATATAATCATTCAGATTTACATAGTTAGAAGTAACACGTTTTCTATATGCGTTCCTTGAATCTCTAGGATGACCTGCATTTCTCCAAGGGACTGACTCAGAATTTTCATTTCTAGCCTTTGTGTTCCTATTAATGTCGTCCTCTAGCTTTTTACATTCATACTTGTAGTGACCATGTTGTCCACAATGCAACCATGTCCTATAGTAGTTTCCAAGATAATACTTCTTATTTGGACGTTGGATTCTGTTTTCTTCCATTTTTTAGGATCACAAACCTTAGAACCTTCTCCCTTAGAAATTTTCTTATAAATCGTATGATTAGTGGAGTTTGTATAGTAGTCATTTTGTCACATTTCACCACTCTCCAGGACTTTAATACGTTCCTCTAGGTTCTTGGTTTTCTCTTTCTCAAGTTCTAGCTCTGTTGTTTTACTAGCTTCAAAGTCACTAGGAAGGGAGTTCTTTGAGCTAGACTCATGCAAATTCTAGCGAAAAGACCTCTAGCTTGAGTGGCTAAGCACAGGACTGAGTCACACAGCACAAGGAAATGAAAGCTGGCGGGTAGCTGACTATTTAAGTGCACTTTTTTTTTTTCAGGAAACGAGGGCTCGTTGTTTCAAACAAGACCTCCTTCAGGGCGGCGCATGCAAGAGAAAAGAGGGCATATGAACTTCTACTTCTTAGTAAAATGGCTGACGCATCATTATGCTCAATAAAAGGAATGAGGGAAGCTCCAATAGAAAAATATTGAAAGGAGTGAATGTGTCAGAAAGTCAATTCAAAGAAAGAGTTGTCGTCAGCTCGTGCCGTAAGGTGTTGGGTGATGTCTCTCAAATTAGTAGTGTTTTATAGGTGATTTTCCTCATATTTCTATGAGGAAAGACGCCCTTTACAAGCAGGACTTGTTCTTGGTGTTCTTGATCGCTATCGTATTCTCTCTGAATATTCTCTGAAAGGCTTATCTCACCATAAATGCCCGAGGGGTATTTGTAGCACTTGGGGAAGGGCGTCTTTCCTCTGACGATCATGCCCTTCTGGTACGTCTCTACAAGATCGGCTTCCACGTGTCCTTGGCGGTGATGAGGGAAGCTTCCTAGCACCAGTTGTAGAACTTCCCTACAGGATCGGCTTTCATGTGGTGATGGACTGATCTACAGGATCGGTTTCCACGTGTCTCGGATGATCAAATCTTGTCGAGTGATGTCATCCTGTAAGGTTGCCTTGTAAGGACTCAGAGTTAAGCTCGCGTTCCTACTTGCTTGGGACTGCGTCCCTGGCTAAGTAGTTACTCCATTGGTCCTTACGTTTGGAAGGTGGCGTCCCTTCTCCTTAGGGATGGCCACATCACTTCTTGTCCTTTTTATCACTGGCGAACCTGAACACTTGGACAACTTTATTAGATCAAAGTGAGTTTGTCATATCAAAACTAAGGGACGATTGTATAGGCATAATGTTAAGTACAAAGGAGTCTTTAACATTGTCCCAACACCTTCATCTCATCACAGTGCTATAAAACATATTGATGCGCTTGTTTTATACTCCTAGCATCTAGACTAATATTTTTTGTGGTCCCAATAACTCGACCACTTGAATGATACAAATATGCACCAGTGTTGTGCATGTTGTCATCATATCTTTTACCTCTGTTGAAGATTGTTTCAACTGTCCCCAAGTATCTTGAACAGAAGATAGTCGTTTGTTCAAGGCTATATCCTTCGGCAATAGAACCTTTAGGTTGTGCTCTATTGGTTACATCTGACCTCAAGTGTGCCAAATACCTATGCACAACAGTATATGAAACATCCAATTAGTTGCATGTAATAACATTGCTAATTAAATAATATTAGGATTGGGTATTGACCTTTCTATAGGATACATCCATGTATAATGAACCGGTCCTCCAAGCTTAGCCTCTTCCTCCAAATGAAGTGGACCATGATGGTAAAGAAGGTTGGAAGAAACACTTTTTCCATTTCACATAAAGTCAGTATTAACTTCTCTTGAGCTACATCTAGCTCATCAATCTCTAGAGTAGAAGAGCACAAATACTTGAAAAATGAAGACGAGTATGACAACAGATCAATGATTTTAGTAGCCTTGGTTGCACGTAATGCTATAGGCAATATATCTTGAATCAAGACATGAGTGTCATGAATCTTAGGGTTCATCAATCTTCGCTGTTTCATGTTCACACATCGTGCAAGGTTAGATCCATAACCATCAGGAACTCTAAGCTTTTGCAAAACTCTTAAGAACCGCTCTTTTTCCTCTACTGACATAATGTATGGAGCTCGAGGCATAAGTGGTTCTTGATCAGGATGTGGTTGAAGCTAAAGGTGCGGTTTTACCCCGAACTCTTTAATAGAAATTCTGGCCTTCACATCATCCCTACTCTTGTCCATGCCAAGAAGTGTGGAAATCAAAATGTCCGAGACATTTTTCTCTATGTGCATAACATCCAAGTTATATCTCAAAGGGTTGTACTCCCAATATGGCAAATCAAACAATGAGCTCCTTCTGATCCAAGGTACACCATTACCATCATCATCTATATCATTCAGTTCATTTGATGTGCCCAGATCTCGCCTTGCCCTCTTTTTTTTCGTTCCCTTCTTTGCCTTCCCATATGCATAATCAGTTCCTTCTTGTTGCAGCGAAATAGTTGTCCCAGAAGCAGGTAAAGGAGCATGGCCGTACTCATCAGTCCCATTTCCGACATCCACAATAAGGATGATCGTCTTCTAACCATTTCCGACATCCACAATAAGAAATCCCCCCCCCCCCAAACATATACGAATGGGTTCAGGTTGTGCACCAAGGACAAGCTTTATAACCCTTAGTACTCCAGCTAGATAGCATGGCATAAGCAGGGAAATCATTAATGGTCCATATTAAAGCAGCACGCATCTTAAACGTTTCTCCAACACTAGCATCAAATACATCAACCCCTTCCCATACAAGTTTTAACTCATGCAGCAATGGTTGCATGTACACATCAATGTCGTTGCCGGGACTAGACTTTCGAGGGATAATCATAGAAAGAATAAAAGAAGTTGGCTTCATACATAACCATGGTGCCATATTGTAAGGAATTAGAACGACTGGCCATGTACTGTAATTAGTACTCATGAGACGGTATATGGATTAAAACCGTCAATGGCAAGACCAAGTCGTAGATTGTAGGGCTCCGCAGCAAAATCAGGATACCTATCGTCAAAACTTTTCCACGCAAGGCCATCAGCTGGATGTCGTAACCTTCCATCCTTGACACGCTCTTTATCATGCCATCTCATATTTTCAGCTGTAACAGATGACTTGTAAATCCTTTTTAATCTAGGAACTAATGGAAAAGAATGCAGCACCTTAGAGTTGAACAAATTGGCAATAGAGTTAAATAAATATGGATGAACAAATTGACCATAGAGTTGAACAAATATTGATGAACATATTAACCATAGACTTGAACAAATTGACAATAGAGTTAAACAAATATTGATGAACAAATTAACCATAAATGTGAAGAAATTGCCAAAATGACACAAATTATACGAACTTCGATTGCTATCAAAAAGGTGCACAAATTGACCATAGAGTTGAACAAATGGCCAATAGAGCTCAACAAATATTGATGAACAAATTCATAAAGGTGAACAAATTGCCAAAACGAAACAAATTATACGAACTTCGATTGCTATAAAATATGACATATAGGTGCACAAATTGAACATAGAGTTGAACAAATGGACAATAGAGTTGAACAAATATGGATGAACAAATTGACCATAGAGTTGAACAAATCGGCAATAGGGTTGAACAAATTTTACACATGCTATTTTTCCTAAAAATACGCGAAAAAACGAAAAAAAATGAAAGCACAAAAAAAACAATAAAACCCGTGTAAAACGCGTATAAAACGCGTATAATTCGCGTATAAAATGCGTATAAAACAAGTCGCGAATAAAACGCGTATTACACACGCGCGCTAGTTTTGGGTTCTTTTTACCCGAATGATCAAGTGAGGACTACTCTTATGGTAAGGACTACTCCTTATGATAAGGAGTGATCTCATTCATTAGATTTACCTCCTTATTATATAATGAATGGTCCAGATTATTTTTTTTTTAAAAAATATTTTCAGGATAGTTTTTTTTTTTTTATGAAAACGATATTTTTTTAAACTATTAGTTCAATTTTTTGTTCTATGAGTTCAACTTTTATCTCTTTTGAGTTCATTTTTTGTATAATTCGATTTTCACAAAAATAAATTTGTTTTATTTTAATAATTGATTAATTCAAAAATATTTTTCTGTAATACATAAATGAAAACTAAAAAAATATTAAAAAATAAAAAAATAAAAATTCTTCACAAATACAATGATTATAACCCTGAAATGTGGTAGTTCATTTTTTACAACAAAAGTGTTCAATTTATTATGTTAAAAGTTCAATTATGTGTACTAGAAGTTCAATTTTGTAATTCGTAGTTTTGTACGAGTTCAATTTTTTGTACAATAAGTTCAGTTTTTTCTTAGTGTTAGTTCAGTTTTTATTAAAGTAAGTTCAATTTTTATATTATTCGATTTTTTCGAAAATAAAAATTAATTAAAAAATTAAATTTTTTTTGATTTTTTGAAAAATACAAAAATTAAAATAATATGGGTCATTCATTATAAGGTAAGGAGGTAAATCTAATGGATGAGGTTACTCCTTACCGTAAGGGGTTGTCCTTACCATAAGAGTAGTCCTCATCGGAACCTACCTCTATATACATATATATAGGGGGACGCTCAGGTGCACCATGTTTTATGGTGTACCATGAGTCACTTTCTTATCCGTTGGATTACTACTAATCAATGGTTAATAATGAGGGAGCATGGTAGGAGTAGTGGGCTGTAAAATAAGGTGATAATTATCCAGCTTCCAATTTAAAAAAACGCCCATATATAGGGGAACTGATTTTCAAAAATAGGGGATGAAGTCAACAGGGAGATATCTATGGGATTTTGTGATTTACGTAAAATCTGAAAAACCAAATCAAACAATATGCAAAAAAAAAAACCGTATCCCCTCTCCCACGATGATTATGGTAGTTATAGAAGCTTGGGTTTAACGCTCTGAAGAACGTCATGGCTGTCAACCTATTGCTCGTCTCTTTCCATCGTCTCCCTTTTGGATTATTGCCTGCTTCCTACGCACACATAGAGAAGACGAGATAACGCAGCAAATCGATCAACAATGGAGAGAGGTATGTCCACGATCTGGTTTAAACAAAATTCTACAGTGATTTATGTCATGCCTTCTTGTGAACGAATTGGTATAGATCAATGATTATTGCTTTCCTAATGGTCGAACTCTTTGCAATGAATAATGTTGATCGAACTCTTCTATCAATTTCGTGTTATCAAAGGATCTTGATTAATTTGGCTGTAATAACAAAAAAATTGACGCATAAAATCAAGCAGATCGACAATGCCCTAATCATACTTTAGGTTTTTCGATGTAATACGTGTTTGGTACGTGTATATGAAAAAGTTGATCATGGTGCATGAACAAGATGACTATAACTGTTTGAAAAACACATCGTTTTTGCCTCTAGTATAGTTTGTTCTGAATAACTACTGTTTTAAATCTGAATAACTACTATAGCGACATTGTTTTAATACGTATTTGGACCGGGTATATGAAAAAGTTGGTAATAGTGCATGAACAACATGGAAATAGTTGTTTGAAAAACACATCATTCTTGCCTCTAGTGCAATTTTTTCTGAATAACTACTGTTTGAAATCTGAATAACTACTGTACCGACATTGTTTTAATACGTGTTTGGACCGTGTATATGAAAAAGTTGGTAATAGACTAATAGTGCATGAACAACATGGAAATAACTGTTTGAAAAACACATCGTTATTGCCTCTATTACAATTGTTTATGAATAACTACTGTTTGCAATCTGAATAACTACTATATCGACATTGTTTAATAATACGTGTTTGAACCGTTTATATGAAAAAGTATTTAGTAGTGGATGAATAACATGACACAACTGTTTGGATAACATATTGTTGTTGGCTCTACTGCAATTGTTTCTGAATAACTAAATTGTACAAATCTGAATAATTGATACACCACTTTTTTCATATATTTGTGGAGTTGAACAATATGTGAGTCCTGTATGCATAAGTATATAATACAAACTGAATAACATTGTATATAATAATTCGTTGAATACGTTTTCAATATCTAGTGCACTTTTATTAAATTTGTCTGAACAACTACGTTGAGGTGTATGAAAAGCCATCCTAATTGGTTTGTCATGTACTGAACAATGGGTTAATAGTGGTAGAACAAGAAATCAATGTATGGCCTGAACAACATTTACTTAATTATGTACCGACATTGTTGAGTAACGTGTTAAAATCGTAAATATGAACAAGTTGGTGGTAGTTGATGAGCAATTTGACAGAAACTGTTTGAATAACATATCGTTATTGGTTGTATTACAATTGTTTAATTTGTTTGAATAACATATCGCTACTAGTTGAAAAATGAATAATTGTTACACCAATTGTTTCATGTATTTATGTTTCTTTGATTGAACAGTTGGATCTAGTAAATGGGTTGAATATGTTTTCGAAGATGAGGAAGAATCACCAGAATCTGAGGTTGATGGTGATGACGTGGAAGAAGAGATTGAGGAAGAACCCGAATTTGATTATGGAACCGATTGCATAATAAAAAGTGATAGTATTAGTCTGAAAGATTGATTTGCATGAACATGATAATAAAAGTGAATAAGCGTGATAATAAAAGTGAATAAGTGTTATTCAAGAAAATGAACATGAAAACACAGAATTATGAACTATTGATATCCATGAAATATGAAGCTATTATGCTGAAAAGTTGATGGCAACAGTATGAATAATTGATTAGTATGAACATGACAAAACAAATTCTGAAAAAAAAACTATACCACGAAAAAGTGATAATACTAGTTTGAAAAAGTGATAGTATTAGTCTGAAAAATTTATTTGCAAGAACATGATATACTAGGACAAAATTCTGAATAAGTGCTATTCATGAAAATGAATATGAAAAAACAAAATTCTGAACTATTGATATCCATGAAAAAGTGAGGCTATTATGCTGAAAAATTGATGGCAACTGTATGAACAATTGATTCGCATGAACATGAATAACTTCTTATGAAATCTTGTTTAGATGCTATTCATTAAAATCTCCAAATATGCCATCAACCTCTGATTAATTTATACCCCAACTCATGAAAAAATGATAATCATATTCTGAAAAATTCATATTCCTTCTAATTAGATTATTAGTGCTAATGAACAACACAAACTTCAAAAATAAATCAACGTCACATCCAAGTGTCTAATCAAATGTCCATAAGCTTTGTCCCTCTTTGTTCCATCAATGCCGAGATGTGCTCTCCAGTCGGATATGATAGTCTTGTTGTCCTTTGATTGGGTCCTGATCACGGGTGATTTTTCACGTGGAATCTCAAGGGAAAGCTCAACGTCTACCCCATCACTAATGATTTCTTGTCCATGTGACAACATAAGAACACCCCTCCTAAAATCGCAGTTGCTCACTAATCACTGACCTAACTTCCTGTTGAACAAGAGTATGAAAAAGTTAAACTCCGAAACTGAGTAAGTGTTACATTAACTACTGTAGTATGAACATGACAAAATAAATTCTAGAAAAAACTATACCACGAAAAAAAGTGATAATACTAGTCTAAAAAAGTGATAATAATAGTCTGAAAAATTGATTTGCATGAACATGATATATTAGAATATAATTATGAATAAGTGCTATTCATTAAAATGTACATGAAAAAACAGAATTCTGAACTATTGATAACCATGAAAAAGTGAGGGTATTATACTGAAAAATAGATGGCAACAGTCTGAACAATTGATTAATATGAACATGAGAAAATAAATTCTGGGAAAAAATATACCACGAAAAAGTGATAATACTAGCCTGAAAAAGTGATACAGTAGTATTAATCTGAAAAATTGATTTGCATGAACATGGTATATTAGGAAAAAATTCTGAACTATTGATGTCCATGCATGAAAAAGTGAGGCTATTATGCTGATAAATTGATGGCAATTGTCTGAACAATTGATTTGCATGAACATGAATAACTTATTATCAAGTCCTGGCTAGATTCTATTCATTAAAATCTCCAAATATGCCATCAATCTCTGAATAAGTTATACCCAGACTCATGAAAAAATGATAATCATATTCTGAAAAAGTCATATTCCTTCTATTTAGATTATTAGTGCTATTGAACAACACAAACTTCAAAAATAAATCAACGTAAACATCCAATGAACAGACTTTAAACAAATCATGAACAAACTTTGACTAACATGGAGGTTGAAGACAAACAATCACAAACAAATTTCAACTACAGAAACAAATCTCCACTCAAAATAACAAATTCAGAAATTGATTTCAGAAATTGATTTCGACATGCATGCACTGGCAAACAACACGATGAACATCTAGGTTTTTAGAAATTAATTTCAATTTGAATATAATGCTTTAAAAAGAGCGAAATTTGGAAAAACTAACCAAAATCGGGACTTTTTTCTAGTCGAGAGCGAGAGTTTGAAGACGCCTTTGGATAGAAAACAAACGATTTTTGGGCGGAGACTTGAAGACGAGCGATTGTGGGCGAGAGCTTGAAGACAAGTGACTGTGGGTGACAGGTTGAAGACGAACGATTGTGGGCAAGAGCTTGAAGACAAGAGATTGTGGGCGAAGAGCCGAAGACCAACGATTGTGGGCGGAGGGTTGAAGATGATCGCTGGTGGGCGGAGGTTTGAAGAAGATCGAAGTCGAGCGGCTAAAGAGGGAGAAATGAAGAGTTTTGTGCTGAAAAGGATAAAAATATTTTTAACCAGAAAAAGTAACGGGGGGATAGAGAAAGATTTGACTGAGATTTTTTATTTTTTTTTTAAACGGATGATATGGGTATAATCCAGTGCATCTCACCTTTTTCAATATTTTACACCCAAAATCTTTAAATCTCAACCGTCTATTTACTCTAATCTAATGGTCAGGATTCTGACTCATGGTTCACCTTATTTTGTTGTTTCACTAGAGCGTAATTCTATATATATATATATATATAATAACGCTCAGGTAAAACACTCTTTTAGAGTGCAACATGCGACACAAGATGGGACGTTGGATCAATTTTAATCTACGGTGATTAATGGGGATACATAATAGACAAAAATTAGAAGGGGAGTGGATTAGTTGTACGTAGCATCTTAAAAGGAAATTAGCATTATATTAGGGATTTGGTTAGAGAGAAAATAGGGAAGAATTGCCAAATAGGCGATTATGGTAACAAATCAACGAACATTTTTTTTGCAATTTTGAAAGTCAAAACAAATTAATTTATTCATCATCATTGTGTAGAGAGAACACAGAATGAAGGCAGTGATGAAAAACTGTCTTTTGAAGGCGTTGATGAAACACAAATGGCCATATAGAAAAGAAGAAGTGCATTCGATGAAGAAATCGTCATCGGCGCCCATGGAAGCAAAACAAGGATAGATCGAGTGGATATTCACGAAGTGCAATTGTGAAAGGTTAGAACCCTAATTATTCAATGATGAATCAGATTTGTTGTATTTTTTGGAACATAATTGAATCAATTTTTCTTTAGGGTTTGTTTGCCGATTAGTTGGCGAATTTCATAGTTGCTACATTGCTAAGATCAATCATACTTTTCAAATAACAGAGATAAATTGTTCTATATTTTTCATGTTATGCATTAGTGTTTTTCAATGATTATTAGATACGATGAAAAGATGAAGACTTGTTCTAATATGTTGAACAATCGTTATAAAAATGTTTCTACCTATGTTTTTCAACATATTGATAATGATTTTTCAAATAACAGATATAGATTGTTCAGTATTTTTCATGTTGTACGATAGTTTTTTCAATAATTTTAAATAGCTTTTTCACATATTAGTTTCAAACGTAGTGGTTTCTCTCTTTGAATCTTTTTTCAATTATTTTCATGAACTTATTCATTATAAGATGAAAAGAGTGATTTTTCATTTATGTTTCATGTGTGTCTATTGTGTTTTTCTACATATTGAGAATACTTTTTCATATACCAGAATGCATTATTCTATATTTTTCATGTTGTACAATAGTGTTTTTCAATGATTATAAGACAACTTTTACAATAGTGTATTTTCGTTTTGTTAGTTTTGCATTATATGATGAACACTTGTTCAACAATATTAGTTGTGTGTACTATTATGCATGAATTGATATTCATATATGCGTGTTTTGTTTGTAGTCATTCAAGAAGGGGGATGAATAATGGATGAAGTTTGAAGACAAAGACAATGACATTTTTTTTATCATACTAGTGTATATTGAAAAATTGATGCACTTTTTCAAACTTAATGTAGTATGTATTCGAGTTGTAACAATCCCGATTTTCATCTTATTCAATGCAATACATTTACTTTTTCAATGGTCACATAAGGTCCTTATTTTCATTTTTATTTTAATATGTAATGATTCAGCATATAATTAATTGATTTTCTTGTGAAGACAATTACTTATTCAACTATAGTAATATATGAGCACACCAAATTAGAAAAAGATTCATAGAGCTATAAAACATGTTCAACTCTGTAAACTTTCAAACCATCATACAGAGTTATTCAAGCACTGATTAATAGATTTTCTAGTATTCACTAACGATTTTTGAATTTTATGGTAAATTAATTATTTTTTAAAAAACTATTCCCAAACTTGTTAATCTTTAAAATCAAGGAACTTCCATTTTTAAAATACGTGGCCTTTTAATTTGCAATCAAATCCCCCCATAAAATCTTCCACCTTCCTATTTCAAATCAACGCATAATAAATCCTATATTGTCCCCCTATTTTAGCTATTGTGTTGCTTAGTTAATCACCGTTGATTAATTTTTTATTTTTTTTGGTTAGCATGGTTGTGCCACCGCCCAGTTCGGCCCATTGGGCTACTAGCCCATGGGCCTACGTCTGGACCGGGGGTTAACTATTGTGTTGCTTAGTTAATCACCGTTGATTAATACTAATCCAACGTCCCCCCTTAATCCGCACGTTGCACCATAAAAACTATTGTACCTGAGCGTTCCTCTCTCTCTCTATATATATATATATATATATGCGAGCAAAGTTGTAATCATGCTCCATGGAGTTCCATTATCTGACCCAGGGCCGGTCCTTAGCAGGTGCTAGTTGTGCACCTGGACTCCAAATCTATAGGGCCTCCAATTTTTCTTAGAGACCATGAACTCAAAGCCCAATATGTAGTTAAAATAAAATGTAAATCCCATTTGTGAGATTAGAAAGTAAAAGATAAAAAACAATGTCATTAATTGCATTAAAGTGTTTGCCTTCTGTTGTAATCCTCGAAACTCATGACCAAAACAGAACCCTTTTATCCTCCCCCTTAAATCTTAATCAGTATTTTTATCGTCATCTTCAATTTCCACTCATCCCCTCCCAATACGTTATATAGGGTTGGGCACCGGTCCAGGACCGTACTGGACAGGACCGGGAACTCCAAAAAGTGTGGACCGGGGACCGGACCGGAAACATCCGGTCCGGTCCGGTCCTGGACCGGATAGGACCCGATTGGACTGGATCCTTATTTAAAAATAAATAAATATTTTTTTATATAAAAAAATTCTAATATAGTTAAAGAAATCATATATGATTAATGAAAATATATTATTATTAAGTATATAATATAAATATGAAACTTAAATATTAAAAATAAACTACATAACTTTAAAATTAATATAATTTTTATTTTAATTTTTTTTTTATTAATTTTTTTTAAAAATCCGGTCCGAACCGGGACCGGGAACCTCCAATATCATGGACCGGGGACCGGACCGGGAACCTCCCGGTCCGGTCCGGTCCCTGTCCGGACCGGATTTTGCACAGCCCTAACGTTATACATTAGACCGTTTACAACAATGCCCCTACTACAGTATCATGCACCGTCACTTTTTCAATTTCTCTCTCTGCCACATTATCTATGCACCCCATTTCAATTTTTACCCACATCCATGCACCCGATTAATTCACACTTTTCTCATTCCCAATAGTTTTCTCTCTCTCTCTCTCTCTTCATATATAAGTACACATATACCACCTTTTTAAATACAAATTATATAAAATAATATAATTAACTACTAATTACGGATTTTATATATTAATTACGGATTAAAAATTAATTTATTAATTTATGATAAACTAATTACGGATTTTTATATAATAAAGATATTTTATATTAAAGGGTATTAATACACGAAATTATGGAAATTAAATTCCATAAAATGGATACGTAGTGCAATTCACATCCTACAACATAACGACAATCGCACCAAAAGAAAATGCAAGATACGACCCGATTTCCGCTCGAAAAACAACTTTGATCATGGCATAGCGGTGACATTTACTCGTGAGCGAATTCCCTACCCGGAAAGGTATAACAACAGTCATTCCGACTTAAAATGGACAATGTTACCCAAGATACGACCCGATTTCCGCAACATACAACCCGATTATATATAATTATTTTTAAAGTTAACTAAACATATGCAATATTGGTGTCTATCGATAGAGGGGGGAAAATATGATTTGTGGTATAATTTTTTATTTTTTTAATATGTATAAATAGCCCAAATATTAAAAAAACTAAAACGCGTGAATTCTACAACATACAACCCATTTATGTACAATTAATTTTAAATTTAATCAAATATATACAATATCGGTGTCTATAGATGGATAAAAACAAATTATGAATTTTTCTATCATTTTTTAAAATTTTTGAATATGTAAAAATTCTCTAAATTGTAAAAAAACGAATTTTTTAAATCCTAAAAGCCTAGTACCACGTGTCGAGCGCTGATTGGTTGACCTCTGCCCACTCATAGCGCGACACGTGGCGGGCTGACTCATTTGCTTTGGTGTTCCAAACGATGCAAAACGCTATATTTTGCCTCCGTAATAACAAAAACGCCGCGTTTTGTGGCAATACATGCGCACGTGCAAGCTTTTGCTCGGGTGCATCCAGACCATGCACCCAAAAAACTCGGTACATGCGCCATTTTAATATTTAATCAATATTTTGATGGTTTCATTCCCTTTACAGTGACCGTTGTAGATGGTCTTATAGAGAATAATGAGTATATGTTTGGTTTTGCATTTTTAGCTTTTAAGAACTGCAACTTTGTTTACTTTCACTCTCATCTCTATGTTCTTTATTTTTCATTCAATTTTTTGATCTCCAGTTTTTTTCTTTGTAAATTGAAAAGTTTATGTCAACCTTTACATGTGTTCTCACTTCTCATAGTAGTTTATGTTCACCATTAGACCTAGCGTTAAGCCATTAGACCCTGCTGTTATTCCTTTCAAATATGTTTTTTTCGTTAACTGATTGGACTTCAGTTATGGCGGATATTGATCAATTGAACAAAGGAAGAGCTGCAAAGTAAGAGGTAGTAGCTTAGTGTATACACTCATTGCTAAATCTAATTAATTACAATTTAATGAAACGTACACATAGAAAATGCAACCTATATATTTTACTTAATTGTGGACTTCTATTTAACAACTTATTTTATATAAGATTAATTTATAAATACATTTTATTAGGCCTTTGTACTAATATCTGTTCTTCGACGAAAAAAATACTAATATTTGTACAGGACCACCAAAATTGATTGGCCGGCTGATCTGACCCAAAAAAATCTCCTCTATTAGTGACCATGACGCTCACCTCAACTTCATAACCTTTTTTTGTTTGAATAAAAGAAGTCGGGAACAAAACTTTGCTAGTAGCAAGGACTAACAAGTTACCTCCACATCTATCCATAACCTATTTTTTTTGACCCCACCTTCTTTTTATAGTGAGGTCAAATTTCAATTCATGATCTTCCAACCTCAACTTCTCCTATATAAGTACGGACTCCTCCAAACCATATACACAACTCATCATCTTTTGCTTAGTTCTTCTCTTACAAAGTATATCAATTTCAGCGCTAATATAATTATGGGGCTCAAGGGTAAGCTAATCGGAGAGTTCGAGGTGAAGATATCGGCCGAGGACTTCCACCACCACTGGCGCCACAAACCCCACCACATCTCCTCCTTCTCCGAGCTAGTCCACGACTGCGAGCTCCATGAAGGCGAGTTCGGCCAGCCTGGCGTCACCATTTGCTGGCGCTATCCCGATGCCGGTACCATTTAACTCAGGGCCGGTCAATGACTTTGAGAGGCCCTGAACAATTTTTTTTATTAAATCATAAAAATATATATTATTTTTTTTCTATAATTTAACATAGTTTTTGTAATATTTACTATTAAATGTGTTCAATTGAACTCTATTGTCTATCTTTTTATTATTACTATTATTATTATATTGTATTATTATATATTATGTACTTTTATCTTTTGTAAATTTTAAAGTAATTATTGTATCATGATCCTAGTAAAATAAATAAACTAGTAAAGTTGAAACATTGAGAATTATAAAAATAAAAAGGATTATGATTGCAAATAAGTTATTTTTTTAAGAAATAGGGTTCTTAAATTTAGAAAATGGGACAACAAAATAAATAAAGGAAGTTTTTTTTATTTCTTCTATGAAGATAATCGAAATTGGGCAAGAAAATTGAAATATATAAAGGTGGGCCCCTGATTTTTTTAAGAGCTTTTTACAAAAAACCACCCGTTAAATACCCCACATTACAAATAACCACCCGTTATTCGCAGATTTGCTTTAAACCTCCCAATAAATCAAAATCGTTAACAAATAGCCACCCAAATACTGTTCCGTCCAAAAAATCCGTTAAATCGTGCGCTTTTACCATTTTGCCCGCAACTGTTCACCCAAATTACGCCCATACCGGCCTCTTTCTACCCCTTTCGCCCAGACCGGCCGGTTTTCGTTTTAATAACCCGGTTCAGGTCAAAAAAAACCCCAATTTATTACCCAAATCGTTTCCACTGGGTTAAATGAGTGAAATTGGGGGCGATTGGGCTTAGGGTTCTTCGTGGAATTGGGGGCAATTGAAATCGGGGGAATTGGCTGCGATTTTGGTGCGATTTCGAAGCTCGATTCAAGGGCTCAATCTCTCTGCGATTTCAAGGTTGATTTTTAGGGCTCCATCTCCTGCATTTAGAGGTAATGTTCTTATCTTTTATGAGAAATCCAACAGTAGCCGTGCAACCTTAGTTTTATGAATTGCTGTTGGAATCGTTGTTTTGGAGTGAATTTCTGTTGGAATTACTTGATGGATGCAACATTGATAAGGTTGTCGTGTTTTAGCTGTTGTGATCTTTAGTGTCCAGCTTGGCAACCATTGATAGCATCCATCGGTTTGCTTGTTTTGAGACGTTGTTGTGGAGTGAAATGTACACAAATTGGCCTTATTTTGAATGAAATTATGTATTCAACATTATGCAGGCATGTCGTCTTCAAGTAATAGCTACATTGGCAGCACTGAGCTTCACTGTTATTGTCAACTGGTTGCAAGAGTGGGGACTGCAAACACTCCCAAAAATTACGGGAGAAGGTATGTTAATTGTCCAAGATTTGCACCATCAGTTTGCAGAGGTTGTGGATTTTTTGCTTGGATGGATGCCCCATTCGAGGCTAAGGCAACAGAGACTATCAAAAGGCTCGTGAACCAGAAAAATGAGTGGGAGAGCAAATACCATGAGCTGGAACAACAGATTCAAGCTAAGGACGAAGAAATTGCAAGATTGAAAAGTGGTTCAAGGCTTAGTAGTGTGGTTGTCTTAGGTTGTGGTTGTTGTATATTTCTTGGTGTAGTAGTTGATGTTATGACGAAAAACAAGTATGTGTAATGAGCTGCTGGTTTAGGTCAATGGAACTGTTGTTGGTGTTGAATCAAACTAGTTCATGTTATGTTTAAGATCAAACTAGTTCATGTTATGTGTAATCAAACTGCTTTGTGTTGGTTCTGAAATGCATGTGTGGTTCTGAAATGGTTTGTGTTGGGACTGTCATGATTCAGCTGCATATAACCAACCAAAACAAACGAAAACAAAATTTTGACATGAATCAGCTGCATATATCAAAATTTTGACATGATTCAGATGCATATAACCAACCAATATTATAGCACAAAACCTGACAATAAAACCTGGCAATATTTTAGCAACACAAACCCATTGTTTTAGCAACACAACCAACCAAAACAACTACATCAAGTTTTAGCAAAACAACCACATTGTTTTCATGGTACTAAATTCTGACAAGTTCTAGCAAAAGCAACCACAAATGCCTTTGGCTAACAAAAGATCAAGTTTTCATCAAGTTTTCAACCATCACCACTAGTAGCTTAAAAGCAAAACCAACCACAATACCATACATCAAGTTTTCAAACATAACCTAAGCACCACAACATTTCCTAATTGTCCTTCATCCTGAGCCTCTGGCTACACCTCACGACAGCTTGCCCTTTTCCCTTGTTGGCAATTGATTTCTTCCTCCCACCACCACTTGCTCTGCTCTGAGATTGGCTTGGTGAATCATGAGTAACCTGCACTTGACAAAAGCAAACACAGTTAGACCCTTGATGAATTATTTACAGTTATGAACAAAAAAAGAGCTGTTGTAAATGACCTGAACATTGGAGCCTTGGCTTGGTAAGACATCATCAGCAGTAGCCACACGTCTAGGGCTTTTCCTCACATGAAATGAAGCAGCATATCTCTCTCCAACCCCACGTTTCCTTGAGGGAGGTCTACTAGATGCAACTTCTGGGGCATCACCAACTTCAGCTGTGGACCCTTGAGTTGGAATTGGATGACCAATCCCATCATCAACATCTTGGACATCACCACCAGTAGCATTCACATCTTCATTGACCTCAATCACAACAGGAGGAGTCACACCAACAAGTCTGGGAGGAGCATGTCCTTGGTTGCCAGTGATGTTAGGCTATTTGCAGAATAAATTAAGCTTGATCAGTGGCATGAACACAATGAAATTTATAGACAATAAATTAAGCAGAGTTCAAATAAACCAAGAGTTGTTTTGAATACAAAGAAACATATAGACAAGAAATCATACCCTTCTAATGTATGCCCTCTTCCTAGTAGGGATAACAGCATTAGCTTGTTTTGGTGGTCTTCCTCCCTTGTTTGTGTTTGTTGGTGGCACTGGGTCTTTAGGTGGATTTGTGCATTTATTTTTGTAGTGACCCTCTTCTCCACATTGAGTGCATCTATTCTTCCCTTTCCTTATCCCGGTGTTCAAGCTTGTCCCTTCATTTGATGCTTTCTTCTTCCCTTCTCCTGGTTCCTTTTTCCTACTCTTCCTAGGCCTGCCAGGTTGCACTACAAAAGCTGGTGGGAGGGGTTCACCTTGATCAGTTGTCTCCCATTGATCTTCTCTTGGCATTGGGTGCACAATTTCTGCATAAGCCAACAGGTACCTCTCCCTTGTGAAGAATGGGTGTACAAACTGCTCTGGCTCCCACCTTCTCTTGAGAATGCAGCTCATGGCATGAGGGCATGGTATTCCAGTGAGGCCCCATTGGTTGCATCCACATGTTCTTTGGGTTAGGTTCACAACAAACCTTTTTGAACCATGGTCAACCTCATACATGTCATCTGCACCATGACATTTACATCTCCTCAACCCCTCTTGTTTAGCAATCTCCACCCTCTTCATTGCTTCAGGTGTTAGGTGACTAGTATGAACCCTCATCTTCTGTCTCTTTTGGATGAACATGCTCATTAGCTTTCTTCTAATCCATTCACACATGGACAAAATTGGCATCTCCCTTGCCTCCTTAATACAGCTATTGAATGACTCACAGCAGTTATTGAGGAGCATGTCTGACTTACAGTGGTGACTAAAACCATGAAGTGACCATGTAGAGGGGTTTGCATCCATCAAGTACTTCCATGCCTTTTCATCCATCCTCTTGATAGCATCCATCCTGACCCCAAACTCATATGGGGTTAATGCATTCCCAGCAGACCATACTGCATCCTTGAAAGCCTTCCTTGGCCACTTCACTTTGAAGTTGTTGTGTAGGTGTCTTAGACAAACTTGAGTATCACATGTAGGTGCAACAACGTTAATGGCCTCAATCAACCCCTGTAATCAAAAGCAATCCAGTAATAGCTAAGTTAGAAATTGTTTGAATTGTACAATGAATGTTTTAGCTAGTAGTATACCTTTTGCCTGTCTGACATGAAGGTCAAGTGTCCAACTCCCACATCTTGCATCAGTATCTCCAAGAACCAACACCAAGTCTCTTTTCTCTCAACTTCTACAACAGCAAAAGCTATTGGAAAGATGTTGTCATTCCCATCCACACCCACAGCAGAGAGTACTTGACCAGTGTAGGCACCCTTGAGATGACATCCATCAAGCCCAATAATTGGTCTACATCCATCCAGAAATCCCCTTTTACATGCACTTAAACAAACATAAAATCTCTGAAATATGGGCTTCTCAGGGGCTGGTTGTTCAAACAAGCACTTCACAAATGCTGAGCTCCCTGGATTCCACTTCAAAATTGTTGCAGCATAATTCCAAATCTTAGCATATTGCTCTGGTGTATGCCCATATGTGAGTAACATTGCCCTTACTCGTGCTCTCCATGCTTGATGATAAGTGATCACAATGCCATGTTCCCTCTTCACAGCCAACGCAAAGCTCTTGATTCTCCACTGAGGATCCTCCTTGTAGTGCTCCAAGTATTTCTCACCTAGCCAGGCAGCAGTAGCCTTGCTATTCACATCTTGCCAACCACATGAATGCTTTCCACTAAAAGTTTTCAACTGGAAACTGCCATCATTACCCATTTTCCTAGCCACAGCCTTAAATTCACAAGTAGCTTTACCACAAACACACTTCTTCCTAGTTCTTACCATAGGACATGCACACTTGTTTCTACAATAAGCTGAAACTTTTGTCTTGTCATTGTGCAAGTAGTAGTAATCAAACCCATTCTCTAATGCATATTGCCTCAAAGCCTTTCTAAATACCTCATTGGAGCCAAATCTCATGCCAACCTTGAAAGAAATTGGAGCATTGAAATCAAGGGGTTGAATTCTGGGTACCTCACATAGCCTTCACCCTCAGATCCACTATAGCTCAAGTATCCTTCATCCCCAGGGATTGTCTCAAAGATGTCAGGATCAACTTCTTCTCTCAAATCTTCCTCAACTTCAGGATCCACATGCTTATCATACAGAGCATCATCATCATCTTCAACCCCAAACACATTTTCAACCCAACTTTTATCATCATCAGAGGAAGATGACTCTGAAATCAACACTTCATCTTCAGAGCTGGACAACTCATCTCCCTCTTCTTCTTCAGACAAATCTCCTACTGGGGGCAATTGACATTGTGGAGGAGTTTGAGCTTCTTCCCTAGGTGTTGCTGCAGTCTGAGATGAAGGGGTTGGGGCATTTAATGATTGTGATATTTGTTGAGGTGGACCTTGACTGGTCAACACTGGACTTACACCCCTTAATGGGCTTCCCATACTCACACCTCTGTCAATTGCAGCCCGAATCACACTTGGGCTCACATCATTTTGCTGGACCACATACACATGCAATGTCTTATCCAGCCCTATATTTGCACACATCTCTCTGATTGAGTTGTCCCCAGTTATCTCAAATAGCCCATAATGCAAAGTGAAGCCTGGCTTTAACCACCACATTTCCTTTATAACAACACTAGTAATTCCCTCTAAAAACATCACCTTCAACTCCATTAACGACAACAAATCTGAGTCAACATTCCTCTTACAGAACACTGTCCTTTTTCTGTAAGCAAGGTGGTCACCAACAGGGTTCTTGTAGAAAGCCCCACCATACAGGAATCTCACTGTAATGTCCATCTATAACGCAAAGCTCCAACAAAAAAACGCCATACATTACTATTTTATACTGCAGGCTCGTAACAGCACAAAAAGCACAAAAAGCACATTGTACAGATCTTACAAAAGCTAAAACAGCAACTATAAAATAATCAACACAAAGCAAGACGAGCTATGGCAACTCCACTATCACATTTAGACCATAAGTAATAGCTTACAAGAGAAATGTAGGCGAGAATTTGAGTTGGTGTTCAAACCTGACTTCTCCACGAGCAGAGACAAGCTATGGCAGTTGAGCTTCACTGACAATGGCGAAAAACTCCACCAGCTATCACCAATGCTCTGAAATTGAACTCGCAGATGCTTAATTTGATGGAATGAGCACTCAATCGCAAGCAATCGCACGAAATCGCACCGAAATCGCAATTGCCCCCAATTTCTCAACCACGAACCCTAGCCCAATTTCACACGATTTCACAGTAAAAACGATCGAGGTAATAAATTGTGTTTTATTTTAACCAAAACCGGGTTATTAAAACGAAAACCGGCCGGTCTGGGCGAAAGGGGTAGAAAGAGGCCGGTATGGGCGTAATTTGGGTGAACAGTTGGGGGCAAAATGGTAAAAGCACACGATTTAACGGATTTTTTGGACGGAACAGTATTTGGGTGGCTATTTGTTAACGATTTTGATTTATTGGGAGGTTTAAAGCAAATCTGCGAATAACGGGTTGTTATTTGTAATGTGGGGTATTTAACGGGTGGTTTTTTGTAAAAAGCTCTTTTTTTAATTAGTTACAAACATTAAGAAAAATGCAAAAGGAAGGGGGAGAGCGTCGAGATTCGAACCTTGACCAACTCTCACACACAAAACACCCTCTACCACTGGGCCATTTTAACTTTTCTGCACAATGTATACTATATAATTCATATGGACAGTACCTGGATCTGAGGCCCCCAATCAAACCGAGGCCCTGTGCAGGTGCACAGCTTGCACCTGCCCAGGACCGGGCCTGATTTAACTAATTGAATTACGTACCATGCTATTGCTAACTTGCACTAACTTAATTTTTAACTCGATCGTCTTTTATGGATCATGAACTTCCGTAAACAAAGCATGTATCTTGCTTAGGCCCGTTTGGTATCCAACGCCGGAAACGGAAACGGAATGGAATGGAATGGAAATGAACCTAGTCCAAGTATGGGTCACTATACATTAAGGTAGCGTTTGGTATAGAAGTATGGAAAGGAAACGGAAAGAAAACAAATTTGTATAGAAAATGGTGATGATCTTCTCTTTTTTGGATGAAAAATGAAAGGAGAGGGGTAATGGTTAGAGGAGTATGAGGGAAACCATTACCCCATGTTGAGGGGGTGGGGAGAAGTTGCTCAAATTTTTACATGAAAAGTGGAAGAGAGGGGTAATGGTTATCCTTTTAAACAATGAACCATAAACTAAATAATGTCTAGATACATCCCTTAACCATTTCCTTTCCCTCCAAACAAACCAAACGGGCCCTAACTGAAAAAAATATTTTAATTTCAAACTTTGAAATTTGTGTGTCTAGAGAAGGGATGAAGGGAATGATTGAGGTGTTTTGTTACCCCACTCTTAGATTAGGGAATGATTGAGGTGCCACAAGGGTACCGCAAGACCTCCTTGCGGTAGTTTTTAAATGAAAATTGAGGTGACTCATCATGTATCATGATGCTAATGTGGACTAGGTTCGTTTCCATTCCATTCCGTTTCCGTTTCCACCGTTGGATACCAAACGGGCCCTTAATGTAGAAAGTTTTGATTATTTCTCGTATATGTTCAATTACTCCTAAGATCGGTTCCGCTAGAGGTACTTGTGTATTTGACCTAACAGTCTAACACGTACACATGCATATACACACAATCTCTTTTATTTATATTGGCCAAGTGGATGTTAACAGTACGTCTCTTAATTATATATGTACGTCACATGTATGTAGATCGGTATATTTTACGTTGACTTATGTTAAAACCCTCCCACATGAACATTTTAAACCTCGCGCACACAGCTCGATCGATCTATAACTACTTGTACGGGTGTATATAATGAGTTTTCATTCCGACCAAAAAAATAATGAGTTTTCATTATATGAAAATTTTCATTTATGAATCAATTTAACCAAAAAAAATGGAGCTGCAAAATGAAATTCATAGTTCTCGATCTAGGGGGATAAGCTAAAGTCCCAAAATTAGATGTTTGGGAGGAAAAAAATTGAGCCTAACAATATACCTTTGAGCCCTTTAGCCTATTTCAATATGCTTACATTTTGATGTATGTACGTGGTATATATGTGTAGATGCATGGTAAGCCCCTCTCATCGAAGCAAACAGTTGAATTCCACGAGGAAACGAAGACAATCGTGTTCACGGTGGTCGGAGGAGAGTTGTTGGATGTGTACAAGACTTGTGTGATCACTCTCGAAACCTTTCCAAGGGAGGGCGAACCCGACCTCGCGAGATGGACTATTGATTACGAGAAGATCCATGAGGACGCTCCTCACCCTGTGTATACCCTCGACATCATACTTAATGTGGGAAAACACATCGAGATCGAACATCTCAAAAAGGCTGATGCCTAAGGAGATCCATCCATCCATCCATCCATCCATCCATCGTGTTTATTGGTCGATCTCTATACGAATAAGTGTTGAGTATGGGGCTTCCGCATTAATTTCCCCAACAATAAGGAGATTGTCTTTTATACATATGAATAAGGAAATCGGTATTTGTTAATCCGATTTGTTGTTGTTTGTTTGGGTTGATATTCTCCATGGTTGATGTTTAATTTGTAATACTCTCTGTTTTTCGAATTCGTCTAGGCCAACGGAGGTGGTTGCAGACAGGCAAATTGGGGGCGGCGGAAGCCATGATTCGAGTTTGGCTGGTATTCAGGGCACAAATTGCCCTATTACACCCCCCGCATCTTCTCCTTCTCGCCGGCCACCATAGCCTCGAGTTCGGAGATCAAGGTCTCCGGATCTGGCTCCGGCAATACGCGCAGGCCATCGGGGCGTGGACGAGGTGTACGCCGGAGAAGCTGACGACGAAGACACTCCCGCCTAAATCACAGAGAAGCTGACGAGAACGCCCCTGCCGCCGACGAAGACACCGGCCGGCGCTCCAAGCTTTTCCGATAAATTGGGTTTTTTTTTGTGATTTATCTTTTTTGGGTGATTTGGGGTTTTTGTGTTCTTTTTTCTTTTTTTCTTTTAACTAGGGAGTTTATTGATTTTTTTTATTTTTTGAAATAATGACGTGGCATCTGACATGGCACTCTCGTGGCAATTTTTTTTGCCACGTCAGCGTCCAAGTGTCTGATCGGCTGCAAAACGTTGAATATAAGTGTTAAAGTGAATACCCGATGAATTGAGATGTCAAAGTGACTAAAGTGTGCAAATTTAGGGGGCCGCATATGTTTCAAGCCCATTTAATAGTTGTCATCTTTAAGTCGATCGTCCCGTGTCATTTAATTTCACACGCATGGATTGGGTTTTGCAGAGATTATGGATATGGTATGGTGAACGGCAATGATTTGATAGATTTTGCTTATTTGGGAAATTGCATTGATGATCTCAACTGTAAGCATGGTTGCAAAAAATGCTAACCTTATTTATTTATTTTTGAAAAGGAGAGGGGTTAGGTATCCATTGGACGGCTATCCTAAAGCATCTTTATTATGAGATCCTTAAGGACCGGGTCAGAACCAGTCAACACTGAGAGAGGAAGCACGACGAAAGAATCCGACAATGTAATCTGTAGCAGAATTGGCCTCCCAAGAAACATTAGAGATCCTCCAACTCTTAAAATGCAAACGTTATAAAATTGTGCCAAATAGTTTTAGAATTTTGTTGCCCATGCTAAATTATACTATGATTAGATTTTTTAAATTATATCGTCAGAGTATAGATAAGATAATCATCCTATTTTAGAAAGACTTTTTATTTTTATTTATATAGTGATTTTAATTTCTTTTATAGGAGTTTATGTATTTTCCTTATAAACTTTAGTAATTAAATTTATAATGCTTAAGACATATGCTAAAAAGACCGTATTATCATTGATGTAGTTCAACAACATGCGTTGCGGATATCTATATAAGTCGGGATTGTCTATAGTTACAAACTAGTTATAACCTCGGGCCTTGCTCGGGAATTGTTTAAATAAAATTCAAAAACAAATTAATTTACAAATGATATAACTATTATAAATTAAAGATATACTATCCCATAGGTGCTATGAAAGCTATAACATTAAGAGTCGGTTAATTGGCTAATTTTAATAACTCGGTGTTTATCCAAGAACTCTTTTAAATAAATGTAATAAATATTAATTTTTATATGATCTATCGATAACATAACTTGAATTGATGTCATATTTCTGCATATATAAAATTATTTAAATATAAATATATATTTTATTATTAAAATAAATAAATATACATAAGTTTTATTCGTTGTCAAACTGGTCTAAAATGCTGATGTCAAACAGAAGTATAAAATGGTCGACTTTCTTCACCAATTGGTCAACCTAAATTTGCAAGAAGACAATAATGACTTGGAACCTACTAACCTATTAAAATAACGATGTTAACCTATACTCAATCTCGAACCAAACTAACTGACCCCTTGCAATGACCTTACCCAGATGACATGACCAACATACCAAATCGACTCTATCAATAGGTTTATTCTCCATAACTAATGTCCCAACCTTGTACTTAATCCGAAATCAAAATGACTGACTCACCAAACTGATTAATTAATAGTTTTATTCTTCATATATAATATAGAACTTTTTTATAAAATTTTCAATTGTAAAATTATCTCTATATATGTTAAATATTTTAAAATTATGATAAATGTGCATATTTAGCACTATGAAGTATTTAGAGTCTATTTGTATTAAAATAACATGTAATCACTATTCTACGGAAAATAAGGGGACATATACTATCTTAGAAGTAGTGTTTTTATTGGGGAAATTGATATCACCCGGAGAAATTGATATCCACAATTTTATCTTAGTATTTTATCTATTTGTATTAAAATTATGAAATATTGGGGATTTGGGGGCAATTTCTATCTTAGATTCCATTTTATGATAACAATAAAAAAGAAAAAATATACATATTCGTGAGATTAGTATCTATTTGCAATAGATACTCCGGGTTATATCACTATTAGATGAATATTTTCTATTGATAGAAATTACATATTTATGTATTAATTTAATTTTTTATTTAGAAAATAAAGATAGAAATTACTATATAAATATCTATTTGAAATATATTAAATCTATTATGTATAAATCGATAAAAAATTAGAATAAAAGTCCGTTATTAAAAATAAGGTGGTTGGTTTATAAAATCTTAATGATAAAATTGCCCTTAACTACTTTAGGTTTAGAAGTATACTAGCAGATGACCCGTACCTTGTACGGGGGTGTTATCTATTTATTTATTGTTTTGTGTATGAATTTACTATAACAATTACAAATATTATCATATGTATACTTTGTTTTAAAACGATACATATTTTTTGGACTATTAAATGATATAATTATTGTATATCATCATATATATAAATACATTTTATTTATATATTTACGTTTTTTATACCTACATAAACATATATTTAAATAATTGAGGAAGAATAAAATAAGATAATTAAGATGCATTATCACATTTTCTTAACAATTGATACAAATCTTTTGGCATGTAAACTAAATTACGTAAACTAACTTATATAATAAAATCAATAATTTTAAATAAAAACTTGGATTAATATATTATAACATTAAAGATATAGATAATATTTAATAAGTTAAATAGAAAAGCAAATATCTTGTATATATGTTATTCTTTTTTTGAAAAATATTTAAATAATTAAATATATAAATATGTAATGAAAATGTTAACAAAGGGTTATCTTAATTAAGAAATCTATCTTTTCTTTCTAAAGCGTGGTCAATATGAAATATTAGTGATATATATATATATGGTAGATATAACATTGACTTTTTTTATTGATATTTTATTATGCTTTGATAGTAAAAATGTATTTAATATATTATTTTAATAGAATGAATATTTGTCTTAAATATAGTGGTAGCATTTTCTACCATTGAGGATTTAAAAAATACCATAATAAAATTACAAAAAATAATTTATATTTAATATGATATTTTTTGAGAATTTTAATATGATATTTGATTGAATGGGTAAAATGTTATGATTATGATTTATAGATTATGACGAAAAAAGGTTTTTTTAAAAATAAAAGGTTTATGATTTTTGGATATTATATTATGACTTTTTAGATTAATCTAGTAGATTTAATTAATAATATATACTTTTTGAGAGGATACTTCGTATTTTGTGCGTAATGTTGGATGTAGTTTTTTAGATCTTGTACATATAAAGTTTTATATAAATCTTTAATGTATAAGGAAATTGATCAAATTTTGGCACGTATTATTATTGTAGTAGGATAAATATTTTGTAATGTTTAAATTTATGTGAGATCTTGTACATATCTTTAGAATATAATCTTATGGTTTTTGAACAAATATTTGGAAAAAAAGATAACTTTTAGAGATTTTTGTAAGAGTGTGACATAAATCATAAACTTAATGCATATTGGGTATTTCTTACAGAAAAAAAATAAAAGATAAAATAAAATTATTTAAGAAAAATAAAATTAAATATAGATAGGATGGAATAAAATTAAAGATACATAGTAAGGATTTAAAGATAAAATTGAAGATTAGATAATTAAGGAAAATAAAAGATATAAAGTTGTGATTATCTATTTAAGTTATTAAAAAATTAAAATCAAGCGGGGGCCAGAATCAACGTGGTGGCTCGAAAACGGTCGGCGTTTATAATATATACTCCCTCCGTTAAAAAATACATGTCATTTTAGAGTTTATGTTAAAAATTAAGAAGTGAAATGATTTGACTTAAATACCCTCAATCTTATGAAGATCTTCTATCTTCTATTATGATATTAGGTAATTATTTTAAATTAGTGAGGATAAATTTGGAAAAACTGTGTTAAAATATCTAGAATGACAAGTATTTCTTAACAACTCAATCAAGCTAGAATGCCAAGTATTACTTAACGGAGGGAGTATTGATTTAGAAATCTATCTTTGTTTTCTATAGTGTAATCAATATGCAATATTAGCGATATATATGTTAAATATAACATATACTTTTTATTGATATTTTAATATGGTATGATAGTAAAAATATATTTAATATATTATTTTAATAGAATAATAAAATATAGTGGTAGAATTTGCTACCATTGACAGTTTAAAAAAAATATCATAATAAAATTACGAAAAATAATGCAAATTTCCTATGATATTTAATTAAATGGGTAAAATATTATGATTATGATTTATAGATTGTGACGAAAAAAATACTTTTTTAAATCAAAGGTTTATGATCGATCTATCTTTGTATTAATTAAATGTGTATAATGATAAGATAGAGAATTATATATTTGGATAGAACAGTTAATTAAACATAGAACTAATATTTTAATTAAGTATCTATAAGATTATGATAAAATCAAGATTTAATAAGATAGATTTTTGAAAAAAGAGGGGGTGATGTGGCGCAATATGGTGGCAGAATTTGCTTCCGCTTTAGTATATAGTAATAGATATTGATTACAATAATATAACGTACTTGCTAAACTTAGAATTTGGGTGAAAATATCAAGGTTTTTATAATTGGTGCCCATGGCCATATATTAATATGAGTAAATTTAGAAAATATGAGATTTGTTTGTTAATTAAATTTTTATATCTAGGGTTCACTAATTTTATTTTAGGAAATAGTTTGGAATCTATACTACTATAGTATAAAGCGGAGACAATGTCTTCACAAAAATTTGCGCCAACTGTCATTTATATAATAAAATAATCAGGTCAGACTCCTTTATACAAATCAGGTAGTTAGAATCTCATATAATCTTATCCCGTAAACAAAATGTGTAAAAATTATCAAAAATAATGAATTATCTGAAAAATATGAATTATCCCTTACCAAGAATTAGTTGTAATGTTCTACTAAATATTATTATTTAATAAAACATGATATTTATCATAAAGTTGATTTACCATCATTGGTAAAAAACATTAATTACACTAGGAAATTTAAATTTAGTATGTAGGAATTATGAAATATAAATATAGTCTATTTTTTTAATCCAAAATTTATTTCAAATTTATAAAGATTAAGATAGAATCGGAAAATACAATTATTGGATTATTTTATCGGACTTTTTTATAATTTTGAAAGAAAATTTTTATTTTTTTAAACAATTAATTACACTATTTGTTTGTACGCGAGATAAATAATAATAATAAAATAACGATTAAAACGCTAAGCATGTTTTATCGCGTTGAATAAATAAAATGGCTAAATCGTATAAGTGTATATATGTGCACGGGCTTGGCGAATACCGGCCCAAACAAGCACGTGGGCCCAAACAAACCACGAGCATGCCACCGGCCGGATATTACACATAAGGTCCACTTATTATGCGGCACATCATGATGTGCACCACAAGGAAGTTGATTATCTTGAGAAAAGTCCCACCGGGTAGCATTTGTTTGGTCCAATCATGGACCACCATATCATCAAGGAACAAAGCACAACTTATAAAAGTTCGTCCCACACCACATCGAACATGTACTATAATACAGTGTAAAGCGGAATCCAAGTCTTTGTTAAAATTTGCTCCACGTCATCAACCCTGAACAAAATAATGATTTTATTTTTTGTATTGATTTTCAAAAAATAACTTATATATCTTTTTTATATCTTATCCAATCTCCTTATGTATACTTAATATCTTACTCAATTATATATCCTTATATGAATAAGGAAATTCAAGTGATTTTCTTTTATAATCTTTACAATTCTTTCTTATTAATTAGTATACATTTTTGTCATTATTGAATCTTGAAAAATAGTGAAAATTTTCACATGTGTCAATAGTATATTTGTTGGATCGTTAGTATAACTGAGGGACGTCCTTTACTTAGGTAAAGGCGTCCTTTGGTCAGGCGTCCTTATGATGTCTCTCATTTTGGTGGTGTTTTAGTAGTTGATTTCCTTTGTAAATATGTGTTTTTCATTCTCTTCTTTGTTAGTTTTGGTTCCTTTTTAGCTTAGTTCCCGGTTTTCTTCAAGAGTCGGAAACTATGCGAGTTTGTTTGACTTTGTAGGTAAAATGGCAAGAATGAGGACATTTTGGAGGAGCTCATGACGGAGCCAAGTCAAGGAATGCAAGAGCCAAGCTAAGAATGAAGTGGAACCGAAGGAAACCCAAGAAGAAGACAAGGATCGAGGCCCAGGACCAAGTACCACGACGTCGGGCCCGAGATCGAGCACCCAGTGACCAGGACCGACGTTCTCCAACGTCGGGCCCGAGGTGCATCCGTGTCGGTCCTAAGTCGGCAATTGAGAGGATTGTTCCCTAAGGCATATTTTTAGTAACTTTCCACATTTGCCCCTTTCTAAATTGGGATTCCTTGGTCCCCAATCCATGAGAGGCTATAAATAGAGGTGATTAGAGAGCATTAAGGGCATGTTTGGATAGACCACACTCAAATCACTCTCTAAAGGCTCAAGGAAGGCTTGGAGGGCAAGGAGAAGAAGGGAGAAGGAAGAGAAGAGGAGGTCGTTGGCTTAGAGAGGGAGATTTGTGAGTTTTGTACTTTGTTTTGCTTTGATCTAGTAGAATTGAGACTTGGATTTTGTAGACACTTTGGATTTGAATGCAATTGGAGTTTGATTGGATGATGATGATTGAGTTTTGCTTGATTTCCATTTTGATTATGCTTTTCTCTTACCATATGGAGTAGATTCCATAGTCTTGGGCTATGGGGGAATCCCCTAGCTAGATTTGGGTTGAAAACCCCAATTCCATAGCCTTGAGTGCTTGATTTGTGAATCCTCTCTACATTGAGCTTCAATCTCTTGTGAAAGCAAGGGATCTAAGGCTTGTGTTTGGTAAGAGTAAGCGAGAGCATCTCGATCCCATCACAAGTCTCTAGCATCGAAGGTGAAGTGAAAACTCCCTTGGGTCGAGGTGTAGATTGGAGAGATTCGGGGCGAACAACCTCGATCTCACTAGAATCAAACACTTAGTGGTTGAATTGAGGTTGAATATCCAAGTCTAGTTGAGGGAGGAACCCAAAAACCCAAGACCGATCTACTATTTAAACAAGACCGAGTTACCCAGTACATCGGGCCCGACTTGCATCACGTCGGTCCTGACCAACTCGACCTCGATCCACCCTCGGACCGAAGTGACTTTGTGTCGGTCCGAGGAGATCTCTTTTGTTTTCCTTTGTTTTGCCCTTTTCTTTTCCTCTTTTTAGTCTTTTCGGGTACTCTCGACACACGAACTCCCGTGTGTTCGACACCCTACCTCTTTACTACAATTTGAGGTTCGGTTTTATAAAGTTAAATTGTGAGACCCTCCGATCCCGGACCGATCACCTTACAAGGTGTAAGGGAGTTCTTTAGTTGTGCAACGGAATTAAAGACTAAATAGGTGAGAAAAGTGAACACAATGATTTATAGAGGAACCACTCAAGACCAAGTAGTCCTTGAGTGTAAACCTCTACCTCCTTGGAGGATTTTTGAATAGATTCTTCCTTTCTTATTAAACGTCCTTACGTTGTACTGGCAAGTCCTTTACACTTCTCTGGAACTTAGACAGCGTCCTAAGTCCACTAGTAAAGTCCTCCTTTAAGCCTACAACCTAAGCGAGTTTACTCTTCTAAAGGACTTCTATCCCTACGTCCTATAGTACGTTGTATTACTCTCTCTCTTTCTTTTTGGGTTTTCTGAGTTACAAACAAGTTGTGGTTTGGGTTACAATTCTCACTAGATCTAACACAAGCCTAGAACTGTTCTTTAGTGCTCTTGAGCTTGTTCTTCGTGCTCTTGAGTGAGTCGCTTTCCTCTGATTCTCTCTAAATATTCTCTGAAAGCGTTGATGTCACAATAAATTCCTTGGGCTATTTATAGGACTTGGGGAAGGGCGTCTTTCTCCTTCGGACGATCATGCCCTTCATGGACATGGCTACAGGATCTTTCTCCACGTAGTAGGGCGGTGATGAGGAAGCTTCCTGTGTCCAACTGTGTGTGATGGACTCCGCTACAGGATCGGCCGCCACGTGTTGATGAACTCTACTACAGGATCGTCCGCCACGTAGTGTTGGACTCTGCTACAGGATCGGTCTCCACGTGTCCTTGGATGATCAAATGTTGTCGAGTGATGTCATCCTGTCGGCTAATGAGTAAGGACTCTCTGCTTGCGTTCCTACTTGCTTTTGGGACTTCGTCCTTGCTCAAGTAGTCTCTTGCTGGTCCTAGTCTCTTGCTGGTCCTAGTCTCTTGCTGGTCCTTGCTTCCTGGTAGCTAGCGTCCCTAAGCCTAGGGAACGCTCCACCCACTTGTTGTCCTTTTGTCACTGGCGTTCTTGAACACTTGGACAAATTTATTAGAATCAAAGTGAGTTTGTCATATCAAAACTAAGGGACGGTTTGTGTGAGCACACTACCAAGTACGCAAGCGTCCTTGATAGCGTCCCAACAATTTCCCCGTTTTTGATGATGACAAACTCTTCAGCAAAATAGTTTTGGCATTGGAACTTAGTATGCATGAAAACTTAGAAGCGTCCTCTAACACTTAGAGAAATTTCAGTGAGCACAAGTTTTCATTCTTTGATTCTCTAACTTTTGGATTTTAAGGAGAGAGTAGTGTCCTAGAATACTTTCTAAGCGTCCTCTTGTTTATTCTAGCATGGCATTCCTTAGGCCTTTCACTTAATAGTTCGCTCTTAATACTTGCTTATTCTAGATAACTATTTTGTAGCCCATCTGTGCAAAACTACACTTCCCCCTTTTGGCATCATCGAAAAGGATAACAAGTGATAAGTACGTTAGCAAAAAAAACACAACTATAAGCAGTGGAACGCTTAAACACACACAATGCATGCAAAGATAGTACTTGCCATTCAAGAAAATAGATTAATGTCATTACAGACTTAGAGTAGTGTTTGCAAAACAAAAGAAGCAAAAGCAAAACATTGAGGGATTAAAGTGTAGGACGACGATCACTAGGGACGGCGGCTTTGCTCTTGATAGAACTTAAGAAGCTTTTCATGAAGTTCCGCAGACTTAGTGAATGCCGTTGACAAGTCCTTGAGAGAAGATAGAATGAGGCACTGATTATTGAGAATGGCAGCCATGAGTTCTGAGGGAGGGTGTTGTTTAGGATGAGCCGGGGCTGGAATGGGTGCAGGACCAGAGCTTGAAGATGGGGCGTCCATAGGAGGCAACGAGGAAGGAGGAGAAGAAGCCATCAGCATTTGATCACGAGTGGCAAAATTGACAACGGGCTCTTCTTCAAAAGCTGGCTCTTGATGCATTGAAGCAAGACGCTCCTGTTCAGCTTCCAAAGCGAGGCGTTCTTGCTCAGCCTTTTTCTTAGCTTCCTTTGCTTCAGCCTCTAACTGCTTTTTGATGAACGGTAGTTCCTCATTGTGCCTTATTTCCAGCAGTCCCTTCTTCTTATTCTATGTCAGTCCCAGCGTCTCAGTGGGGGCTTTGTTTTCATAAGCATTTTGTGATATGAGAATCCGCTTGACTAGACCAGGGTACGGCAAGGCATGTCGCTTCCTCCCACACTTAGCCATATGTTGCATAGCAATTCTGGCAAGATTGATGGGGCGGCGGTCGAGAAATGCGTCCAACAATATACAATCATGGGTTTGAACCACAGACGCTTCTCTTGCCTGGGAAGGACGGCGCGGATGATAAAGTAATGAGCAATAGCGCCAACCTTGGACAACACATGAGCAACTCTGTCCGTCCCATAAGGTCTTTTGCCTTGGGAAATTCTTTCAAGAAGCGCCACTTCTTCATCGTCCGTCATCTCAAAGCCGTTCTCAAGAAGGGAGCTTAAAGCATTGGACGGCGGCTTTTGAGTGCTGAGTCCCATGAAGGCACGGACTTGGCGTTCAGTGATAGATGCTTTCTCATCATCTATCTTAAAATGCAGTGAACCGTCCTTGGACCTGTAGCGGATACTCTTGAAGAACGCCCGAATTTGATCATTATTAATTTCGGCGGGCGTTGGTCCAACACTCAGCCATCCTTGGAAGCGAAGGAGTTCAAGAAATTCCCTGACGTCCTTGTCAGTGAATGAAGCAAGCCATTCTACAGAGTAGACCAAGGGGCCTAGAATATTGGGTGGCTCATCATCACCTTTCTTCTTCTTCTTAGAACGTTCGGGGACTCGGAGTCTTCATCATCAGAACTGTCCTCATCATCATCGGCGTCCTCAGATTCATTGTCAACATCGTCCTTGATAGGAGCGTCCTTAGTGCCTTGAGCTGTTTGATCATTGCCACCAGCTGCGGCCTGTTCAGTTTCAGAAGGAGCTCTGCCATGGGACGTCTCCTCGACGTCCTGAGCCTCTGTTTCTTTTTCAGGGGAGGGCTCAGCGTCCGCAAGGACTTGGGATTCTGTTTGGATTGAGGGGGAGGGGTTTTCTTATGGGGTTGGTTGGGGGTTGAGGATGGGAAGGGATTGGTCATATGGAGGGATCTCAGCAGCATCACGCTCAAGCTCATCGTCCAGACTGAGCTCAGCGTCCTTTTGTTGAGCGACCTGGTGCACACCAGCGTCCTCAATCACTTCAACGTCATCATCCTCTTTGGCAACAGAAGCATTCTCAACACCATCTACCTCATCATTGGAGTCCCTTGTTATATCAACGAACGGGGAGGAGTCATCGGCAGGCGTTCCTTGATTGCTCTTCTCAAAAGAGCTTGACGAGGAGGAACTGGAGGTGGAAGATGTGCTCCGGCTCAGCAGCTTTCTGGACCAGCACCTTGGGCGTTTCACCGGATTTACGGCGTCGAAAAGTATGCTCAAGGGTAGGACGTTGCTCGACGTCCTCTGGACCAGATTCTGAAGAAGGACGGTGGGACCTGGGAGTCTCGGGGTCCTTCGGCGGGGAGATATGAGCAGGGGCGGAAGGGAAGTTGGCTAGATTTAGAGGAGAGGGACAGAAGGGGATAAGAGCATTTTCTTTTGAAGGTTTTGGAGAAGGTGGGGGAGTAGGAAGTTGGACGATTTGAAGTGCGGGTTGGGGAGCAAGGTTTGATTTCTTGGAAGGTTTGGATGGTTGCTTTGTGGAGCTTGGCCTTTTAGAAGAGGGGACGGTAGATGACTTGGCCTTTTTGAGGGGCCTTGGGTCATGTTTGCATTTAGAGCGTCCCTCAGACAAGTCTTTGGGGAACTTGTCTACTATCTCTGTTGGTTTGGAGGAGGGGATAGCTTTAGTGGATTTGGAGAGAGGGGACGGTGGAGCAAGGCGTTTAGCTGGCAGAATTGACTTAGGTTTATTTTGAGTAGGTGGGGGAGAAGGAATCGGCAAGTGGTTCTTTATCATTTGGAAGGCTGGGGAGTCCCTTGGGTACATAGGAAAGTCGGGAAGGACTTGGTTATGAAGATCAAGGATAAGATCAAGAAGGTTACCTAGATATTCTCCGCCGAACTGAGAGAAGAAAAGAACGTCCTCCATTCTTCCGGGCAAGTCCTTGTAGTCATTTTTGTGGAGGCCATGAATGACGAAGCGTTCTATGAACTTCTCATAGTTCCTTGTTTTGACAGTGTCCCGCTTGACGTCTGGTCTGTCCATGCGCTCCCTTTTGAACATGTAGAGCGTCTAGGGCTTTTTGTTGATAAAGTCCTCAAGGGATTCATTGAGAACGAGCGGCTTTGGCTTCTCAATAGTGTGGGACTTCACAAGCTTCCTCCTCTTTCCTCCGGCGGAAGATCCGGCCACGTTCCCTAGTAATTGAGACATATTCTGATGACTTTTTAGTGAGAGAAACTCGTCGGAATTCTAGAGAGAAGTCAGAGTTGTTTTGAGAGCAAGGAAATAGTTGAGCGGAGTAAATGAATGATGGTGATTGTTGAGCCTTATATAGAGGAAGCGGTGGCACAAACTGTAATTAACACTGATAATTTGTGCGACACGTGGCATAACTTCCCTCTTAAGATTTGATCAAGTACAACGGTCACTGTTCAAATGTTCAAAATTCTGACTCTTCAACTTCTTCTCAACACTGAATTGGCGTCCTCTCAAAGAAACAACTGGCGTCCTCTCATACTTAGCAGAAATTACTTCTTTTAGCAAACCAAGAGCTTTAGCAACCGTCCCTGTGATCACCTTGCGAACCATTTGAGAACAAAGCAAGTACGTCCCGTAAAAGAAAATATGAAGCTCATAGGACGCTTTTGCAGAGTTCTCGGCTAGGGTAGGCTTAGAGTTCCCATCATTTCGGCTTATGATGCGGGTTGGGTGATCAGGGATACTCTTTTCAAGACAAATAGAGAAATTGAATGGTGTTCAAAAGTAGCAAACACATGAAGTTTTAGACTAGCGTCCTTGCAAATATGAATTCAATGCATGATAGTCCGTAAACACTTAGAATCTACAAAACATAGCCAATCATTTAGAGAATAGTAGAACGGGACTTGCTACTTAAAAGTTATCATCCCCAAGAGCAACCTTAGATGCTCATAGGGACGTCTATCAAGCGCCTTGGTGAAAATATCAGCTATTTGGTCTTCATTCCTTCCATGCTCCATACTAATAAGTCCTAGTTCAACATTATCACGCAAGAAATGATGCCTTATATGAATATGCTTTGTGTGTGAATGAAAAACAGGATTCTTAGAAATTTCAATAGCACTTGTATTATCACAACGAATGGGGATAGTTTCAAGATTGATACCGTAGTCCTCAAGTTGATATTTGATCCAGATGCCTTGTGAACAGCACGAGACAGCAGCAAAGTACTCGGTTTCCGCGGTTGAAAGCGCCACAGAGTTCTGTTTCTTAGATCCCCAAGAGACTAAGCATGAACCAAGGAACTGTGCCATTCCTGAAGTGCTTTTTCTATCAATCACATGACCAGCATAATCAGCGTCCGAGTAGCCAACAAGCTTGAAGGACGTCTTCCAAGGGTAACAAAGGCAAAGATCATCGCGTCCCTTAAGATAGCGAAAGATCCTCTTGACTTCTTGCATGTGGGACTCCTTTGGACTCGCTTGGAAGCGCGCACACAAGCAAACGACGAACATGATATCGGGACGGATAAAGATCCAATCATTCCTCTGTAATGTTTTTGATCAACATCCTTCCCTTGTTCATCTGCGTAAAGACGCGAATTGGGAGAACAAGGAGTAGCAATCGGCTTTGACGTGTTCATCCCATACTTCTCAAGCATTTCACGAACGTACTTCTGTTGGTGAATGCGAGTCCCTTCCTTGAGTTGGTTGATTTGAAGTCCCAAGAAGAAATTGAGTTCTCCAATAAGGGACATCTCAAACTCACTACTCATTAAGGACTTGAACTCATCTACATGTTTCATGTTAGTACTACCAAAGACTATATCATCAACATAGACTTGGGCAATCAAAATGTCTTTGTGAACTTTCTTAATGAACAAAGTTTTATCAATTGAACCTCTTGTGTACCCATGAGACAAAAGAAAGGACGCAAACCTGTCGTACCATGCAAGAGGGGCTTGCTTGAGTCCATAGAGCGCTTTGTCCAAGTAGTACACATGGATTGGGTGAGAGGCGTCCTCGAAGCCAGGGGGCTGAGCAAAATACACTTCCTCCTTGAGTTTTCCATTAACAAAGGCAGTCTTGACGTCCATCTGAAATAACTTGAATCCCTTGTGCGCGGCAAAGGCAATAAGGAGACGGACGGCTTCAATTCTATCAACAGGAGCAAAGGTCTCATCATAGTCAATGCCTTCCTCTTGCTTGAATCCTTGAGCCACCAGTCGTGCCTTGTTCCTTGACACGTGTCCACTTTCATCAAGTTTGTTTCTGAACACCCAGCGCGTCCCTATGATGTTTTTGCCTTTAGGACGAGGAACGAGGGTCCAAACTTTGTTCCTTTCAAACTGGTTGAGTTCTTCTTGCATTGCTTGAATCCAGTCAGCGTCATGGAGTGCTTCCTTGATATTCTTTGGTTCCACCATAGATACAAAGGCATTGAAAGCACAGAAAGCTAAGTTTGGACTTTGGGACTTGCTAGCATCTGACCTTGTTTGAACTCCTTGAGAAATATCTGAGACAATCTGAGAGGTTGGGTGGTCCCTAGAGAAGTGGGACTCACGTTGGAATAATTGAACGAATCTTGGATCAATGTCTCCATCAGAATCATCACTATCATCTTGAGCATCGTCCTCAGTGTGTTCCCCCTCAAAGAGAGCGTCCACACCTTGGCGTTGCTCGCCTTGTTGACTTGATTTATCCATATCTTTTTGAACTGGGGATTCACTACGAGAGGGAACTCCCTGAGCAACACAAGGAGCGTCCACTGAGACTTCTTCTGGATTTGGAGTAGCGTCCTTAGGAACATAGTACTTTCCAGAGGACCATTCTTCAACTTTGTCTTCAGAGTCGTCCTGTTGTTGTGAGGAAGAGCGTTCATTCTTACTTTGTTTTTCTTTGTGAGAAGAACTTTCTTTGAACACAACATGTATACTCTCCTCAAGCTTAAGAGTCCTTTTGTTGAAAACTCTATATGCTTTGCTTGTGAGGGAGTACCCAAGGAATATGGCTTCATCACTCCTTGCATCAAACTTTCCAAGTCTTTCTTTGTCATTGTTGTGGACGAAGCACTTGCAACCAAAAACTCTGAGATAGTCAATGCGAGACTTCCTTCCATTCAACAACTCATAGGACGTCTTCTTTAGCAAAGGACGGATCATGGCACGATTTATGATGTAGCATGCTGTAGCAACGGCTTCCGCCCAGAAGTACTTGGGGACGCCATTTGCTAGAAGCATAGTCCTTGCCATATCCTCCAGCGTCCTATTCTTTCTTTCCACAACTCCATTTTGTTGAGGAGTCCTTGGAGCTGAGAAGTTGTGTGAAACGCCATGTTGATCACAATAGGCCAGGAACTCTAAGTTTTGGAACTCCGTCCCATGGTCTGATCTTATGGCTTTTAGAGGCGTCTCCAGGGCAACTTCCACTTGTTTGATGAAGACTTTGAATGCATTGAAACAATCTGCTTTTGACACCAAGAAAAGAACCCAAGTGAATCGAGAAAAATCATCTACGAGAGCTTACATGTACCTCTTTCCACCGTAGATTAGCATCTTCATTGGTCCACAAAGATCCATATGGAGAAGTTCCAAAGGCTTCTTTGTACTTACTTCATTTTTGGACTTGAAAGACGTTCTTGTTTGCTTCCCTTTGATACAGGCTTCGCACTATTCAACTTTCTCAGGATCAATTCGGGGAAGTCCTTTCATAAGATTTCTCTGGTCTAGCTTAAGGATTGTGCTTAGTCCAGCATGGCCAAGACGGCGATGCCAGAGGTCAGCGTCCTCCTTTGAAACAGATAAACACAGTTTTGATGCAGGCTTGAACTCTTGGTTGAAGATGTAGACATTATTCTGGCATACTCCTTTGAGAACAACTTTGTTTGATTTCTTGTTGATGACAAGGCATTCCTTAGAGTCAAATGTGACTAGGTTTTCACCTTGATCACACATTTGAGAGACACTAAGAAGATTGAAGCCAAGTCCTTCAACAATACTGACATTTGATGCTTTGATGGACGAGTTGAGAGTAGCAGTTCCTGACCCTTTGATCTTTCCCTTGCCCTTGTTGCCAAACGAGACAGTTCCTCCCGTGGCACTATTTTGGATAGAATTGAGATGGATCTGGCTTCCTGTCATATGATTTGAGGCGCCACTATCAATGATCCATGGGCGTCCCCTCACTTCCACCTGCCAAAACAAAGTTAGTGTTTGGCGACCAAGCAAGGTGTTCCTTACCTGGTTCGTTACAGTAATAGAACTTTGGTTCTGGCAAATAGTCATTCAGATTAACATCATTTGAAATAGCATGCTTTCGGAAAGAATTTCTAGAACGTCTAGGACACCTAGAATTAACCTTAGGGACGGACTCAGCATTTTCAATATTAGTCCTAGCAGCTTTTCCACTTTCAATATCTTCCTTCAGTTTTAAACACTCATATTTGAAGTGGTATCCTTGTCCACAGTACCAGCACGTCCTATAGTAAGTACCGAGGTAGTACTTCTTATTGGGACGTTGGATTTTGTTCTCTTTCATCTTTTGAGGGTTACAAACTTTAGAACCTTCCCCCTTGGCAATTTTCTTATAGATCCTATGGCTAGTGGAGTTAGTGTAGTAGTCCTCTTGACCTTTCTCTCCACTCTCTAGGACTCTAATTCGCTCAAGAAGATTCTTAGTTTTCTCCCTTTCTAGTTCAAGTTCTGAAGTTTTGCTTGCCACAAAGTGGCTTGGGAGAGAGTTCCTAGTGTCAGACTCATAACCTAGTCCTCTTTTGGCGGGGACAAAAGAGGACTAGGTTTGACTTCTTCAATGGCAGGACTCTTTCCTAGCACTTTAACTTCTTCCCTAAGCTTTGCGTTCTCCAGTTTAAGACACATCACTTCAGTTTTTAGGGATTTATTTTCTTCATAGGAAGACTCTAGTTGCAAGGATACTGTAGCACAGTTCTCACATTCAACTACTATGTTTTCATCTTCAAGTTCATCCATTCCATGTTTCATAGCAAGACATTCTTCCATGATTTTACCAATGAGTTTAATAAGCTTTGGTTTTGAACATTTCTCTAAGGAACACATCATGGAATCGTGAGTTACCTCTTACTCATTTTCGGAGGCGTTCTCTTCAACAGTTGGGGCGTCCTCCATTGCCATGTACGCAACTTGCTCTTCAGGTTCTTCATCATCATCAGAACTAAGATTATCCCATGCAGCTGCGTACGCATTTATAAGAGCTTTCTTCTTCATATCCTTGGAGGACATTCCCGTGGTACACTTCTTAGCAAAATGTCATTTCGTGTTACATTTGTAACAAGTGAGTTCCTTCATTTCTGCCTCTGTGTACTTGGGACTTTCCTTCTTGTAAGGCATCTTGTGTTTGTTGAAGTGTTTGTTCCTTTTGCCATAGGAACGGAGAGCTTTATGAATAAGGGAAAGTTCTTCCTCTTCATCAAGCAGTTCCTTTTACTTGCTTTCTTTTTCCTTTAACGCTTGGACGCGCATCTTCTCACGGTTCTCATTCTTGTTAGCTTCCACCATCAATGCTATTTCTCTTTGGCGACGAAGGTACTCATCGTACTCTGGTGTCGTTGTTGCCAAAGCAAGATCTGTCTGTGGGTTCCTTCCTAGCTCAGCCATGTCAGAGTTCTTTCTTGCTTCATACTGCCTCAACTTCCCGTAGATCTCTTCCATATCAAGCGTCTTGTTTGCTTGATTCTCCTTGAAAGTAGTTCTATCGAAGTTCCAGATTCCTGTAAGTCCATCAATGACCACTTGAACTTTGATCCTCATTGAAACTTCAGCTTCTGGAATGCCCAAGTTCTTCATCTTGGTGACAAGAGCTTCAAAGCGGTATGAGTAGTCCTTAACCGTTTCATTGGGCAACATTCTGAAAGCATAGAACTCTTTTTGATTTCAAGCTGAACGTCCTCCTTCATCTCAGCAGTTCCTACATGGTACTTCTCGAGAGCTTCCCATTGTAGTTTGGCTGTTGCCAAATTGCTGACCCTGGTGGCGTCCCTTTGGCAGAGGGACGCTTGAAGAAAGCATATTGCCTCAGCATTTGTTTCCATCAGCTTGAATTCATCGGGACCCCACTCGGTCTCTTTGTTAGCTTTGTCCGCGGGGACTTTGAGGTCACCCTTCATGATCACTTTCCAACATTGATAATTTTGGCTCCTGCAGAAATTCTCGAACCTAATCTTCCAGCGATTGAAGTTGCCGTCCGTCAGGCGCGGAGGCTTCACAAAAGAGATTCCAATTGGTTCCATGTCCATTTTTCACCTGCAACTCAACAAAATCTAGAGCGTCTGCTCTGATACCAATTGTTGGACCGTTAGTATAACTGAGGGACGTCATTTACTTAGGTAAAGGCGTCCTTTGGTCAGGCGTCCTTACGAGGTGTAAGGGCGTCCTTTAGTTGTGCAGTAGAATTAAAGACTAAACAGGTGAGAAAATTGAACACAATGATTTATAGAGGAACCACTCAAGACCAAGTAGTCCTTGAGTGTAAACCTCTACCTCCTTGGAGGATTTTTGAATAGATTCTTCCTTTCTTATTAAACGTCCTTACGTTGTACTGGCGAGTCCTTTACACTTCTCTGGAACTTAGACACCGTCCTAAGTCCACTAGTAAAGTCCTCCTTTAAGCCTACAACCTAAGCGAGTTTACTCTTCTAAAGGACTTCTATCCCTACGTCCTACAGTACATTGTAGGACTCTCTCTCTTTCTTTTTGGGTTTTTAGAGTTACAAACAAGTTGTGGTTCGGGTTAAAATTCTCACTCGATCTAACACAAGCCTAGAACTGTTCTTGAGTGTTCTTGAGCTTGTTCTTCGTGTTCTTGAGTGAGTCGCTTTCCTCTGATTCTCTCTGAATATTCTCTGAAAGCGTTGATGTCACAATAAATGCCTTGGGCTATTTATAAGACTTGGGGAAGGGCGTCTTTCTCCTACGGACGATCATGCCCTTCATGGACGTGGCTACGGGATCTTCCTCCACGTAGCAGGGCGGTGATGAGGAAGCTTCCTGTATCCAGCTGTGTGTGATGGACTCCGCTACAGGATCGGCCGCCACGTGTTGATGAACTCTGCTACAGGATCGTCCGCCACATAGTGTTGGACTCTGCTACAGGATCGGTCTCCATGTGTCCTTGGATGATCAAATGTTGTCGAGTGATGTCATCCTGTCGGCTAATGAGTAAGGACTCTCTGCTTGTGTTCCTACTTGCTTTTGGGACTTCGTCCTTGCTCAAGTTGTCTCTTGCTGGTCCTTACTTGCTGGTAGTTAGCGTCCCTAAGCCTAGGGATGCTCCACACACTTGTTGTCCTTTTGTCACTGGCGTTCCTGAACACTTGGACAAATTTATTAGAATCAAAGTGAGTTTGTCATATCAAAACTAAGAGACGGTTTGTGTGGGCACACTACCAAGTACGCAAGCGTCCTTGATAGCGTCCCAACAATATTCATTAATAATATAAATTTGAAATTTTGAATAGAACTATTTTAGAATTAAAATTGTATGAATAAAAGTACATATAAAGGTCAATAGGTTCGGACTTTGGTATATCGGGTTTGGATTATATGTTCCCGAGTTAAAAGCGCATTCGTATCAAAATTCGATCTCAAATCGGTTAATTCGGTTTTATATTTACATTACCCGTACATGGTATGGGGTTTGTACTAGTTTATAAAAAAAATAAAGCCAACCAGTAAAACACTATAAATAGCGGGTATAGGAAAAGAGTAAAGGATGGAAAAATGCCGAGATCAAGACATGCTCTCATTGTACGGGATTCGACGTGTTTGAATCTCCGAAGAGTTCACACTATCTACGGGAAAGATCTTAAAAAATCTTATAAACCTCCGAAAAGAGAATAAAATAATACGTGGGTTGTGAGAGAGCTCAAAGTAAGAAGAGCCGGTTTTTAGCGCGCCGAAAGGCTCGAGAGTTTGTAATAAGTTCATCTTATATTTAGTTCAAGATTTTCGGGTTTCAACAACTATATCTATATTTCATAATTTCCTACCTGCTAAATTTAAATTTTTTATCTTTTCAAACAACCATTGAAGATAAAATCATTTAATAATCTTTAAAGCCATATCTATATCTAAAGGATTAATTTTTTTTAACAATAAACCTATATTATTTCCTATGGAAGAAGTTCATGAAACATATCTATATTAAATTGGGTTTATAATCACATTACCCGTACATGGTATGGGGATTAAACTAGTTGTTTTTATTAAATTAGCTTAATTTTGTTTTTTGGTTGAATGTTTATGAACACACATTAAACAGACCAAAATATCAAATATTGAATATAGTTAGGGTTACCGTAACCAAACCTAATTAAACACCCATAAGATTAATCATAGAAATACCTTTTTGTCCTTGAGAAATATATAGGTTAAAATACATATTTATGTAAAGCATTATCCTAAAGCAGAATACATAAACCCTATAAAAAAAAGCATTATCCTAAAGTAGAATACATAAACCCTATAAACAAATGCTTCAACAAACTAATTCAAATATATCTTCTCATTTTGAGTTTCTTCACGATTAAATCATTATTTTTGACTAGATAAAAATTAGGCCATCTTTTTTATGAAGGGTATCGCACATCATCCTTATGTATGAGAACATGGTGTTCTGAGTGATCTTAAATCGCATATATTATGACCCAGTTTATCGATTTTATCTGCCACAATATTACAACTCTTAGGATGAAGGAAACTATAACACCCTCTAAAGAACTTAGTGAGGTTGTATTGTCGGAAATCATTATGTCGGTTTCGCATGGACATTACCCTTACTTATTTATTCGAAATTATCAATGTCCGTTTCGCATGGACATTATCCTTACTTATTTATCAAAAATTATCATATGTAATGGAAATGGACATCACTAAAATTAGGGTTATTCATCTAAACCAAAAATCGGAAAACTCATTACAATAATGACTCAATAGTAAGTGGCGATATCATCACAAGTCGATTAGTGACATTAATAAAACAAATAATATAGTGGGCAATGCCAATCATGGCGCTCACCTCAGTCACGTCCTCACCTTCTATTTAAGTGGGCAAACTTCTCCAAAGCATATACGCAGCACAACCCATCAATTTCTTAATTCTCCTCGTATATTAGTGAATTAATTTGTGTTAGAAAGTCGGTTCATGTTTTGATGGTTCCAAACAGGTGACGAAGTCGCCGACTTGACCAAGGTTGCTGACATGAAGACTGAAGTCGCCGACTTGTGTTCCTGGACAGACACATGCGGAAATTGCATGAAAGGTAATGTCGTGTTTTTGGTTAAGGTAACTCCAGCAGCAGCTCCAGAAGAGTTTATTAAGGCAAGTTGAAGTGTCCAAAAAAGGAAAATCGTCAAGAGATCATTAAATATATTTAAGATGATTTTATTATGACTTAGAGAGTTATTTAAGAGAAGATCATGTAAAGATTGCACACGATTCATATCTCGTCCAAATGGAATGAATAGGGTGGCAATCCTCTTAGTTCTCTTTATATATTCTCATGGGAGTAGAGTTAGAACTAAGGAGCTTGAACGAATTCTTGTATTGTGAGTGTGGTGTTGTAAGGAGATCGTGAGATTCGGTCTTTGTGTAGTTGAGTGCGAGTGAGTTGTAGCGAGTGAGGATTAGGCTAAGGCAAGAGTACTTGTAAGAGAGTGTGAGATTCACTTCTTGGAGTAGGAACACTTTTGTAATCCGAGAAATCAATATAGCGAGCAAAGTGCTCTTCAAGTCCTTTCAAGTTGAAGCTTGAAAGACAAGAGGTTTTTCCCTAAACAAACTAGTTGGTTTGTAGAAGGTTTTCCACTCTAAATCACCGTGTTCAGATCGGGTATTGTTAAGTCTTTCTTGTTCTATTCCGCGGAGTAAACATAACTTGTTGCCAACTCGGTGCTCGTGTCTGACTCAACTAATCATTATGTTGCTCGGTGCCCAATGCTGATGCTGAAGCTGATCTTGGGGTGATCTTGCTACCGATGAGATGGATGGCCAATTGGGAGTCTGACTCAATGATGATCTTACGGTGCCCAGTCTCCCATGCCATACGCAGTCCATGAAGGATGCCCTAAAGCGGAGCTTTGGGCACCGAGCAACTTAACGATTAGTTGAGTTTATTCATATATACACTAATCATGTAATAGGGTTTACTTTAGATTTTAGTGAATTTCAATTTATTCTATTGAAACATTGTTGTGGTACTTGACCTTAGAAGCAATTTTCCCTTAATTTCTTTATCAATATTTGATTATTCAATTATGTCTTATAGAGGTTGATTCCGGTGAAAACCTTTCTTATCCTATAAACTGAAAATGTGAACAAAATAAATAAATATGTGAACACCGGGATGAAATATGTGAACATAATCAATTTTTATTATGGATCGTATTAATACATATAACACAATTTCTCAAATATCATGTGTTATGGACAAGATTACTACACATAATAACATAATAATACAAAATCACAAATAATTTTTAGAATTCAAGTATTTGTGTTTTGGGTTCACGTATATCTATCTCATATGTTCAAGTATTTCTATTTTATGTTCACGGTTTTTAGACTATAGGTTAAGAAAAGTTTTCATTTGATTCAAATCCTTTCTTTTATATATATATATATATATATATAGATTAAAGTTCAATAGTGAACACATAATTATTAGAGAACAAGAAAACAATTGTAGGCCTTTAGATGCTATTCCAATGGATGGTCTAGATTACATATCAAAATTTGAATCAAATTCAAATTTGAACCCCATCCCTTAATTATAGGGAGTATTAATAAATTTTCGGATTTATAGAAAAATCACAAAAAGGAATCCCTTAATTATAGCAAGTGTTACTTAATTTTCAAATTTCAACTCAATCTCGTAATTATAGCAAGTGTTAATTATATATTGGATATCCACACGTCTTGCACGAATTATTAAATATATATACATGTTATAGTCTTGTATATACATCCTGGGATCATTATATACACTATATTTACAGTATTCCGGGAGAATTGGTTGTACGGTTAAAATATGAATACAAATCGGTAAGTGATGTATTGACATCAATTGAGTCATTTTTTGTCGATGTTGGACAAGTCATATCTAAAATGAATCCATCTCATGTATATTAACTGAAATGCTCAACATTTATACATTTTTTTTATTCGACGTAGAACTAAAAATAGTTTACAAATAAATCATGTATATTAACTATGAATTACATGTATATACGCTAATAACGAATGTATACATAATTGAAATTGTACATGTAAAAGACATGCTTTCATTAATTGTACATATAATAATGCAAATAGTATCCAAACACATCAATTTTGTATATACATTTATCAAGTTGTTATATACAATATTACAGTAGATGTATACATAGGATCGACGCTTGCTTGACGTGATGGTTCGTCGTGGCCGAAATTCTCCAACGAATAGGTCACATAAACAATCAAGCGAATATGTCAGTATATATATACATTCCTCAGGTTGTCATATACAATATTACCATACATATGTACATCTTGATTTGAAGGAATAGGTCACATAAACAATCCAACTACAATAAATTTCTAATATACATTACTCAGGTTGTCATATATACACAATCACTGTACATATATACATATTAATCTGAATGAATAGGTCATATAAACAATCCAACCACAACAAATTTTGCATATGCATTCCTCAAGTTGTTATATACAAAATTACTATACATATATACATTTTTATCTGTAGGAATAGGTCATATAAAAAATCCAATCACAACAAATTTTGTATATACATTCCTCACGTTGTTATATACAAAATAATTGTACATATGTACATCTTGATATGTAGGAATAAGACAAATAAACAATCCAACCACAACAGATTTCGTATATACATTCCTCATGATTTCATATACAATATTATTGTACATGTATACATCTTGATCAGGAGGAATAGGTCACATAAACAATCCAACCACATTAAATTTCATATATACGTTCCTTAGATTGTCATATACATTATTGATGTACATATATACATCTTGATCTGTATGATTAGGTCAAATAAACAATTTACACATAAATTCACGGCATATACTAAATCAAATCAATCATATACCTAATGAAAACATTATATACAAAAATTACCTAATGTCATATTTATACGATTAATTATTGGCAACGTGGTGGGAGGCGAAACTGCGATGGGGAACGGGGGCCCGAACGAAGCTCGACGGACGGTAATGAGGGGCAAAACTCCGACGCGGTTCAACTAGGGGCTACGAGAGGTGTAGTCCGACGTGGTGACAAGGAGGTGACCGGCGAAACAAAGCGGTGGACGCCGACGAGAGACAGGTGGTCGGCGATCTTCTCCCTCGATTTTGCGCAATGGAGAGACTCTTGTGGCCGGGGATTTTCCTGTGCAATGGAGGATGCTGGTGGCCGACGAAGTGGTTATAGTTATGGTGGCCGGCGACGTGGTGGCTGGCGAAGTGGTGGAGGCTGCAATGGAGGCCGACGATTTTTGGGAGCGTCTCTTCTGGATTTACAATGAAGCGTAAATTCTAATTTTACATAATTGTATTTATGGTAGTTATAATTGGTAAATGATGGAGAAAATCTCTCCTATTTTAGATTTTTTGTGATTTTCTTAATTTTGGATATTGTGAACTAATATCTCACCATCCATTACAAATCTCATCCGATTTGTTCTCTTGTTCTCTATAGAACCTACCTGTATAGTTGCACGATGAAATATTTATCTCATACTTACTTACAATCGACACTATAACGTCCCTTAATTCCTATACCTTGATTACTTCAACTGATCTCGTCCAGTTGCAAGCGACTACGTTTTAGCGACATCATTACCAAGGTTGGGCCTGTCAGTATTTCGACCAAATTAAAGAAAGAAAGATTACATTATTGAATCTTCTCTTCCCTTATTTATAATGGATCTCTAAAAATGAACAACACACAACATAAGAAGAAAGGGGTAGGGAGGGCGATTTCTACATTTGTGGAAAGTAATTAGACCGTCCAAAAATTAAATGTACAAAGTAGGCAGTTTAAATACCTCCTAAAGGTGCTTTTTGGCTCACTTTTCCCGAACGCGCTCTCTCTCCTCTCTCTCTTCCTCGCCCCTCTCTCTCGTGACTCTGGTCTCTCTCTTTCCCATTCAGATCTAGGGATTTGCTTCGGGACACCACCGCCATGGCCACGGAGAGATCTTCTCCGGGAAGAAGTTCGACCGACCGAGGCTCCATCGAGGTGGATCCGGCGAGATAAGCCGGCGTTGACGCCGATGGGAGGACGATCAGTGAGTTCAAGCAGCCGCACTTTTTCTTCCGCGGCCATCGCCACCACCACCACCACGGCCACCGCCGACGCCGACGACTTCCTCAGCCGGTGTGTTCCAGATCTGGCGAGCGAAGGCAGGAATGTCGAGGTTAGCGAAACTGCTTCCATTCACCTGTACAAGATCTGGTGATCGTCGATTCGATGCAACGGAGGATTATTGGCGGCCACGATCTCCTGTACAAGATTTATCTCAAGGTTAGAAAAGCTTTAATATCAGCCTTCCGTTTGATATTTCGATTGAGAATTGCGAGTTTTAGAGTAGGCGCTATTGTCTGTGGAAACGTCTAGGGTTTTGTTTGATGCTATGACCAACCAGATGTGGTTCTAATCCTGTGCATAGATGTATTGTTGATTTCTGAAATTGACTGATTGTTACCTTAGTGAAAATGTGGATCTACTTGGCCTGGAACATTGTGTTGAACATTGTGTTGATATCTACTTGGCCTGGAGCATAATCCAGAGATTGTGAGCATTGTGTTGATATCATTCGTACTTCTGCTGAGCATTGTTTTGAAATTATGATCAAAATGTTGCTTGTAATCTGTGCTCATTCTTGATCATATTTGTGAGAGTCAACTTTAAAGTCTTGGCTTGTAGTAGTTCTGTATCACTTTCTTATAATTGATGGGTTTTAATTTGTGTAGGCTATGATGGTAGTAGTAGATGAATCTGGTTTTGAATATATCCGAGATATGTGAGCTATAACATGGTTGCTAACTAAGCAAATTGGAATCCTAATATGTAGTTGTAAAAGTCCTCCGCTCATGGCTGTTGTTAAAGATAGCTATATCTAATTTGCATACAACATACTTCACTTACACAAAGAACTGAAAAGGTTACAATGAAAATCAATTGAAAGTTAGTGTTACAGTTCGAGCAGAGAACTGATGTGTATGACCAATATATATGATTAAGGGAGGTGACAAGTTTTTTTGGTTTATGGGTTTTGTCGGTGACAAGGTTTTTTGATTACGGATTGTGGTTAATCTGTTTATATATCAATTTTAATTATGGCCTATTAGCTCAAATGGTAGAGCAACGTGCTTAATGCACGGTAATGTGGGCTCAAATCCCGCATAGGCTCAATAATAATTTTTGATAATAAGTTTAGTCTATGAGGTGACAAGTTTTTTGTACGTGGTGTTTTTGTGCTTGGTGACAAGGTGTTTCTATATGCTGATAAATTAGGGTACACGGTGACAAGTCTTATGACAAGATTTGACGACAATTTAACCGATGACAAGGCTTATGACAAATTCGGTAATATTAAAATAGGTGATAATACGTGAAGAATGACAAGATTCGACCACATTTTAAGCGATGACAAGAGGACGAAAAAAATAAGCGATGACAGGGTTGATAATAAACGAAAATTTGGGATGAACGGTGACAGGATGACAGGACGAATGGTGACAGGATGAACGGTGATAGGTGACAGGATCAACGGTGACAGGATAAACGGTGACAGGTGACAGGATGGACGGTAGGACGCAGTGGCACGCGCGTAATTTTGGATATGGGGTGGGACGCGGTGGCAGCACGTAAATTTTTTTTTTGACAGGGGTAAATCTGGAAAATCGCCTAGTTGCCACATTATTTTTTCCCACCGCCCCTCCACTACATTAGAATTTCCCTATAGGCCATTTAGCCTTTTCCCTCCAGAACATAACGAAGCATTGATGAGCTGATGTAAAGGGGCCATATAATGTTATAACACGGACCATAACAATTGGAAATTGGGGCCTAGTTTTGGTGGTGGGGTAATTGGAGCCCATGATCTTTCTCTATTATTTACTTGTCATTTACGAGTTTACTATTTTTTTTTTTGTCAAAATTTACGAGTTTACTATAGTATATGTGTTTTGAGCTTTATAAGAACTTTTTCAAACTAATCCATGATCCATCCATTTATCTAAAAGATGAAACAAAGTTTCTTGGTTTCAAGTACATTGAAAATTGCTAAAAAAAAAAGTACATTGAAACTTCAATCAACTTTCTCGGTAATTTCTATTGCTATTATTTAGAAAATCAACTTCAATTGACATTGTGTACCGAACATCCAAAATATTATTTTCACAAAAAAAGTTTTGAATTTCAACAACAATATTCAGATAATAAATAAGATTTAACTTCAATTCATATTAGTTTCAACAAGACAACAACATCATAACGCCGAATAGACCCTTAATATACTTTTTTTTTGTTACATTGTATGTTAATTCTTTTCAAAGTTTTGTACCATCAAGTTAAAGCGAAAATCGAAAATCTAGAGTGCAAACATCGTGTCATCCGAATAAGATTAATTACATGTATACTAGCACCACTGCACCACCCTTCTGACTCAATTGTGACATTTAAATGAAACATTTGTCCATGCATTTCATAGTAATGTTCATCGAGAAATGAATACAGATCAAACTAATTCCTTTTCCTTTTCCTTTTATTCCAGACAAATACATATAAGCCAAGCAAATTTTACTTGATCTAACATGGACCTGGCAAAAGAGAATCAAGTCTAAATGACAACATTCTTTTTTTTTTCTTTGTCAATAAGAGGCATCAAGCATCTCTCCTTACATAATTTGAGGACGCCAAGCAACATTCTTATCTTTAGGGTAAACACCACACACTAATTATACCTACAACATTCTCAAACAATTCGCAAAATATATGCAAATAGGTATGCAACTAATGATTGGATTTATTCAATATGTGAAGTGGTTATAACTCTGCGCATTGATACGAAAAAAGCATCTACAAACATATAACAAAGAGTATTCCTTAATGAATTACGCTCTAGAGAGGCTTGCAATTGTGGTGCAACCTACTTCTCAATCATATCCGTTGGATTACAATTGATCTACGGTCTGTAATATATGAGAATAAGGTATACCGTTACACCACAACTGAGAGACACAGGATTATAACAAACAAATCTGCTTGAAAATGTTTTTATCCTTTTTTGAAACAATCCCGAGATTCTCTCCTAATCAAATCATCGTCTTTTCTGCTTCCCTTTTTCATTCACAAGAAACGCCGATCTGGTAGCACAGGAGGAGAGAGCGTTTAACGGCAATGGCTACACCTCCGGAAGGAAGTTTCAGAAACCCTAACCGATGGTCTCTCGTGAGGAAGAACGCCCTTGTCACTGGTGGAACCCGATGAATTGGGTATTTCGATTTCTCTCTACTGTTTTTTCTCTTTTTTTCCAATTCTGTGACAAATTCGAGTTTCAAATTCGAGTTGAATTGCTTTGAGTAACTAACAGGCATGCCGTGGTGGAGGAGCTTGCTGATTTGGGGGCAAAGGTCCTTCTATCGCTCTCTTCATCTCTTTCCACCGCCAAGCCAAGCGACAGCCTCTCTTTCGATCTGCAAATCTTTTTCGCCATTACAGTTCTTCAAGCGTTTTTCGAAATCGGTATGAGTGTTCGGGCTAAGTAATGTCTGAGTAGTGTTTGTTTGTTGGACTAGCTCCATTGGAGATTGAAGCTTGTTGAACTGAGATTTCGATATCGTTTTTGTTTGATTAAGCATCTTTGAAGTTGGATTTTTGGATTTTCGTTTCTTGAATAGGTTTCACTAATATATTATGTATTTTTCATGGTGTACACAATTGTTTTTCAATGCTTTAGTTCAAAATACGTATCTAGCACTTTATTTGAGTCTTTTTCATCTAACTATAAGGACTTTTTCATTAATAGGATATACATGTGAATTGTTATGTAATTTTTTTTTTCATGTATCTATTTTGTATTGTTCATCATAATAGATTTTCTGAATTATTTAGTATTTCAACGTATTTCATACAATATTTGAATTGTTTTCACCAAACTATAAGGACTTATTCATTGATAAAGTTAACATTTAAATTTCTATATCTTGTGATTATAGTATATTTATTGTGTGTTTTTCATCACATATTACGTTGTTTTTCAATTATTTATCGCTAAATATGTAATTGATCACCTATTTTTCAATTAAGTAGTATAAACGGATTCACGAATAAGTACGAATCCTGTTTGGATTGTGTGAATCTTTTTCAACTATTTACACGAGCTTTTTCATGACGAGATGAAATGAGTGTTTTTCATTTATGTTTCATGTATGTCTATTGTGTTTTTCAACATATTGATAATAATTTTTCAAATAACAGATATAAACATTTTGTATTTTTATGCCGTACAATATTATTTTTCAATAATTATAAGACAACTTTTTCACATATTAGTTTCAAATATATAATGGTTTCTCTCGTTGCATTTTTTTTCCAAATATTTACACGAACTTATTCATTACAAGAAGAACAAAGTGCTTTTTCATTTCTACTTCATTTGTATCTACTATGTTTTTCTACATATTGATAATCATTTTGCAAATAACAGATATAAACATGAAAAATGCATTGTTGTGTTTTTAACATAGGTTTAACATGTGTTTAATTTGTTTTTGATTGTGCAGTTGGAACCAGCAAATGGGACGAATATGCTTTTGCGAGACCAAGTTTATTTCTTTCTTTTTCGTATTCATGTAATTTTTCAAAACGTTATATTGAGTTTTTCAACAAGACTAAGAATGAGGAACCATGACGAGTCGGACGATGATGTCGATCTTTTTGATCTTGGCCCTGAGTAGAGTGAAGATAATGATAGCTCAAGCTCAACTGAGGAAGGTGATGGGGAGTTGGAAAATACGCATGACAAATATGTAGCACTAGATGTACTGAAAAATTTCTTTTAGTATATCAAGCTAATGAATAAGTATATACAAAGTTTTGAAAAATTCAAAGATTAAGCTTAGCGATGATGGAGAACGCTAAGTTGTTGTAAATGAATCGTGTTTTATATGTAGTGATGAAAAAGTCATTGTAGCGGACAAAAACTTAGCTTTTGTGTTCTATCATATCTAATGAAAATGTCAATACAACAATTTGAAAAATTCAAATTTTTCTGCAGATCATTACTTTTTGTCAAGCAACATATTAATTTTTTCAACATGATTGTTATTATTCAACTGTACAACATTACTTTTTCAACTATTAAATATTAATTTTCCTTGTCAAGCAATATATAACACTATTTTTTCAACTATGCAACATTACTTTTTCAATTCGTTTGTATTTTAGTACAATCAACTACTTTTTCAACTCTTCGAGATTACTTTTTCAACTCAAAAACTAGGGTTTAGTATAATGTTGCCTACGAGTAATTTCTGCAGAATATTTCTCTCGATTTTTTGATTTTTCAATATGGAAATTATGTGTTTTTCTTGATTTGTGTAACCGTTTTTGGGATAGGATCTTATGGATATTATGGATATATTGTGTATCTCACTCGAAAATTGCAGATTTTTCAATATGGAAATATTGTGTTTTCCTTGATTTGTGTAACCGATTTTTGGATAAGATCTCCCAATATTTTTTCGTAAATTATGCTGATAATTCCCTACATTTTAGGAGCTTTTTTTATTTATGGTAAGCGGAATATTGCAGATTTTTCATCCCATAGAATTACTAAAATCGGGCCTACTATGCACCATCATATCCTACCATTAATCCCATTTAATCCAATGGCTAAGAGGATGCCTAAGGAAGCACCATAATAGCTATCTCACCAGAGCGTTCCCCTTACTTAATTTATACACTTCAACTAGTGTTTCACAAACATAACGTTAAGTGGGCTTACCTTTGGAAGTTTTGAATGAGGATTGAGAAATACTTCAAATGCGATGTTTTAAAATAGTGGACAAAAGTAAGGGCTTTTATAATTTCATGTACTTCTATGTTTTGATGATGGCATTTTAAATGATGGACCGTCGCAATCGGTCCCATCACGAACGTCTCAATTAACTTACATGTGCTCGAGGGCCTCATCCAACGAGTACATAGATTATGGACCCAAAGGGACTTACTACGTACAATTGATATGGGACTCACTTCCTTCGTAAGGGGTTTTGAGTTCGAGTTTTGAGAATATGAAACAACTTTAAATCATATAAGAAAATAGTGTTTTATTTCCGTAATAGGCCTATTTGGTGTGAGCTATGAAGTGAACCACCATTGACTTAAGCAAACAATATACACAAATGATTATAAAAAATTCTATATATATATCCACGACTAGCAAATTTATCATATTTTTTGTTCGTACGGTTATATCACGACCTCTCAAATTATGCGCTTAGTAAAAAAGAAAAAGTTGTGTCATTTGACAGTTCAATTAACATAATCTTTTGGAATTTAATTTGAAAGATGCTGTAGATGATGTAGTAGGATTTTCAATGAGCAAGACGTGGAGTTCCAGTTGCCACTGGCAAAGTAACAAACACAAAACCATTTTGATAGAACTTGAAATGACAAATTATAAATACTTGTGTCGCTATAATTTCACATGAACCCACCTAAAGATTGTAACTATATATGCTTGCTTTGAATTTGATTCTTAGTTTAATATCTTGATATAAAAAAAAAACAAAGGAAAAACCACCTCCTTGGTAAATAAAGATCATATTTCACACCCAATAATACTACAGAGGAATTTAATCCATCTCATGCGTACTAGGGTAGCCCGAACCCTTAGCTCTACATTTTTGCATTTTGATGAATTGCATGTATAGGAGTTTACACCATTTACTTCTTGTCCTTTTTTCACCACAATTTTATTGTTCGAAAGGTAAAAACTTAGTAGCATCTTGTTACATAGGTCATCCTATAACATTTGAATATGGGCCAAAAACGGAAAAATAATAACAACTAGATCAAATCTCCTCTTGAATGGATAAAACTTACTTTTGATGCTTCATGCGAATCAAATGCTACTGACTTTGATGGCTTTCATTTTCGCGACTATTCAAATTCAATCCTTCGTTGTGATAGGGTCCAGTTACAGTCTATGTTTGTAGTGAAAGCTGATGTTTCATCACTTTTGGAAGTTGTTAAGAGGGTTGCGTCAATGAACATCTATAAACTTCTAATTAAAGCTGATAATTTGACAGTTATCAACTCTTTAAAGCATTTAAGGAAAGTGCCATGAGAAATGTAGACTATTGTTATCGATAATAACAGTCTATATGGATGATTCTACGACGTGGTGTTCTTTCATTGTTCCAAGATATGTAATTCTATGGTGGATTTTCTTGCAGGAAGACATGTCAACATTCCTCAACTTAGACTTGCTATATCTTTTATTTTTCCGAACATAGTTTTTAATCCTTTTTCTATAATTCAACATAGAATGTTGTTGAGCCAACAATCTTTATTTTTTGATTTAATAAAGATTATCCATATGGATGATTTAGGTTGGCCTTGTCATATTCATGCAGTGTAATGTTGGTCTTATAATGAGCTAGTAGCTCATTTTTCAAGAAGACACATCTGAATGTGGGAGAGGGTATAATAATATTTCAAGGGCATTTTTTTATACCTATGATATTGTTTTTTTATTATAAAGGTTGTTTCTGTCATGCCATCATGAAGAGCTAAAGCTTCGATTTGTTTTAATTTTTTTTATATTGAACTAGATTATTGCCCGTACCCTGTACGGGACACGATCGATAATAAGTTTTGGACGTACTATTTAATTAATAAAGAGATGCATAATAATATTTTTAAGAATTAGATATTGATATCGTCTTTTTTATCCAAAATAATATTTTGTTAATCCAAGATCGTGATTTGATGTGAAGAATAAACTTAAATTTAAATTTACTTAAGATGAATTAAATAAAAAGTATAGGTAAAATAGAATCATATTATTTCAAAATGTATTTAATTAATATTAAAAATCATATGTGATTCGATATGAAATCTCAAGTGAAATATTTTATCACCATATATATATTTTTATAATTAATAAGATCTTTATATGATGATAGAAATCAAAAATTAAGTTAATAATGGATTATTTAAATAAATATTTTAGAAAAAAAGACTTCTATCAATAATAATAATTTTCGAAATAAATTGAATATTTTAATAGATCTTATAAATATATAATTAATTTAATAATAGTAGAGTTATAGATCAATATAAAATTCATAAATGAATATTATAACAAAAATTTAGTTTATATATTTTTAAGATATTTTTCAAAGATATTTTTAGATATCTAGAGCTTAAATTATAATTTTATGGGACAAAAAAAAAGATTGACAGAGAAATACGGCGAATGTATATGATTATAAAAATATAACAAAAACAAAAATCTAGAGTGACTAATAAGTTCAAAAAATTAATTATAACGTTGATTTACAAAAAAGAATGTCGAAGCAAATAATTGAAAAAGATAGAAATTAGGTGAAAAAAGATAGAAATTAGAAAAAGAAAGAGATAGATGATTAGGTAATTAATAAGAATAAGAAAGACTTTCAAATTATTTTTCTAAAATTTATTTTCTTAAATGGAGTGGGGCCAAAATATATATATTAAAGGGAATTTAGTATAATTTCAGGTATGAGAAAGGAATAAGATATGAGGTTGAATATATATGGGGTTGGGATCTTATACTTAAAATTGGGTGTTTGGCAAACATTTGGGAATGAATTTATGGTGATGGGAATATAGAAGAGAAGAGTGGATGCATTTAATTTGGGCATGAAGTCTCATAACTTAGTTAGGCGGTGGGTAGTAAGCCTCATTCCTAGTGGGTAGAGTTGAGGAGTCGGATAATCCAACGGTCCAAAATGCTGAATATCCGGAAAAAATTAATGAAAACGTCGATTTGTATCCGATCCGTTTATAGCCGGATATCCGATAAAATTATGCGATTGGATCAGATATCCGGAACCGGATATCTCGGATATCAAAACTATCCATTTCAAGAAAAAAATGTAGTTAAGCCCAATTTTCAATTTAAAATAAAATTTACTTCCAAAAATCTACCTACAAAACATTATTGAAAAATTAAATGTAAAGTTGTAAGTGACTTTCCTAATTGTTACTAGTTAGCTAGGAATTGAGAATAAATTTTGAAACTCAAAAGGGTCGAAACGACCTAAGGGAAATAAGAAATTTTCGTTAATAAAGGAAAGTTAAAGGAGATATTCATTCTATATGGTCATATGTATATATATTAATTTAAAATGGTCTTTTTTAATCAACTATGATATGTAAAGAATATATTCTCTTTCTAAAAACAGATATATATTATATATTGATGAGTCCAGATTGTGCTCACCGTCAGCATACCGTCACAAGGCGGTTTTGGACAAGGACATGGGGGCATCAAAGGACTGGCAAGGACCCCTTGCGGTCCACTGTCATGGAACTGGCACACCCCCGGGACCATAAGCTCGTGGTACCACAACAGCAGAACACCCCGGGACCATGCGCTCGTGCGTGGTAGCGTGGCACCTGCTCACCCTTGTCGCAACACCGGATGTGTCGCGATATTGGAGCCTGCCATGGCACAAGCGCTCCTCGGGGTTGCTCCACCCAGCTAGCCATAGTAGGGAGCTGTCGCTCGCCCCGCGATGGCGCGTGCCTCAAGTCTTTTTGAGTTTCCCACTCCACCGATGTCGTGGCGATCACCTAGTTCCACTCGCTCGGGTTGAAAGGCCAGGCCCCCTTGGCGACCAGCTGCAATGTGTTGGTGATGTGGCGACACCTCAGGGCTTAGAAGGACAGACATCCCGCATGCACGTGGAGGGGGGGGGGAGTGTCTTATAAACTACAGTGCACTTCTCGCCTCTCTATAGAAGGTGTTGGGACGATATTAAGGACGCCAGTCATTAATATCTAAACCAATAATGATCGTCCCTTGTTTTGATAATGACAAACTCAAATGTATTTAACAAGTTGTCCAAGTGTTGATCTCAGGAAGGTCCAGTGGACGCACATGAGCGAAAAGGACAAGTGAACGACAGTCCCTAAGCTGTAGGGACGCACGTCATCAGAACTTCCAAAGCTGAACGTAAATGGCGAAGTTCCTGCGCAGATAGGACGGCGTCCTCATCAAGAAGGGACGCGCGCCAAAATACGGACGAAGTTCAAATTCAAATCAAGGCCGCCCCAACATGATTACATCACGTTCGGCCGTAGTCCTCAGAAGGAAGCTTCCCTTGTCTGGGCGCGTGTAGACAACTCCAAAGATGTCGCTTTCCCAGCGATGGTCCCCTATCCACGCGGAGGCTTCACAAGCATCAACAGAGTTGACTTGCTCAAGATGCCCATCGCACCGTTGATGGAAGATCAAGGATCCTGCCAAGCATCAGAGGACGCTAGAGGACAAGAACCACTTCCGCTATAAATACCCCCCAAGGGGTATGCATAGCGGTGTGGACTTTGAAGACTTTCTCTCAAGCTCTCCCGAAGCATTCAAGAACACGAACGAAGATCAAGAAGATCAAGTGAGCTTGAAGCAAGATAAAGAAAGTCCAACCACATCAAATCCAAAACAGACCACAAAATAGTTAGAGTTGTAGTTTGTCTTTCACAACGAACCGTGAAAGACGTGTGTGATAGCTTCCTTATAGCTAAGAGAGTTAGGTTACTTTGTTAGGTGGAAGGAGTGTTACTAGTGAGGCTAAGGACGGACGCTTAGCTCAGTGAAGTGTAACGACTCGCCTAAGTTATAAGGACTCTCTCTTAATAAGATAAGGACGACTATTGAAAATCCTCCAAGCGGTGGTAGAGGTTTACCCATAAGACTAGTTGGTCTTAGTGGGGTTCCTCTATAAATACTCGTGTCTATTATCTCAGTGCGTTTCCTGTTAAGTCTAATTTCCGCTGCACCTAAGGACGCTCTTAACCCAGTTAAGGACGCCTTCACTAACAGACTTACGATCCAACAATTTGTATCAGAGCAGGCGCTCTAGATTAAGTTTGAGTTGCAGGAAACATGGAGATGGAACCTATAGGTATCTCAAGTGCAAAACCACCTCGCCTGACGGACGGCAACTTCAATCGGTGGAAGACAAGGTTCGAATGCTTCGTGCGTAGTCAAAACTACCAATGCTGGCTGGTGATTAAGAACGGCGACCTCGAAGTTCCTGCCGCCAAGAAGGACAAGGAGGCAGATTGGGGTCCTGAAGAGTTCAAGCTTATGGAAGCAAATGCAAAGGCCATCTGTTTTCTACAGACGTCCCTCTGTGAAAGGGATGCCACCCGTGTGAGCAATCTCCCAACTGCTAAGCTTCAATGGGAAGCCCTGGAGAAGTATCATGTTGGGACGCTTGAGATGAAAGAAGACGTCCAGTTGGAAGCAAAAAGGGACTTCTACAAATTCAGGATGTTCACAAACGAGACCATCACCGACTACTCCTTTCGCTTTGAAGCCCTTCTAACTAAGTTGAAAAACTTTGGTGTCAAAGAAACAGATCTCACTCAGAGGATGAAGGTTCAAGTTTTGATAGATGGACTCACGGGACCATGGAACTTTGATAGGATGACGTTCAAAGAGAACCAGGCAAACAAGGGACTGTCCATGGAAGAAATCTATGGAAAAATCAAAGGGTACGAAGCAAGAAGAAACCAAGATCTGGTAGAAATGGGAAGGAATCCCCAAAATGAGCTGGCTTTGACTCTCGCGGCTAGGACGCTAGAGTATGAGCAATACTATCAAAGGCAAAGAGAGTTGAACTCGATGTTAGAAGCCAAAACTCAAGATCACCAAGAGAATCTTCGTCTTCATGCGTTAGTGGAACGCAAAGGAAAAACAGAAGAACAAATTTCCGAGGAAGATGAATTGGCCCTGTTGAGCAAAACTCTTCGTGCACTGTACAGAAGAGGCAAAGTCCCAAGAATGAAGATGCCTGTCAAGAAAGAATCTCGCAAGCTTACAGATGCAGAGATGAAGGAAATAGTGTGCTACAAATGCAACAGAAAGGGACACATGGCCAAGAAATGTACCACAGGACTAACATCAAAGGAAATGAAGGAAAAGGCGCTTGTTGGTGCATTTGAGGGTGCATGGGACGACCTTGACTCAAGTGATGAAGAGCGAGAAAATCAAGTGGCTTACATGGCTATGGAAGACGCCCCAGAGGACGTCTCTGAAATTGAGCAAGAGGTAACCCATGAAACCATGTTAAATTCTCTTGAAAAATGTTCAAAACCAAAGCTCATTAAATTGATAACTCAAATCATGCAAGAGAGCTATGCTATGAAACAAAGTTTTGAAGAAGCTGAATCCGAGAATATTGTTGTGGAATGTGAAAATTGTAGTACCATGTCTTTTCCACTAGAGTCCTCTCAGGAAGAAGTCAAGTCCCTTAAAAGTCAGATTGTGTGCTTAAAGCTCGAAAATGCTAGTCTTAGGGACGAGGTCAAAGTTCTAGGAAAGAGTCCGATGACTGAAACTGTTAACCCAATAGTTTTTGTTCCAGGTAGGAAAGGACTAGGGTATGAATTAGGATCAAAGAACTCTCTCCCTAGTGACTTTGAAGCTAGAAAGACTACTGAACTAGAGCTTGAGAGGGAAAAGACAAGGAATCTAGAAGAGCGCATTAGAGTTCTAGAGAGTGGTGAGAAAGGACAAAAGGACTACTACACAAATTCTGTCAGTCACAAAATCTACAAGAATATTGCTAAGGGAAAAGGATCTAAGGTAGTGGACCCTGAGAAAATGAAAGAGAATAAAATTCAGCGTCCTAACAAAAAGTACTACCTTGGAAACTATTATAGGACGTGCTGGCATTGTGGCAAAGGCGGTCACTACCAGTATGAGTGTCTTAAGCTGAAACAAGATCTTGAAAATGGAAAGAAGGCTAGAAATGGCCGTGAGAATGCCATGCCTAAATCTGCTGATAGGACGCATGCTAGTGTGCCAAATGCTAAAACTCGATCTCCTAGGACGCATGCTAGAAGATCAAATGATGTGAATGTTTATGATCATTTGCCTATGAAGAAGTTTTACCCTTGTAACGAACCAGGTAGGGGTCACCTTGCCTGGGTCGCAAAGAACTAACTTTTCTTTTCAGGTGGAAGTGAGAGGAAGCCCGTGGATCATCGATAGTGGCGCCTCAAATCATATGACTGGAAGCCAGATCCATCTCACTTCTATCCAAACAAATGCCACGGGAGGAACTGTCTCGTTTGGCAACAAGGGCAAAGAAAAGATCAAAGGGACGGGCACCGCAAAGCTGAATCAATCCATCAGTGCGTCCAAAGTTAGTCTTGTCGAAGGACTAGGCTTCAACCTCCTTAGTGTCTCCCAAATATGTGATCAAGGTGAAAACCTAGTCACATTTGACTCTAAGGAATGCCTAGTCATCAACAAGAAAACAAATCAAGTCGTTCTCAAAGGGACTCGTGAAAACAATGTCTATGTCTTCAATCAAAGATTCAAGCCTGCATCCAAGTTGTGCCTATCTGTCTCCGCCGTGGACGCCGATCTCTGGCATCGACGTCTAGGACATGCAGGACCTAGCACAATCTTCAAGCTTCATCAAAAGGATCTTGTAAGAGGTCTTCCCCGAATTGATCCTGAGCAAATTGAGCAATGTGAAGCATGCATCAAAGGGAAGCAGACAAGATCGTCCTTCAAATCCAAGAATGAAGTGAGCACGAAGAAGCCATTGGAACTTCTTCACATGGATCTGTGTGGACCCATGCAAACCCAAAGCTATGGTGGAAAAAGGTACATGTTTGTCATTGTAGATGATTTTTCAAGATTCACTTGGGTTCTTTTCTTGGTGTCAAAAGCAGATGTCTTCGAGATGTTCAAAATCTTCATCAAGCAAGTAGAAGTTGCTCTTGGGACGAGCTTGAAAGCTCTAAGGTCAGATCATGGAACGGAGTTTAAAAACTCAGAGTTCCTTGACTTATGTGACCAATAAGGAGTCTCCCACAACTTCTCTTCTCCTCGAACTCCTCAGCAAAATGATGTTGTTGAAAGAAAGAATAGGACGCTGGAAGACATGGCAAGGACGATGCTCTTGGCTAGCGGCGTCCCCAAACACTTCTGGGCAGAAGCCGTTGCCACCGCAACCTACATTGTCAATCGAGCTATGATTCGTCCATTGCTCAAAAAGACGTCCTATGAGCTCTTGAATGGAAGAAAGCCAAAGATTTCACACCTCAAAGTCTTTGGGTGTAAATGCTTCATTCACAACAACGGCAAAGACAACATCGGCAAATTTGATGCTAGGAGTGATGAAGGAATATTTCTTGGGTACTCCCTCACAAGCAAAGCCTATGGAGTCTTCAATAAACGGACTCTTAAGCTTGAGGAAAGTATCCATGTAGTATTCAAAGAAAGTGCCTCTTTCAAGAAAGAACCAAGTAAGAAAGAACGTCGCTCCTCTCCTAGGGATGATGATGAAGATGATGAAGAAGAACCAAGAGGCACCTCAGTCAAATATTATGTTCCGGGGAACGCCCCTGAGTCTCGCAATGAGGTTTCAATGGGAGTTCCTAGTGAACAACAAGAGCCTTCTCAAACTTGGTCGCTAAACCAAGTTGAGGCCGGTGAAACAAGTCAACAAGGAGAAAGACACAGTGTGGACGCTCCAGCTGAGGGGGAACACACTGAGCCAACAAATGAAGAAGACGGATTTGACTCTGATGAGTCTGATTGGACGGACCCTAGGTGTACCCCTGCCAGGGACGCCACTCATAAGGGATCCAACCTTTCAAGACTTCATTCAACAGATCAAATCATCTCAGACATCTCAAAAGGAGTCCAAACAAGATCAGCTGTGAATCAGTCCCTCAACGCCAACATAGCGTTCTGTGCCTTCAACGCCTTTGTGTCTTTAGTTGAACCTAAGAACATAAAGGAAGCGCTCCAGGACGCTGATTGGATTCAAGCCATGCAAGAAGAACTCAATCAATTCGAGAGGAACAAAGTTTGGACCCTCGTCCCTAGACCAAGAAACAAAAACATAATAGGGACGAGGTGGGTCTATAGAAACAAGCTTGACGAAAGTGGCCGCGTATCAGGAAACAAAGCAAGGCTTGTGGCTCAAGGCTATAGGCAAGAGGAAGGGATCGATTATGATGAGACCTTCGCTCATGTCGCTAGAATTGAAGCCATTCGCCTCCTCATTGCCTACGCTGCTCACAAGGGGTTCAAGCTATTTCAAATGGATGTCAAGACAGCCTTCCTCAATGGCAAGCTTAAAGAAGAAGTGTACGTCGCTCAACCTCCAGGATTTGAGGACGCTGATCACCCTGATCATGTGTACTTCTTGGACAAGGCACTCTATGGACTCAAGCAAGCCCCTCGTGCATGGTACGATAGGTTTGCGTCCTTTCTCTTGTCCAACGGGTACACACGAGGTAACATTGATAAAACACTATTCTTAAAGAAAGTCCTTAAAGATGTTTTGATTGTCCAAGTCTATGTCGATGACATAGTCTTTGGAAGCACTAACATGAGACTTGTAGAGGAATTCAAGAACTTGATGAGTAGTGAATTCGAGATGTCCCTCATAGAAGAACTCAACTTCTTCTTGGGACTCCAAATCACCCAGCTCAAAGATGGGTCGCGCATTCACCAACAAAAGTACATCCGTGAAATGCTCGAGAAGTATGGAATGAACTCTTCAAAACCCATTGATACTCCCATCTCCCCCAACGCTCGCCTATATGCCGATGAAGAAGGCAAGAGTGTAGATCAAAAGCTTTACAGAGGAATGATAGGGTCCTTGCTATACCTAACGGCAAGTCGTCCCGACATCATGTTCGCTGTGTGCTTGTGTGCTCGTTTCCAAGCAAATCCAAAGGAGTCCCACATGCAAGAGGTCAAGAGAATCTTCAGATACCTCAAGGGACGAGATGACCTATGCCTATGGTATCCCAAAAGAACGTCCCTAAACCTGGTGGCGTACTCTGATGCAGATTATGCTGGCCACGTGGTGGATAGAAAGAGCACATCCGGCATGGCACAATTCCTTGGCTCATGCCTTGTATCTTGGGGATCCAAAAAGCAAAACTCCGTGGCACTATCAACCGCGGAAGCTGAGTACGTTGCTGCTGCTTCGTGCTGTTCACAAGTACTATGGATCAAGTACCAACTTGAAGATTATGGTACGTTCCTCAACACAGTCCCTATCTTGTGTGATAACACCAGTGCTATAAGTATTGCCAAAAATCCTGTTCATCATTCTAGGACGAAGCATATTCATATAAGACATCACTTTCTTCGTGATAATGTTGAACTTGGATTAATTAAGGTAGATCATGTTAGGATTGAGGACCAAGTGGCCGATATTTTCACAAAAGCACTTGATAGACGTCCCTTCGAGCACCTCCGGCTGCTCTTGGGGATGATAACTTTCAAATGATCAAGTCCCGTTCTATTATTCCCTCCATGATTGGCTATGTTTTGTTGAGAACTCGTTTTAAAGTAATGTATTCATTTAAAGCCATCTTTAAAGGACGCTAGTCTAAGACATATGTTTTGCTTGTGCTTTTGAACGGTATTCAATTCGCTTTTCATCTCAAGAGTATCCCTGATCAAACTACCCTCATTATAAGCCGAAATGATGGGAACTCTAAGCTTACCTAAGCCGAGAATCTCGCAAACGCGTCCTATGAGCGTTCTTTGTTTTATCTTTACGGGACGTACTTGCTTGATTTTCAAAAATGGTTATAAGTGATCAAAGGGACGCATGTTAAGAGCTGAGAGTTGTCCGTACAGAGTTCTAAGTTCAGAGGTTGAGATCAGTGTTTGGGACGCCGTGGTTCAGTTCAGAGTAGTGAAGTGTTGTGTGTTGAGAGGACGGCAGGTCAGAGTCCTTTGCAGTTGTGAGAAGTTTGAATGTTTGAAAATGGGAAGGCGAACCGTCTTAGAGAAGATTCAGCGAAGATCTCGGGATATGCGCAAATAGTGCCCAACAGCTGTGTTTCTTAGCAAAGAAGAAAGACACGTGTGGGAAGGTGGGTGGAGGAAACCAAGTGTAAAGACCCTGTTACCCCTGACCGTCCAACTTCGTCTTCTTCCTATAAATACCCACCTGTGCTTTCCGAAACACCTTCTTCGCTCCTCTGCTGTTTACACATTTTTAGCAAAGCTCTCAAATCTTCAAACCCAGATCCCGAAATCACTTCCTCAACCCTAATCTTCATCTATATAAACCATTCTCTCAAATGGCCAACACAAGAGCAACCAAGACCCAATCTCCAGCGGCGAAAAACCCTAGCTCCTCGAGATCTCCTCCGGTGAGAGGCCGGTCATTAATGGACTCGAGAGGCAGACTTTCCGGCCGCCAAGAACCTCCTCGCCACCATTCCTCTTCTCAATCCACCCAACGTCGCCACTCCACCACCCCTCCTCAGCAACAACGCTCCCAACCTCCTCCACAAAAATCCCAATCATCTCGCCCTCAATCCAAACCCTCACAAAAACGCTTTCAATTTCTTGAGAGACCGTTTAAACCCGAGCCAGAACCAGCACACTCTGCAAAAGGCACTATCCAAGGTCTCCCCTCCCAACCAAAGCGCCGTCCTCCTCTGGACCCCCTAATTGAGGACTGGCTAGAGAAAGAGCCTCGGACGCTCGCCAACATTTGCCTACGGGCGTCCGCTCATGACCACCCTCCCAAAGTCCAACGCCTTCTACACTACTTCATGGTCACATACGTCCAACCCCGCCTTAAAGAAACCAATCACACCAACCCTCCCTTTATGGGGCCAGGCATCATCTCCGATACTTTTGGTGGGACGGTCGACGAGCTCGCCAAACTCCTCCCCGACATCATGGAGTTCTTGGTGGCTCCTGCTGGCTCCGTCCCATCACAGAAACGGAAAAGGCCTTCCTCCCCCTCCAAACCACAAGCCAAAGGGCCTTCCTCCTCCTCCTCCCAAGTCACCCCGGTCCCTTCCTCCCCGCCTCCCGCCCCTAAAAGACGCTTGAAGACGTCTGCTGAGCTCGAGGGCGTGACCGAGCAACAAATAGCAGCTATCCGCCTCTCGGAGCTTGAAATAGAGAGAGAGGAGAAGGCCAGGCAAGAGCAGGCCGAAAAGGACGCGATTGCTGCGGCGATCCAGCAGTGCTTGCAGGCCGTCCCTCGCCTTCCTCCTCCACCACCAAGGATAGAGGACGTCACTCCTGCTCCTGATCCTGCGGCTACATCAGATCCTCTCCAGGCGGAAATTGAGGCGGACTTGGCAAAGCCCATGCCAACCGCTCAGCAGGCGACTCCTCTCGTACAGGTCCCGGCCAAGGACGCTGTACCAAAAGTTATTACTCTTGAGGACTCTCTTGCCAAGAAGCCGCCTCCTCCCCCTGCTCCGCTCAGAGTGAAGCCCATCTCAATGGCTCCGCCAAGCTCCTCATCTGCCCCCTCAAAGGCCCAGATAAGAACTCCCTCTCCCTCTCCTCCCAGAGCTTCAACTCCTCCTCCTCCTCCGCCGCCCGCTAAGGCTGTCGAGGAAACTGGTAAAGTCCAAGGGACGTCTCCTTCAACCGTCCCTACAGAGTCCTTGGCACGGACTCCAGCGGTGGACGCGCCTCCTACAGAACAGGCGTCCGCTGCTGAGGACATTGAAATGGTCGAGTCCCATGAGCAAGGGGACGAGGCCTCAGACGAAGAGGACACTCCTCACCAGGATGAGGATCCTGAGGACGAGGAGGGAGACGGTGACGAAGAAGACGCCGGTGATGAAGTGATAGTGAGCAACGGCAACAAGCAGAAACGTTTGAAGAAAATTCTGTCGCCGCTCCTGTTCACCGCCCAGTTCTTAGAAGAGAATCAACGTCAAGAGTTTTTGGAACTGCTTGAGTTCCAGGGATGGACGCACCTTGGTGCAGAGGCCGCCCAAGTAGACCCCGAACAGGTTCTCCGCTTTTACTCAAAATTTGAAATATCAGAAGTAAAAGGGAAGCCTCAAGGGACGTTCGAAATTGATGGGGACGAGTACTCAGTTGCTGAGGGTACCGTCCGCAATATGCTAGGTCTGCGTCCCTCTCCGCCAGATGCCATGCACGACCTTCCCAACAAGAATTTTGGTCGTTTCTCCCAGGAAGAGATCTTCCACAGAATATTCAACGGGAGACAACCAATTGCTAGGGACAAGGTCGCTCACTGTCTCTCCAAGACGGGCGTCCTTGCGCATCACTTCATTGTGCCCATGGTCGTCCCCCGCCAAGAAAAGAAGTCGATAGTCCAGATTATTGACAGTATCTTGCTGGACGCCTTCTTAGAACGCAAGCCGGTCAATTTGCCGCGGGTAATCTTGGAGCACATGGGCAAGTGCACAGGAGGCAAGCACTCTCTTCCTTTCCCTGGCTTGGTCAAGCAGATTCTTAAGCAGCAGGGCCTCTATCCTACGTAACAGGAACAGTCCTTTGGCATCCATTGGGACGTTAGGCAAATCACCTTGCCCCCAGTTGGAAAACTCCGTTGTGATGAGCCGCTTCCATCAGTCAAACGCCAAATGGAAAAGGAAAGGAAAGAGGCTCAGAGAAAAGACAAGGCTGCTGCCGCCGCTGCTGCTCAAGAAGCTCAAGGTGATCCAGAGGCTGAGAATTTGCAAGTAGTAGGGACGCCGGTAGAGGACGCTGCTGATGAAGAGGACGAGCTCGATGGTATGAGCGTTCCCGATGAGACCGAGAAGCACTCTACGAAGTATCTGATGGGCATGATGATAGAGAACCAGTGCATGATGGTCGATCTAATTCAGCAGGTTCACGACACTCTCCACACCCACACAGAACTTCTTGAGCGCAACAACGAGCTCCTCGCACAGAACAACCATCTTCAGGAGCAACACCTCAAGGCCCTTGGCAAGCGTCCACGCAAATGATCACCCTCCCTCTTTCAACCCCTAAAACAATTTATCTTTTCATTGGTTTTTGCTAAGACATTGGGACGCTGTCCCCATTTTGAACTATGTGCTTGAATGTCTGTAATGATCGTACTTCTATTGCTTTATGAATGCCGTTCATTACATTTGTGATTCATTTTGTCTAAGCGTTCCTTTCTGTAGTTATGACTTTGTGCTTGCATGCTTTTCAACTTGTTCTCCTTTTCGATGATGCCAAAAGGGGGAAGTATAGTTTTGCAGAGATGCGATTGTCTTTAAGTTATCATAGAAAGCATGTGTTTAGGGGGAATTTCGGCCAAGTCCAGAGGACGCTAGTAGAAAATAAAAGAGAACGCACTTAAAAGAATGTGTTGCATGCCAACCTAAGCTGAAAAGAAAATCTAGTGTAGTCTCTCATGCTAAAAGCTTTACTTCTGTGCGTATTATCTGAAGGAGTTTGTCATCATCAAAAAGGGGGAAATTGTTGGGACGATATTAAGGACGCTAGTCATTAATATCTAAACCAATAATGATCGTCCCTTGTTTTGATAATGACAAACTCAAATGTATTTAACAAGTTGTCCAAGTGTTGATCTCAGGAAGGTCCAGTGGACGCACATGAGTGAAAAGGACAACAAGTGAACGACAGTCCCTAAGCTGTAGGGACGCACGTCATCAGAACTTCCAAAGTTGAACGTAAATGGCGAAGTTCCTGCGCAAATAGGACGGCGTCCTCATCAAGAAGGGACACGCGCCAAAATACGGACGAAGTTTGATGTCTCTCATTTTGGAGGTGTTTTAGTAGTTGATTTCCCTTGTGAATATGTGTTTTTCATTCTCTTCTTTCTTAGTTTTGTTTCCTTTTTAGCTTAGTTACCGGTTTTCTTCAAGAGTCGGAAACTATGCGAGTTTGTTTGTTTTTGTAGGTAAAATGGCAAGAATGAGGACAATTTCGAGGAGCTAATAAAGGAACAAAGTCAAGGAGTACAAGAGCCAAGCTAAGAATGAAGTGGAACCAAAGGAAACCCAAGAAGAAGACAAGGATCGAGGCCCTGGACCGAGATACATCAAGTCGGGCCCGAGATCGAGCACCCAGTGAACCAGACCGACGTTCCCAACATCGGGCCCCAGGTCGTTCCGTGTCGGTCCAAGTCGGCATTGGATTGGATTGTTCCCCAAGGCATATTTTTAGCAACTTTCCACATTTGCCCCTCTCTAAATTGGGATTCCTTGGTCCCCAATCCAAGGAGAAGGTTAAGAGAGGTGATTAGTGATCAATTAGAGGTGTGAAGTGTTAGGGGGACGAGTGGCACACACAACACCAAACCCAAATTCACTCTCCAAGGCTCAACGAGGACTTGGAGAGCAAGGAGAAGAGAAGAGAAGGAAGAGAAGGAGAGATCGGTGGAGAAAAGAGGAGGAATTGTGAGTTTTGTACTTTGTTTTGTTTTGATCTAGTGGAATTGAGACTTGGATTTTGTAGACACTTTGGATTTGAATGCAATTGGAGTTTGATTGGATGTTGATGATTGAGTTTTGCTTGATTTCCCTTTTGATTATGCTTTTCTCTTACCATATGGAGTAGATTCCATAGTCTTGGGCTATGGGGGAATCCCCTAGCTAGATTTGGGTAGAAAACCCCAATTCCATAGCCTTGAGTGCTTGATTTGTGAATCCTCTCTACATTGAGCTTCAATTCTCTTGTGAAAGCAAGGGATCTAGAGCTTGTGTTTGGTAAGAGTAAGCGAAAGTGGTCTCGATCCCATCACAAGTCTCTAGCATCGAAGGTGACGCGAAAGCTCCCTTAGGTCGAGGTGTAGATTGGAGGGATTTGAGGCGAATAACCTCGATCTCACTAGAATCAAACACTTATTGGTTGAATTGAGGAAGAATATCCAAGTCTAGTTGGGGGAGGAACCCAAAAACCCAAGACCGATCTACTAATTGTTCAAGACCGAGATACCCAGTACATCGGGCCCGACTTGCACCACGTCGGTCCCGACCATCTTGACCTCGATCCTACCTCGGACCGAAGTGACCTGTGTCGGTGCAAGGAGATCTCTTTTGTTTTCCTTCGTTTTATCTTTATTTTCTCCTCTTTTTAGTCTTTTCGGGTACTCTCGACGCACGAACTCCCGTGTGTTCGACACCCTACCTCTTTACTACAAGTGAGGTTCGGTTTTATAAATTTAAATTGTGAGACCCTCCGATCCCGGACCGATCAGAATTTTGGCGCCGTTCCCGGGGAGTTCTACTTGTTCGAGGTACCCATCTTTGTTGAGTCTTTGCTTTTTGGTAGTGATTTGGGTGAGGGACTAGCCCAAACCCCTTGTTTGTTTTGATTTGGTTTTTTTTTGTGTCTTTGGTTGTAGGTGCATGCGAGCTAGTTCCGTCCGAGGAACCTTTGAGCTCGACTTTGTGTGTGACGTGGAGAGTATTCTAAGGCAAGCCCGCAAGAAGAAGAGGATGGCGGACCAAGCCCGAGATGAGGAGTTTGAGAGGATGAGAGCCGACATGGCTCGAATGCAAATTGAATGGCGAACCGAGATGCCGAGGCCCGTAGAGAGAGGGAGCAAATGATAAGGTTGGAGGCTCAAATCAACACCCAACCCCGGAATGCTAGACAATACATGCATCCGGAGTTGAAGGTCCCGGAACCGGCCATCGTCTTGCCGGAGGTGTCAAGGAATTTTGAGATAAAAACTCAATTTATCTCACTCATCAAGAGAGAGCAATTCCAAGGGAGGCCGAATGAGTGTCCGATCGAGCATGTGAAGCAATTCAAGGACCTTTGTGAGACCATTTCCACGGATGATGAGACACTTGAGTATGTGCTACTCAAAGCCTTCAAGTGGTCTTTGGGAGGCAAGGCTTTGCATTGGTTGGAGAGTCAAGCACCTCGATCCATTACATCATAGAGGGCCCTAAATGAAGCATTCTTGATGAAATTCTTCCCGCCCACCAAGACGACGGAGCTTAGAAGGAAGATTGCTAGTTTCCAACAAGGAGCTCATGAGCCACTTTTCGAGGCGTGGGATAGGTTCAAAGAGATGTTGAGGGCGTGTCCGACACATGGTCAACAACCCTATGTCCTTCAAGACATCTTCTTCGAAGGAATCAACACCGCCACAAAGGATAAATTGAACCTCCATACCGATTGTGGGTTCATAGACTTGCCGCCGGAACAAGCATGGGAGTTGTTGGACAAACTCTCGGATTATGAGGCGATGTATGGTGCTAGCAATGTGAGCAAAGAAGCAAGAGTCCATGGAGAAGGTCCGAAGAGACTCTACGATCCCAAAAGTGAAGAGGTGGACAAAGATGTGAAGAACCAATTCTTGGAGGATGAATTGAACAAAATGAGGAGGAAGATGAGTTATGCCCAACAAACCACAAGAGCATGTGAAGAGTGTGGTTCTTTGAAGCATGGAGCACAAGAGTGCCCAAATGAGCGCTAAGTTCGGTTGGCGGAACAAATTGAGGAGGCTCATTATGTCCAAAGAAATTTCGGAGGGAGATCCAATTTCAACAATGGAGGAAGGTGGAACCAAGGGCAAGCAAGTGGCTACAACAACAACTTCAACCAAAACGAGCCAAGAGCCCAACAGCCACCATACCGACCTCTGGGATTCTATGAGCAAACACCACAATGGGCACAAGATTTGAAGAACCAAGTGACCAACATAGAGACTCAATTCAAAGAGTTTGGTGTTTAGAGAAGGCAAGTGGACAACCAATTTGCTCACATGGCGAATCAACTTCCAAGAGAGGAAGGGAGACTCCCGGGCCGACCCGAGGAGAATCCCCGTACCCCACAACAACAAAACGAAGTTCGAGCCATAGGATTAAGGAGTGGACGGAGTTTGCCCGAGCCACAAGTTCCAAGATCAAGAGAAGAGGGTCGGACCAAGGTTCCCAGCACCTCGGGTCCGACGTACCCAAATGTCGATCCGGAGAATAGAGGAAGTCCCCTAGAGTGGACCGAGGTTGAACCAAACTCGGGCCCGACTTGCCCTGAAGTCGGCCCGACGTGCCCAGATGTTCTTTGCCCTGGGACCGATGTCCTTGAAGTCGGTCCCGAGGTATTCCCAACGTCGGTCCAGGGTGGAGTTATTGAGAAAGATCGATCCAAGGAGGTTGATCCAAGCAAGAAGCAAAGTGGCACTACTCTTCCATATCCTATGAAGAAGCCCAAGGAGATTGTTGAGGGCAAGTTGAAGCGGTTCTTGAAGCTTTTGCAAGGCTTGAACATTACCATTCCTTTCACCGATGCTCTAAGTGAGATGCCATCTTATGCTAAGTTCTTGAAGGAAATCTTGAGCAAGAAGAGATCAATTGTTGAGATGCAAGACGAGGTGAAGATCTTGGAGCTACCTCAAAAGCTTGGTGATCCCGGAAGATTTGCCATCACCGTAGGGATTGGATCCCAAAACTTCAAAGCTCTTTGTGACTTAGGAGCAAGCATATCGGTTATGCCCATGAGCATATGGAGAAGGGCTAACCTTGGAGATATGGAGCCGGTCGATATGAGTCTTACCATGGCCGATGGTTCATCAACAAAGGCCACCGGAATTCTTGATGACGTCCCGGTTAGAGTGGGAAGATATTTTGTGCCCGATGATTTCGTGATCTTAGACATGAAAGAGGATCCGATGGTGCCCATTATTCTCGGAAGGCCATTTCTAGCTACGGCGGGTGCCAAGTTTGATGTGAGGAATGGGAAGGTCACTTTCGAGATTGGCGAGGAGAAAGTGGAGTTCCATTTCAACAAGGCCCTTAATGAACCGGATGCGTTGGCAATTTTGAAACTAGAGGAAAATGCCAAGTGCAAGAGGGAGAAGTTGGAGTCCACAAGAGAGGAAGCGCCATTGAGAGACCATGACATGGTCGATGTTCAAATCCATGATGAGACAAGAGATGGAGATAACCCACCAAATCATGAAGAGTATCTTAATCTATATCCTTTTGATGTGGGAGATTCTTTCATTTGCTTAGATGATTTGAAAGAGGATTTAGGAGATGATTATCTTTGCTTGGATGATTTGCAAGATGAGTTGAGTTATGATGTCATTGAGTCTCCTAGAAATTCTTTAGACTTTTGTGGTGTAGGTGATAAAATACAAGATGAGTTGATGCAAGAGATGCCAAGCTACACGTTGGAGGAGAAGGATGATGGAGGATATGGATGCCACACTTTCATCAAACACAAATGGTGGCACTTTGGTTATGTCGATTGTGGAGAAGCACATGGCAAGGAGGATCAATTCACTGTTTTTCACCCTCCTTGAAGGGTAGAGGTTAGACGTCAAGCTAATGACGTTAAAGAAGCGCTCCTCGGGAGGCAACCCGGGTTTAGTAGATTCATTTTCGTAATTTCTAGCTTGTTTCTTTTTGCCTTAGCTTAGATTAGTCCTAATCTCTTCTCTAGCTTGTATCTTGTGGAAATGTGTGTTATGTGAGCTTCATTAGCATGTGTGGTATTTGTGGAAATGATGCAAGAACTTGTGGATAGAAGTAACCAAGTCATGGGATTTTTAGGAACCAAAATCGGGTAGGACCGAGGTACCCAATACCTCGGGCCCGAGGTGCCCTACGTCGGTCCAGTTATGCCGACCCATGTTGGACCTTGACTTTGTGGAAATTCCTACTATACCCTCTTGACCCACCTTTGTCTTCTTCTCCATTTAAGAGCCCTTTTCCCTTACCTAACATCATCACCCCCATAACTACTTTCCCAAAATACCCAATTCTCTCTCAAAACCCAAATCGATCCCATCTCCCCCACCATACTCGATCCTAAAGAAACCTCACCACAAGATCTCGATCCATACCCTAGCATACCCAAGCATTAAACCAAAAGCAAAAAATCCCACCCAAATCCCATAGATCTACATCCTTCTTCTAGATCTAGAAGAGGAAATTTGAGTTCTAAGAGTTGCTTGCTAGAAGTTCTTGTTTTCTTCATATTTGGTATGTAAATCTCAATCTCTACTTGATTCTTTGTGAATTTCATGCTTTCATTGCTAGATTTGAGATATGCCATGATTGAGTGAGCTTGAACCTTGAGCATCCATGGTGATTTGCTTGCATTGTGAAATTTGTGCTTAATTGTTGCTAAATCCCACTTGGAACTTCGATTGATGATGAGAAATGGTTGATTTTGGATTTTAGGGACATGATAGTGTGTTGCATGGATGAATCTAGGATGAGAAGTCGGAATGGACTCGGTCCGAGGTACCCAGTATCTCGGGACCGATGTCCAACGTCGGTCCAGCAACTCGGACCGAGGTCCCCAACCTCGGACCCGATGTCCCCTGTTAGTCGGTCCGATGTTTTTCGAGCTTCTTTTGTGTGAATTTAGGATTTCATGAGCTTAAATGTTGGTTATAGCATGCTATTCATGATATGTCTTGAGGCTTGACCATTGGTATGGGAATCTTAGTTCATACATGATTGAATTTTGTGGATTGAGTGTGTCAAGTGCAAGTATGGGGTTATCTCTTTGCATGGTGAGTGTTCATGTGTGTATAATCTCAGGATCGACCCCCCCTAGGGTCGAGATCGACCACCCTTGTGGTTATTTCTTTGGATGATGCGTTGTTTGTGATGGAAGCTTGTGATTTTGTTGTGGTTGTATAGATTTTATCTTGGAGTTCTTTGGTTTTGATTGTGTGTAGGTACCATGTCTACCCGAGCATCTTCTTCAAGGATGGAGAAAGCCACCAAGAAGTCGTCTAAGAGAGTCCAAAGGATGGATGATGTGCGTATTGAGGATGAGGATGATGCTAGAGAGTATGAGCGTCTCATGGGTCTATCTCACCACACTCGGTGGTTAGATTGGGAGTCAATTCAAAAGATGAACATGGATGAGGCTCTTGCTCGGTGCTATAATCACATAGGGCTCAATGTGTTGCTAAGGTGGAACAACACTCACTACCCCGCCTTGACGTCCGAATTCATGGCGACATTCAAGTGCACTTATGAAAGGGTCGAGAGTGAAGGCATGATCTCCTTCCAAATGGGCAACGAGTTGCATGAAGTTTCTCTCCGGAACTTGGCTACCTATTTCGGGTTCCCATTTACAAGAGATGAGGCTTATGTTGACAATGAAAAGGTCGACTACCTTTGGAAGTTTTTGGCCGGAAAGAGCGAGATGAGGAAAGGAGCATCGACTAATGAGATAGCCAACCCACTATTCCGAGTTATAATCCGAGCCTTGGGTTGTTCTATCTTTGCTAGACATGAATTGAGCAAGCCTATGAAGGAGGAGGCCATGATACTCTACGAGATGTTGTTTGAGAATGAGAAGCCGATGAACCTCACATGGGAATGGGTGAAGATGGTGAGGGAGTTCCAAAGTTCTTCATGGATCTATTTCGGAGGCATGATTGCCCGACTAGCTCACCGTCTAGAGGTGGACTTGTCTACCTACACACCGGCCCCAAATGGTGTAGAGTTCATGGACCTCAAGTATTTCAAGAAGGCAAACATTATCAAGGAGAAGCTAGTGACCGGCGCCTCTACTTACTTAGCCCCACACTCCAACTTCAACAATGTGCACGTTCCCTTGGAGCCTCGACTCTTCGACCTCACTTGTTACTACAATTGGTACCAAGTGTGGGCGGGGAATGTCAATCCTTATGGAGAGCCGGAGGGGACACTCGAGGTTAGGAGACGAGCACAACACATCCGTTTCACTACACCTCAAGCTTCCCCGGACACCGAAGAAGAAGAAGAGCCCAACCGTTATGAGTTTGTAAGGAGAGACGACATGGAGGTGGACTTGCCTAGAAGTGAAGAAGAAGAAGAAGAAGGTGGTTACCAACATTTGCTCACCGACCACGCACCAATTCTCTTGGACCGAGGTGCTTCACAAGTCGGGCCCGATGTCCATCAACGTCGGTCTGACGTGTTTTTGCCCGATCCGTTCCCAAGCCACTTTGAGAGGGGTGAGGGAAGTGGAGCACATCAAGCACCACCTAGCTACGGAGGATATGAGGGGTATGCCCAATGGTACGGGCCCGGAATGGTGTTCCCCGAGCCTAACCAATCGGTGGACATGAATTTCTTGGCAAACCAATTGTCGCATCTCCAACTTCAACAATCATCCATGCTTCAAGGGGCGCACCAACTCAACCAACAACAACAACTTTCTCACCACCAAGAAGACTTCCAAGTGCAATTTGATGAGGTGAACCGCAACATGGCCTACATGAGACGTGATGTGGATGACTTGCGAGCGGCCGAGGATCAAAGATGGAGCGTCCAAGAGAGTTCTAATGAATGGATGACCGGGAACTTCTCTTCCCGTCAAGATCAATGGATGCGTCCCGCCCCACAAATCCAACCGCCAAGTCAAGACCCTTTCCATGACCATGTGTATGATCGTGAGCGGCATGTCCGGCTCCAAAGGCGACAACGTCGTGGCCACTCTCCTCTTATCGAACTAAGCCTCCACATGCCATGCAAGAATAAGGAAATTGTGAGCTTTCTCTACTCTTCTCTTTACTTTTGAGTTTTGATTTCTTTTGATGAGGACATCAAAATTTTAAGTATGGGGTGGGTTAGTAGCTCATAATTCCATGTTTATGTGTAGTTTCTTGTTTAAGGGATGTTTCTTTTGGATAGTGGCATGATTTGTATGAGGATGATGATTGAATTTTATGGCATGAGTGGATGAGTTTGTTTGTTTTGTTTTTGAGAAAATTTTTGCAAAAAAAAAAAAGGAATTATAAAAATTCGAAAATTGTGTGAAAAACAACAAAAAGATTTTGTTTTTGGACTAGGAATTCCCATCTTAGATGTCCATAAGAAGGCTAATGATGATGTGAGCATGTAAATTCCTTTGCATATTTTTGGATAGCTTAGCCTCTAAATGGATGTTGCTTTTAATGTGATGTGATATCTTGCATGTTTTTATTGAGCACATGAGTTCTAGGATGAGTTTTGATGCAACTAAGCTAGAGTGAACCTTGTGAGATTATTTTTGGCCATTTTAGGGATGATTGTTCATATTGCATATCCCTCATTTTCTTGTGTGATTAGCTCATGCATGCTTAGTAAAACTTGCTATTGAGGTGTTTATCTATTTTCCAAGACCAATAAGATTTGTTCTATGCTTTGTCACATTGATTTGAACTTTATTTCATTTAGTCACAAAATGTTCCATATCCTACCTTGATGATAAACCGTTGTTTGTAGCCCCGTTTTAGCCTTAGACCTTTGTTTGAAACTCCTCAAAATAATGATTCCTAGCCTATATGACTTGACCCTTATGGGATTGGACTTTAGTGAGTGGTTTTGGAAGAGTATTTGGAGAGTTGAGATTCTCTTTGGTGAAGGGCGAAAAATGGAGTTATAAACCAAGTGGGTAGTGCATCTTTGAAGTGGAAAGAAAGAAAGAAAGAAAAGTTGGACAAAAGTAGTGGATTGAAAGCAAAGTGCTTAAGTGTAAGAAAAGGGCACCGACCGAGTTAAAGTGCACATCGGGCCCGAGTTATAGTGCAAGTCGATCCTAGTGGAAAAATGTGAAAAATCCAACAAAAAGTGTAGTGCAAAGATGAAGTGGAATGTTTAGTGAAAAAGAGGGTTGAGAAAAAAGTTGAAAAGAAGAAAATCAAAGTCTTTTGGAGAGTGAAGATGAAAGTGGAATAATTTGGTGAAGTTTGGTGAGAGACTAGAAAGTTCAATCTCCATTGTAAGCACCACAAAACCAAAATGATTCCCACCTTGAGAAATACCAAAAGCCCCATTACAACCCGGCCGAATGGAACCTCTTTGAGGATCTCCATTGAGCCAAGTTCATATTCTTTGTGTGCATTGTAATAGGCATCTCTAGGTGGAGGAATTGGTGATATTAGCTTCAATTGTAAAGTCTTTACTTGCATGATTGTTGAGTTTGAGTGTTCATTTTCAAGCCTAAACACATGATGAGTGATACACATTTTCATATCCCTAGAGTGAGGCTTTGTTGCATTAGACTTTATTCCTTGAACGCTTGATCATGGGTGATGATGTAATCTTGCTAGCATGTCTATCACTTGTGCTTAATTGAGTTTTTCATATGAGGCTTTACTTGAAGATTGTGCTTCGGTCTTGCTTATATTGTTATTGCTTGAGGACAAGCAAGTTTAAGTATGGGGTATTCTGATGTCTCTCATTTTGGAGGTGTTTTAGTAGTTGATTTCCCTTGTGAATATGTGTTTTTCATCCTCTTCTTTGTTAGTTTTGTTTCCTTTTTAGCTTAGTTCCCGGTTTTCTTCAAGAGTCGGAAACTATGCGAGTTTGTTTGTTTTTGTAGGTAAAATGGCAAGAATGAGGACAATTTCGAGGAGCTAATGAACGAACCAAGTCAAGGAGTACAAGAGCCAAGCTAAGAATGAAGTGGAACCAAAGGAAACCCAAGAAGAAGACAAGGATCGAGGCCCTGGACCGAGATACATCAAGTCGGGCCCGAGATCGAGCACCCAGTGAACCGGACCGACGTTCCCAACATCGGGCCCGAGGTCGTTCCGTGTCGGTCCAAGTCGGCATTGGATTGGATTGTTCCCCAAGGCATATTTTTAGCAACTTTCCACATTTGCCCCTTTCTAAATTGGGATTCCTTGGTCCCCAATCCAAGGAGAAGGTTAAGAGAGGTGATTAGTGATCAATTAGAGGTGTGAAGTGTGAGGGGGACGAGTGGCACACACAACACCAAACCCAAATTCACTCTCAAAGGCTCAAGGAGGACTTGGAGAGCAAGGAGAAGAGAAGAGAAGGAAGAGAAGGAGAGATCGGTGGAGAAGAGAGGAGGAATTGTGAGTTTTGTACTTTGTTTTGCTTTGATCTAGTGGAATTGAGGCTTGGATTTTGTAGACACTTTGGATTTGAATGCAATTGGAGTTTGATTGGATGTTGATGATTGAGTTTTGCTTGATTTCCCTTTTGATTATGCTTTTCTCTTACCATATGGAGTACATTCCATAGTCTTGGGCTATGGGGGAATCCCCTAGCTAGATTTGGGTAGAAAACCCCAATTCCATAGCCTTGAGTGCTTGATTTGTGAATCCTCTCTACATTGAGCTTCAATTCTCTTGTGAAAGCAAGGGATCTAGAGCTTGTGTTTGGTAAGAGTAAGCGAAAGTGGTCTCGATCCCATCACAAATCTCTAGCATCGAAGGTGACGCGAAAGCTCCCTTGGGTCGAGGTGTAGATTGGAGGGATTTGAGGCGAACAACCTCGATCTCATTAGAATCAAACACTTATTGGTTGAATTAAGGAAGAATATCCAAGTCTAGTTGGGGGAGGAACCCAAAAACCCAAGACCGATCTACTAATTGTTCAAGACCGAGATACCCAGTACATCGGGCCCAACTTGCACCACGTCGGTCCCGACCATCTTGACCTCGATCCTACCTCGGACTGAAGTGACCTGTGTCGGTCCGAGGAGATCTCTTTTGTTTTCCTTCGTTTTGTCTTTATTTTCTCCTCTTTTTAGTCTTTTCGGGTACTCTCGACGCACGAACTCCCGTGTGTTCGACACCCTACCTCTTTACTACAAGTGAGGTTCGATTTTATAAATTTAAATTGTGAGACCCTCCGATCCCGGACCGATCAAAGTTCAAATTCAAATCAAGGCCGCCCCAACATGATTACATCACGTTCGGCCGTAGTCCTCAGAAGGAAGCTTCCCTTGTCTGGGCACGTGTAGACAACTCCAAAGATGTCGCTTTCCCAGCGATGGTCCCCTATCCACGCGGAGGCTTCACAAGCGTCAACAGAGTTGACTTGCTCAAGATGCCCATCGCACCGTTGATGGAAGATCAAGGATCCTGCCAAGCATCAGAGGACGCTAGAGGACAAGAACCACTTCCGCTATAAATACCCCCCAAGGGGTATGCATAGCGGTGTGGACTTTGAAGACTTTCTCTCAAGCTCTCCCGAAGCATTCAAGAACACGAACGAAGATCAAGAAGATCAAGTGAGCTTGAAGCAAGAGAAAGAAAGTCCAACCACATCAAATCCAAAACAGACCACAAAATAGTTAGAGTTGTAGTTTGTCTTTCACAACAAACCGTGAAAGACGTGTGTGATAGCTTCCTTATAGCTAAGAGAGTTAGGTTACTTTGTTAGGTGGAAGGAGTGTTACTAGTGAGGCTAAGGACGGACGCTTAGCTCAGTGAAGTGTAACGACTCGCCTAAGTTGTAAGGACTCTCTCTTAATAAGATAAGGACGGCTATTGAAAATCCTCCAAGCGGAGGTAGAGGTTTACCCATAAGACTAGTTGGTCTTAGTGGGGTTCCTCTATAAATACTCGTGTCTATTATCTCAGTGCGTTTCCTGTTAAGTCTAATTTCCGCTGCACCTAAGGACGCCCTAACCCAGTTAAGGACGCCTTCACTAATAGACTTACGATCCAACAGAAGGGGGTAGGTTCCATTGAGAAGGGTTCTCCTTTTTTCGAGGGACGAGAAGGCCCCTTTAAGCTCATTGTCTACATATGCTAACGAGTGGAGACTAAGCGACTGGGGTTCGTGGTCGGTAACCGAAGAGGCTCGACCGGGACAAGCAATTACACACTCATTCCCACCCCTTTCCTAGACTCTGCAATCAATTGAAAACCACTTTTACAAGATAGATCTTACCTTCACGCTTGTGTCAAGACGAGGTCACTTTTGGGTATCGTCACTAGCGTCGTCCGTGGAGAAGCTATGCCGTCTATGGGGATTTGATCGGGTTGGCACATGCCTAAGCGAAGTAGCGAGGAAAGAGAGGTTGACGACTTGATGTCTGCTTAGGCATAAGAGCAAGAAGTGAAGGTAGGCACCAACCTCGAACAAGGAATGAAGAATAACACTTGACGCGGTAAAAGATGCCTAGTGTAGGATATCTAGGGAGCACTTCCAGCTGAGGACGTCTATTGCAAGACTTACAGTGGAGGATGTCCAGTCGAGGATGTCAAGTGTAGGACATGGAGTGTAGGACGTTTGGTGGAAGACCTCCTGTGCGGCGCATCTAGTTGTAGCCGTCCAACGAAGGACAAGGAATGACACTTGAAGCGGGAGAGGATGTGATCGGCTCTCGTGTGTGCGAGGGTCTCGAGAATACAATTTATAACCCGACCCCGTTGTAGCACGTGGTGGGTGTCGAACACTCGGGAATTCTGTCGTTTGATGTGCTAAAAGACTTGAAAATTGGAAAAGAGAAGTTAAAACATAGGAAAACAAAGGAAACACTCGGGACCAACACAAGTGTCACATCGGGCCCGATGTTGGCGAGAAAGAGGGAGTCGGGACCGAGGTAGAGCAAGTCGGGCCCGATATGTCTGGGGATGTCAAACTTAGAAATTTAAAGATAGATCTTGGGCTTTTGGGTTCCTTCTCTAGTAGGTGTGGGCTTTTCCTCCCCAATTCAAGCAATAAGTGATGATCCTCGTAGGATAGAGGTCATTCACCTCGTTCCCGCCACTTCTAAACATCGACCATGGGGATATTGACCTCCCCTTCGATGCAAGGTCTTGTGATAGACAAATGTCCACTTCCGCTTTCCTTTGCCAACCACAAGCCTTGATTCCTTGCTTTCGCGGAGGAATTGTAGCACTATGTAGAGTGGGTTCCTAGATCAATCACTCAAGGGTATGGAATTGGGGTTTCAAACCCAACCTAGCTAGAGTTTCCCCCATAGCCCAAGATCAATGGAATCTACTCCATATGTAAAATGAAGAAAGCAATCAAATCACAAAGCAAAGCAATCTCAATCATCAATCTCAACTCAAAGCCAAATCTCATAAATCAAGCAAAAGCAATCCACAAATCCCAATTCAAGGGTTCCAAATCCAAAGACGAAAATAAAACAAAGCCAAACTCACTATCAATCCCCTAGAATTCTCCTCCTTGGACCGATCTCTCTTCTTCTCCTTCTATTCTCCTTCCTCCTTGCTCCCCAAGTCTTTCTAGAGCCTTTGAGAGGTGATTAGTGTGTTGTGTGTGGGATCCTCCTCTCATTAGAAGATAAGAGAGCCTTAATAGAAGAGGGGCAAAAGTGGTAGTTTGCAATTCCATGCCTTGGAGCCCAATCCATCATCCGACCGACTCGGACCGACACGGGTGTAAGTTTGGCCCGAGGTACTGGGCACGTCGGTCCGATGTCGAAACTCGATCTCAGGTCCGAAGCTAATGGTACCTCAATCCGGTCCTCTGGCCACTTCTTCTTCTTGGCTTTTCTCTTGCTCTTCTTCATGGCTTGCTCCTCTCTTTCCCTCCTTGCCTCATGCTTTGCTCCTTCCTCGAGTCTCCTTCGAAATAGCTCTCAATTCATGCAAAAAACGCCTACAAAATACACGAAATTGGCATAGTCTCCGAATCTCATAGAAATGCGGGAACTAAGCTAAAAAGAGACAAAACACACAAGAAAAGGGAAGAAAGAAACATATTTGCAAAGGAAAATGACCTATAAAACACCACCAAATTTAGAGACATAAGAATACCCCATACTTAAACTTGCTTGTCCTCAAGCAATAACAATGTAAGCAAGACCGAAACATTATCTTCAAGTAAAGCCTCGTATGAAAACACATTCAAGCACAAGTGATTGACATGAAAGCAAGATTACATCGTCATACATGATTAACTGCTCAAAGGGACAAAGTCAAATGCAACTAAGACTCACTTTAGGGACATGTAGATGTGTATCACTCTTCATGTGTTTAGGTATAGCAAGGAACACTCAAGCTCAAAAATCATGTAAGTAAAGACTTTACTATTGAAGCTAATATCGCCAAATCCTCCACCTAGAGATGCCTATTACAAAGTACACAAAGAATTCGAACTTGGTTCAATGGAGGTCCTCAAAGAGGTTCCATTCGGCCGGATTTTAATGGGGCTTTTGGTATTTCTCAAGGTGGGAATCATTTTGGTCTTGTGGTGCTTACAATGGGGATTGAACTTCCTAGTCTCTCACCTACTTCACCAATATTCCACAATTAACTTTCACTCATCCAAAAGACTTTGAATTTTCTTCTCTCAACCCACAACTTCACTTAACATTCCACTTCATCTTTGCACTTAAGCTTTTTGTTTGGATTTTTCACAACTTTCCACTTTGGATCGACTTTCACTCAACTCGGGCCCGATATGGCTTGTAACTCGGTCGGACCACTTTTCTTCACTTAAGCTCTTTACTTTCAATCCACTTCCCAGTTCCAACATTTTCTTTCTTTCTTTTTCTTTTCACTTATGCAGAACAAAGATGCACTACCCACATGATTCATAACACCATTCTTTGCCCTTAAACCCAAAGAGAATCTCAACTCTTTAAATACCATCCAAACCTCTCTTATAAAGTCCAATCCCATAAGGGTCAAGTCATATAAGGCTAGGAATAATATTTTTGAGGAGTTTCAAACAAAGGTCTAGGCTAGAACGGGGCTACAAACAAAGGATTAACTACATGGTAGGATATGGAACATTTATGTGACTAACAGAATAAAGTCTAAAATCAATGTGACAATGCTAGGACAAATGTCATGACGGTCTTAGAAAATAGATAAACACCTCAATAGCAAGTTTAACTAAGCATGCATGAGCTAATCACACAAGAAACATGAGGGATATGCAAATATGAACAAGCATCCCTAAAATGGCCAAAATCAATCTCACAAGGGTCACACATACTTAGTTGCATAAAGACTCATCCTACAACTCATGTGCTCAATAAAAACAAGCAAGATATCATAATCACTTCAAAAGCAACATCATTTTAAAGGCTCAACCATCCAAAAATATGCAAAGGAATTTACATGCTCTCATCATCACTAGCTTTCATTTGGACATCAAAGATGGGGATTTCTTAGTCCAAAAACTACAAAATACAAAATCATTTTGCTATTTTCACACGAAATTTTCAAATTTTTATGGCTTTTTACAAAAATTTTCTCAAACAAAACCAAAAACAAAGACTCATTCATTCAAACCAAATCAAACTCAATCATCCATGTCTTTCATCACCAAACCACTATCCAAAAAAAAGAACAAACATTCCAAATGCAAACTAATGACAAACATCCTCAAAACAAACACACAAGCAAACAAATGAAATCATGAGCAATAACCCCCACCCCATACTTAAGATTTTGATGTCCCCATCAAACAAGGAAACCAAAACTCAAAGTAAGAGAGAAGAGTTCGAAAAGCTCATAATTTCTTATTCTTCAATGGCATGTCTAGATTAATTGGCGAGGAGGAGAGCCCATGAGGCTCTAACTTCTTCACTCGGATCAGCTTTGTCGTAGAACTTCTTCAAACGATGACCATTCACTTGGAAGACTCGTCCTTGTTCATCCATGAAATCCACCGCACCTTAAGTATGGATATGGTGAACCACAAATGGTCCACTCCAACTAGTCTTTAGCTTCCCCGGGAAAAATCTAAGCCTTGCATTGAAAAGGAGAACTTTATCACCGACCTTATAGGTTTTTGGGATCAACTTCCTATCATGCCACTTCTTGGTCTTTTCCTTATACAACTTGGAATTCTCATAAGCTTTCAACCTCAATTCTCCCAACTCATGAAGTTCTAGAAACCTTTTTTCACCGGCCAAGTTGATATCCCAATTCATCTCCTTAAGAGCCCACTTGGCCTTGTGTTCGAGCTCTACCGGAAGATGGCATGCCTTGCCATAGACTAGATTGAAGGGTGTAGTTCCTAATGGTGCCTTGAAAGCGGTTCTATAAGCCCAAAGTGCATCATCGAGCTTAGAAGCCCAATCCTTCCTTGATTGAGACACGGTCTTCTCCAAAATGGCCTTAATTTGTCGGTTGGACACCTCGACTTGCCCACTTGTTTGAGGGTGATAAGGAGTATCAACTCGGTGAGACACCCCATACTTGATCAACAGATTTTCGAAGCATCTTTCAATGAAATGAGGACCGCCATCACTTATGAGTACTTTAGGCACACAAAACCTTGCAAAGATGTTGCTTCTCAAGAATTTCATCACCATCTTTGCATCGTTGGTCCTTGTCGGAATGGCCTCCACCCATTTCGAGACATAATCCACGGCTACTAAAATGTACTTGTACGGCCCCGAAGTAGAAAATGGTCCCATGAAGTCGATGCCCCATACATCAAATAACTCAATTTCTAGAATGCCGGTTTGAGGAGTCTCATGCCTCCTTGATAAGTTTCCCTCTCTTTGGCACTCCTCACATCTCTTCACAAAGTCATGCACATCCTTAAACATGGTTGGCCAATAATAACCACATTGGAGAATTTTTGAAGTGGTTTTAGAACTTTTGGTGTGGCCCCCCGTGGGTAAGGAATGGCAATGACGAATGATGCTCTCAACCTTCTCACTCGGCACACACCGTCTATAGATTTGATCACTCCCTTCCTTGTAGAGATATGGATCGTCCCAAAATTTTTGTCTAGCATCATGTAAGAATTTCTTCCTAGCTTGATAAGACAAATTCGGTGGGATCACTCCTCCTACGGCAAAGTTAGCAAAATCCGCAAACCAAGGGGAAACCCCTCGTTTTACGGCACCAATAGATAGAAGGCAAGTGGGAGAGAAAGAATCAATCAAATGAGAACGAGAAGGAATGGAAATCGAGTTAGAAATCTTACTTGCTTTAGTGGACCGACATTGTAGTGTACTGAGCCCGACATGGTAGGACATCGGTCGAGCCTCACAGACACATAGTACCTCGGGCCCGACTCTGTTGACGTCGGTCCCGACTTATTGCCACCTACTCTGCCTTCGGTCCGACTTGACAAACCTCGGACCCGATACACTTGCTTCGTCGATCCACCCTTATTTCCCTTCTTTCCACTCATGAGAACTTCATCCACCCTTGTATCATCTATTATCAAACCATCCTCCATCTTCAACATGTACTCAATAGGCAAATGGGATAGATGATCGGCCGGCTACCACATTTTCCGCACCGGTTTTATCCTTAATCTCATGGTTAAATTCTTGGAGAAGAAGCATCCACCTTAGAAGCCTTGGTTTTGCATCTTTCTTTTTCATGAGGTATTTGATTGCCGTATGATCCGTGAAGACTACCACCTTTGATCCCACAAGATATGAACGGAAATTCTCAAATGCAAAGACCACCGCAAGAAATTCTTTTTCCGTTGCTGTGTAATTGCATTGAGTTTCGTCCAAAGTCTTGCTTGCGTAGTAAATGGCATGCAACTTTCCATCCTTCCTTTGTCCAAGGACGGCTCTTACGGCGAAACTTGCATCACACATTACTTCGAATGGAAGATTCCAAACGGGTGCCGCCATTCGAGGAGCCTAAATCAAGTCGTCTCTCAACCTACAAAAAGAACTCATGCAATCCTCGGAAAATTCGAAGCGGGCGTCCTTCATTAAGAGGTTAGACAATGGTTTTACAATCTTAGAAAAATCTTTTATGATACGTCTATAAAAACCCGCACGACCTAAGAAACTCCTAACATCACGCACACAAGAAGGAGGGGGAAGTTTTTCAATTATTTCAATTTTAGCTTTGTCCACTTCTATCCCCCTACTAGAAACGAGGTGTCCTAGCACTATGCCCTCCTTCACCATGAAATGACATTTTTCCCAATTGAGCACCAAGCTAGTCTCCTCACATCTAGCCAAAACCCTATCTAAGTTAGCTAAACAAGCATCAAATTAGGAACCATAGACGGAGAAATCATCCATGTATACTTCCACTATATCCTCAACCATGTCGGAGATGATAGACATCATGCATCTTTGAAACATTCCGGCGCATTGCACAAACCAAAAGGCATGCGTCTATAAGCATACGTTCCATAGGGACAAGTAAATGTCGTCTTCTCTTGATCATCGGGATGAATAGGGATTTGCCAAAACCCGCTATACCCGTCAAGGTAGCAAAAGTATTCATGTTGTGCCAACCTTTCAAGTACTTGGTCTATGAAAGGAAGAGGGAAATGATCCTTGCGAGTACCACTATTTAGCTTACGGTAATCAATACATATACGCCATTTTGTAGTGGTTCTAGTGGGGATCATTTCTCCCTTTTTGTTTTGCACAACGGTGAGTCCTCCCTTCTTAGGAACTACATGCACGGGACTCACATACTTACTATCGGAGATTGGGAAGATGATTCCCGCATCCAACATCCTAAGTATCTCTCTTTTTACCACTGCTTTCATGTTGGGATTTAATCTTCTTTGTGGTTCAATAGTGGGTTTATAGTTGTCCTCCATATAAATCTTATGCATGCAAATTGAAGGGGAGATCCCTTTTAATTCCTCTAATGAATACCCCAAAGCTCCTCTATGTTTTCTTAAAACCTCTAACAACTTAGACTCTTCATCCTTGTGCAAATTGGCATTTATGATCACGGGCAAAGAAGAGTTGGGACCAATAAATGCTTACCTCAAACCTTTTGGAAGCTCCTTGAGTTCTTCAGATGGTTCCGGTGGTGCTTGAACTTCCTCCATTCCGGCCTTGAATACCTCCAAGTAGGACATTCCATCCTCCAATTGCTCATGCTCCATCATATTGACGGCTAGACCTTTGTGCTTCACTTCAACTCCGTGAGGTGGTGGAATGGCTTTCAACTCTAGCTTTCTTGTCTTTGGCTTGTTAGAAATGGCCTCCCATTGCAATCCATTTGGAAAGGCTTCTTTATGCAAGGCTTGTTTCGAAGTTGGCCTAAAGGAAAACTGAGCTCCACTCCTCCAAAGTCAAGAGACAAATGGCCCTTCTTGACATCAATAATGGCACCCACCGTAGCAAGGAAAGGTCTCCCTAGTATGATTGGTTCGCCCGGAACCTCTATCATGTCTACCACAACAAAGTCCGTTGGGACATAGTGACCTTCGATCACACCGGGTAATCTTCTACAACCCCAATTGGCTCAATAGAAGTCCCATCCGCTATCGTCAATCTCATGTTGACCGGAGCTATGAGACCCATAGCGGTGGACTTCCATATTGTATAAGGAATGACGCTAGTACTCGCTCCGAGGTCACACAAGGCTTGAAAGTTCCGAGACCCTACACCAATGGTGAAAGCAAACCTTCCCGGATCTCCTAACTTTTGAGGTAGCTCTAGAATCTTTACCTCATCTTGCATCTCAACTATGGATCTCTTCTTGCTCAAGATCTCTCTCAAAAACTTAGCATAAGATGGCATCTCGTTCAAAGCATCGGTGAACGGGATAATGATGTTCAATCCTTGCAAAAGCTTGAGGAATCTTTTGAACTTGCTCTCAACAACATCTTTTGTTTTCTTCGAGGGGTAAGGAAGGGTTGTAGCACCTTGAATCTTGCTTGGATCAACATCCTGAGACTTGTTCGACACATTTGCACCTTCCTCTAGCTGGACCGACTTGGGCACCACATCGGGCCCGATGTCATGCACCTCGGTCTGGGGGCAGAGCATTGGCAGAGTGGTCGGGCCGACATCTGGGCAAGTCAGGCCCGACTCCTTCTCCACCTCGGTCCTGGACAGGGGAGTTGATCTAGTTGCTGGATCGACTTCTTGGCACCTCGGACCCGACTTACCGGGCAAGTCGGTCCCGTTCTTTTCTCTTGTCTTGGCCACATGTGGCCCGGGTAGGTTTCGACCACTCCTCAATCCAAAAGCTCGAACTTCATTTTGGTTATGTTGGGCACGGGGATTCTCCTCGGGTCGGCCCGGAAGTCCCCCATTCTCTCTCGGGGCTTGAGTTGCAATTTGGGCAAATTGATTGTCGACTTGCCTCCTCCATGCACCAAACTCATTGAATTGAGTTCTCACATCATTGAATTGAGTTCTTATCTCCTTGAACCCATCTTCCATCTTTTGAGCCAATGATTGTACTTCATTGAATCCCGGTGGCCTATATATATGGTTGTTGTTGTTGTGGCGCCCTTGGCTCGTATTGGTTGAAGTTGTTGTTGTAGCCATTGGCTTGCCCTTGATTCCACCGGCCATTACCTCCATTGTTGAAATTGCCTCTTCCTCCATAATTCCCTCGAACAAAGTGTGCCTCCTCAATTTTCTCGGCCAAGCGAACTTGGCTCTCATTCGGACACACTTGTGTAGCATGGGCAAAGGATCCACACTCCTCACAAGCTCTAGCGGTTTGCTTGTAATGGTGGACTTGCCTTCTTAGCTTGGTCACTTCACTTTCAAGGAATTGGAGCCTCACATCTTTGTCAATGTCTTCTCCCTTTGGATCATATAGCTTCCTTGTGCCTTCACCTTGAACTTTCACCTCCTTGCTAGCTTGACTCACCCCATACATGGCCTCATAATCGGAAAGCTTGTCAAGTAATTCCCAAGCTTGCGCCGAAGTCAAGTCTATAAATCCACAATCGGTGTGGAGATTTAGCTTGTCTTTAGTGGCTGGATTGATGCCTTGGAAAAAGATATCTTGAAGCACGTATGGTTGTTGCCCATGAGTTGGACATTGGCGCAACATCTCCTTGAAACGATCCCATGCCTCGAAGAGAGGTTCATTCAATCCTTGTTGAAAGCTTGCAATTTTTCTCCGGAGCTCGGTTGTCTTTGAAGATGGAAAGAACTTCATTAAGAATGCATCATGAAGAGCTTGCCATGTGGTGATCGACCGAGGGGCTTGGCTCTCGAGCCAATGTGCGGCCTTACCCCCAAGTGACCATTTGAACGCCTTAAGAAGCACATACTCCAAAGTCTCTTCATCCGTAGAGATCGTCTCGCACATGTCCACAAAGCGTTTGATGTGCTCACTTGGACATTCTTGTGGGCGACCCTCAAATTGATCCCGCTTGATGAGCGAAATGAATTGGGTCTTGATCTCTAAATTCTTGGCAACCTCCGGTAGCACAATATCTGGCTCGAGCACCCTCAACTCCAGATGCATATATTGGCGTGCATTTCGGGGTAGAGCGTTGAGTTAAGCCTCGATCCTCATACGTTGCTCACGTTCTCTCCTAGCTTCCGCCTCTCGGTTCTCCGCCTCAAGTTACAATCTAGCCATCTCGGCCCTAATTCGAGTCATCTCATCATCACCATGGAGTGCTTGGTTCTCCATCCTTTTCTTTCGTCGGGTTTCTTTGAGAATATTCTCCGGATCACTCACAAACTCAAGCTCAAGTGTTCCTCGAGCGGAACGAACTTGCATACACCTACAAAGCGAAAACACAAACCAAAACCAATCAAAAACAAACAAGGGGTTTGGGCTATTCCCTCATCCAAATCACTACCAAAGCACAAAAGACTCAACAAATTTGGCACTCAAACCAATTAGAATTCCCCGACAACTGTGCCAAATTCTGATCGGCTCTCGTGTGTGCGAGGTTCTCGAGAATACAATTTATAACCCGACCCCGTTGTAGCATGTGGTGGGTGTCGAACACTCGGGAATTTTGTCGTTTGATGTGCCAAAAGACTTGATAACTGGAAAAGAGAAGTTAAAACAAAGGAAAACAAAGGAAACACTCGGGACCGAAACAAGTGTCACGTCGGGCCCGATGTTGGCGACAAAGAGGGAGTTGGGACGGACGTAGAGCAAGTCGGGCCAGATATGTCTGGGGATGTCGAACTCAGAAATTTAAAGGTAGATCTTGGGTTTTTGGGTTCCTTCTCTAGTAGGTGTGGGGTTTTCCTCCCCAATTCAAGCAATAAGTGGTGATCCTCCTAGGATCGAGGTTGTTCACCTCGTTCCCGCCACTTCTACACATCGACCATGGGGATATTGACCTCCCCTTCGATGCAAGGTCTTGTGATAGACAAATGTCCACTTCCGCTTTCCTTTGCTAACCACAAGCCTTGATTCCTTGCTTTCGCGGAGGAATTGTAGCACTATGTAGAGTGGGTTCCTAGATCAATCACTCAAGGGTATGGAATTAGGGTTTCAAACCCAACCTAGCTAGAGGTTTCCCCCATAGCCCAAGATCAATGGAATCTACTCCATATGGCAAATGAAGAAAGCAAACAAATCACAAAGCAAAGCAATCTTAATCATCAATCTTAACTCAAAGCCAAATCTCATAAATCAAGCAAAAGCAATCCACAAATCCCAATTCAAGGTTTCCAAATCCAAAGACCAAAATAAAACAAAGCCAAACTCACTATCGATCCCCTAGAATTCTCCTCCTTGGACCGATCTCTCTTCTTCTCCTTCTCTTCTCCTTCCTCCTTGCTCCCCAAGTCTTCCTAGAGCCTTTGAAAGGTGATTAGTGTGTTGTGTGTGGGATCCTCCTCTCATTAGAAGATAAGAGAGCCTTAATAGATGAGGGGCAAAAGTGGTAGTTTGTAATTCCATGCCTTGAGCCCAATCCATCATCCGACCGACACGGGTGTATGGCGGGCCCGAGGTACTGGGCACGTCGGTCCGATGTCGAAACTCGATCTCGGGGCCGATGCTGATGGTACCTCGATCCGGTCTCTGGCCACTTCTTCTTCTTGGCTTTTCTCTTGCTCTTCTTCATGGCTTGCTCCTCTCTTTCCCTCCTTGCCTCATGCTTTGCTCCTTCCTCGAGTCTCCTTTGAAATAGCTCTCAATTCATGCAAAAAACGCCTACAAAATACACAAAATGCACATAGTCTCCGAATCTCATAGAAATGCGGGAACTAAGCTAAAAAGGGACAAAACACACAAGAAAAGGGAAGAAGGAAGCATATTTACAAAGGAAAATGACCTATAAAGTACCACCAAATTTAGAGACATCAGGATGTCTAGTGAAGGAGGAGCGACACCCACCTAAACGGACCACCTCAACTGTTGGATGTCAAATGGAAGATATCTAGTAGAGGACGAGGAGTGAGGAGCGCCCACTAAGGAGGCAGAGGAGTCAAATAATTGACAATTGAGGATGTCCAAAGTTGGACAAGGTGTTGGCAAACAACGCCCAGTGTAGGGTGAGGAGTCGGCAAAGGAAATCTACTGCAAGAAGAGCAGCTTAGAGGGGTACCCTCCGCGATAGATAATGTCTACCGGTGAAAGAGGAGCAAGGAGCGGCACCGGTCTTGCCAAAAGATGCATAGTGGAGAACAAGGGGTAGGGAACACGGAGCGACATCGACAACACTAGAGGACGCCTATCAAGAATAAGGAGCATAGGGCCAGAAGAGGCATCAACCACGACAGGTTGCGTCCAGTAGGGTATTGACAGGCCCAAAATACTCTACCAACCTAAGGATAGGGCCTCGGGTCAATCAACAAATAAACTTGTATCACGACCCCGTTGTGGTACAGTGGTCGAGGTCGATCACAGGGAATTATGGATTATGTGTTGAACGGTTGATTAACTAACACAAACACAAGGGGAAGAAAACACACGAAGCAACTCGGGACGGAGGTTATCATGCTCGGGTCCGAGACACTAGGGCACAAACAAAGTCGGGCTCGAGGCTAGGGGACTCGGGCTCGACGCGACGATCAACACTAAAGGGGAGAAACAAGCTAGGCTAAGGGGATCCTACGGCTAAGGGTTCATGCCAACATCAACTTCACATGCTATCATATAGATCAATGAACTGGAGACTTTCGCCTTAGACATAGATCAACAAATCCAATCAAATCATGCCATTAATCTCAAGGAACTTTGCTTTCGCATACATTCAAGCCAATCGACTTTCTATCTACTCTTATTCGACCACGGGATAGAGAAGCTTTTGCTCCGTCCCTTCGAACTAACCGTCCTAAGCTTTCACAAAGGAATCACGTTCATAAGGGCAAATAGACATGGATCTAGGCAATCAAATCATGAAATTGGTTCAAGCACATGCAATTGAGTTGGGGTTTTTGCCCCCTACCCTAAGATCAAGCTAACTACTCACTAATCATGGAATTCATGCTAGCAATCATCAAAGACCATAGGCATGATTCATGCAAGTCAAATCCACAATCAACAAACACAAAACCAAAACAAACTTGAATTAAACAAAGGAAGAAGAACTCTTACAAATCTCTACTCCCGCTCCAAGTCAAGGGTTTCTTTCCTCTCCAAGGAAAGGAATTCACCCAAATCCTCTTCTAGATCTTGGGTTTCTTCCCTCCCATGGAGAAGAGTCCACCCCGTTCTTCCTCCTCCTACTCTCTCAAACCTCACTCTCAATTCCCTCTCCCCAAAGTTGTCTCTCTAAAATGAGAGAATACAAGGGTTTAAATAGAGATTTCCACCCTATTACAAAGACTAGATTACCCTTCTAAACTCCTTGATGCCCAAGGAAAGTCCTTGACCTCCAAGGCTTCTTGAACTCCTTGATCCCCAAGGCTTCTAGACTCCTTGACCTCCAATGAAGCAAATATAATTTTGGGAATTAATAAGAAAATCCCAAAAAGAAAGGAATCCGTAGCCCGGCGAGATGGATCGACACGGAGGAACCTCGGGCCCGAATTTCTTCTACCTCGGTCCAAAGGCACACGTTCCAAGTACCTCGGGCCCGACTTGCCCAGACCTCGGGCCTAAGGCAAAAATCAGCTTTCTTCGCTCCGTTCTCTCTCGTTTTGGCTCGATTCTTTTGCCCTTCACTTGGTCTTCACTTGAGGCTTCTTTCCATGCATCTTTAGCTCCATTTTGACTCCTTTTTCATCCTTTAATTCCTCCATAATGCCATGATGCTCCAATCTCCATGATACTTGCTCCGAAATGCTTACAAAACACACAAAAACACGCATAGTCTCCGAATCTCATACAAATGCGGGAACTAAGTTAAAAGCCTCCAAAACTAAGAAGAAACTAAGGAAAAACTAAGGAAAATAACTCTAATCTAACCTAAGAAAGACCTAAAAAAAAAGCATAAAAGATGGACATTAAAATACCCCATACTTAAACTTGTTTGTCCTCAAGCAAGAACTTGGATTCAAAACCTCAACATGATCTTCAAGTAAAGCACTAATTCAAAACCATTTTCAAGCACGTATGAATCCAAAGATAAGCAATCAAACGTCATCACATGTGTATGCATGCTTCAAGTATGAAATGCTACCATCTAGCCTCACTTTTGGGAAATGTAATCAAAGCACAACTCTCAAGTGTGTATGGCTTAATGCATAAATGTGATGCATCTCTCCACTCATGCCTTGAGCAAAGTCTACTTTTACCATTGAAGATAATATTATCAATCTCTCTACCTAGAGATGTCAAAACAATACCAATACAAGATGAACTTGGACTCAATGGAGATCCTCATAGAGAATTCCATTCGACCGGGTTGTAATGGGGCTTTTGGTGTTTCATAAGGGAAAGATTCATTTGGCTATTTGGTGCTCACAATGGGACTCGAACAACCTAAAATACTCACCAACATCACCAAAGATTCCACTTCTTACTACTCCAAACAACTCTGAACAATCAAAGGCACTTACCCAACATTTTACCCATACTTTCCTTATTTTACATCTCTACACTTGGATTTTTGATTGCACTTTCTTTATTTTCTTCTTCCTTTCTCTTTCTGTTCCTCTTTTTTTTTATGCTATAGGGAGGTTGGGCCCGAGTCTACTAGGCTCGATCACGGCTCGATTGAACCCATACTTGCATTTTGCTCACTTTTCCTTCACATTTTTGCCTTTGTGCAAAATTCCCAAAAACCCATCAACTTTCTCCATAGGAGATGCACTAGCAAAATGTGTTTCACACACTCTTGCCTTCACCCAAAGTATTCCACAAAGTCATTTGCACAACCACTCAACTATGTTCGAATCCCATAAGGGTCAAGCTTTCATCGGCTAGGAATATGTTTTTGAGGAGCTACAAACAAAGGCTAATAGGCTATAACGGGGCTACAAATCAAGGATTAATGCAAGGTAGGAATAAGGATATTTATGTGGCTAAAAACATACAAGTTCAATCTTAATAATAGCATGCATGATTAATTCTCATAGCGGCTTCATGAAATAAATATACACCTCAATAACAAAGAGACTATGACACAAGAGAGTACACTCACAAAACAAGAGAGGGATATGCAAAGAAAAATCTCAAAAGGCCAAAATCAAATCTCACAAGGTACACTCAATACTAGGTAGCAAATAAGTCCTTTTAGCACACATGCTCAATATAGAATGCAAATCATGGATCATGTATAAAAGCAATATCATAACACTAGGCTAAACCATCCAAAGCATGCAAAGGAATTACATGAACACAAGCCATTAATTATCTCCAAAAGACACTTAAGATGGGGGTTTCTAGTCCAAAACTACAAAACACCAAATCTTTTTGTTGTTTTTAACACAAATTTTTTTTTTCAAATTTTTATGGATTTTCTCAAAAAAATCAAAAGACACACAAAAGCACACATATGTACAAACACTAGGCACAAGAGAGTTTCCTTTTTCCATACCCCATACTTAAAATATGCAATGTCCCCATTGCATCCAAATAAAACCAAAAGGGAAAATGAAAAGGGAAACTTACTAGACAAGGTGTTTGAAGCTAGGAAGAATGGTGAATTGTTGACATCGGCACATGGGGAGATGAAGGTGGATCACTTGAGGCTCGAACTACTTGAGAGGTGGTCGAGATCGTTTGCTCGTCTCACATCCTAGTTGCTCGTCCATTTGCTCATACACCTTGTCCCTTCGAGCTCATCATTCGAACCAAGAAGCACCTACAAAATCACACCAAAGATACATCCAAAAATACTTGCATTCAAATGGTTTAGAGAAAGGGTTAGCACAATAAACTCAAATCCTAAAAATAAGAAAACAAATCAAAACGAAACAAAGGATACGTCGGGTTGCCTCCCGAGAAGCGCTCTTTTAACATCATTAGCTTGACGTGCCACCTAATCTTGGTTAAGGTGGAAAATAAGGCTCGGGGTCCATGAATTCCCCAAGCACCATCTCATCACTTGAGAAGAATTGAGGCCATTCACTATAGTTCAACCAAACATGCGCCTCGACCTCGTCATAATGGCGGGGGAACCCATACTTAAGAATAATCGGAAATCAAATCAACCAAGTATGGTTCATCTCCACCATATGACTCATAAGAATCCGTCACAAAAGAGCAAAGGAGATAGGGCAAAGGAGTCTCGCACATGATCTTGGAAGCTTGCTTCTCAGGCTGGATCGACATAGGCGCCACATCGGGCCCGAGTTCCTGCGTCTCGGGCCTGGGGCAGAGTAAAGGCAGGGGAGGTGGTCCGATGTCTGGGCAACTCGGGCCCGACACACCCTTCAACTCAGTCATGGGTTGCAGAGTCGGTCCGACTTGCGAGCTACTCGGGCTCAACTTACTGGGCACGTCGGTCCAGGCTTGCTCACTCTCCTCGACTTGTGGTGGCTCGACTCGGACCTCATCATAGCTCTCTTCATCATGATAGCTTGGAAGTTGCTCTTAAGAACTCAGGTTTTGGGATGTCCTATAGTCAAGTTGGGCGCTTGCGCTCATCCTCCATAGATACCATTCCTCGAGTTCGGTCCTTATTTCCTCGAATTGAGTTCTTATCTCCTTGAACCCATCTCTCATCTCTTGAACCCATGGAGGTTGCTCATCAATCCCCTCTTGCAACATATGTTCCCATGGAGGAGTTTCCTCGTAGCTCGGAGGTTGGTAGGGAGGTACTCTTTGCATTTGAGTGCAAGTGGGACTTCCCCAATAGGATTGAGCACCACCTCTTCCACCATAGTGGTTTCGGTTCCCATACAAACCTCTCATATGACACTCCTCTTCGTAGGCTCTAACTTCTCTCTCTTGTTGCATTCTAATCCGGGCATTGAGTTGCTCACGAGCTCGTCTCTCTTCTCTTTCCCATTTCTCCTTCGCCACGTGGAGGTCTCTTTTTAGACGTGTGATCTCCATTTGAAGGTAGAGAACCTCCAAGTCATCATTAGTATCATAGAAATCCATCTCAAAGGCTCCTTTGGGAGGAACGAGATGGAATCACCTACCAAAAAAAGACAAAAAGAAACAAATCAAATAACATAAGAGGGTTCGGGCTAGTCCCTTACCCAAAATAAATCAACCAAAAAAACGCACAATCACAATAACTCCTCGGCAATGGCGCCAATTTTTGACGGGCCCAAAATACTCTACCAACCTAAGGATAGGGCCTCGGGTCAATCAACAAATAAATTTTTATCACGACCCCGTTGTACTATGGTGGTCGAGGTCGATCACAGGGACTTATGGATTATGCGTTGAACGGTAAATTATCTAACACAAATACAAGGGGAAGAAAACACACGAAGCAACTCTGGACCGAGGTTGTCAAGCTCGGGTCCGAGGTACTTGGGCACAAACAAAGTCGGGCTCGACGCGACGATCAACACTAAAGGGGAGAAACAAGCTAGGCTAAGGGGATCCTAGGGCTAGGGGTTCATGCCAACATCAACTTCACATCCTATCATATAGATCAATGAACTAGAGACTTTCGCCTTAGACATAGATCAACAAATCCAATCAAATCATGCCATTAATCTCAAGGAACTTAGCTTTCGCATAAATTCAAGCCAATCGACTTTCTATCTACTCTTATTCCACTGCGGGATAGAGAAGCTTTTGCTCCGTCCCTTCGAACTAACCGTCCTAAGCTTTCACAAAGGAATCACTCTCATAAGGGCAAATAGACATGGATCTAGGCAATCAAATCATGAAATTGGTTCAAGCACATGCAACTGACTTGGGGTTTTTGCCTCCCCCCCCCTAAGATCAAGCTAACTACTCACTAATCATGGAATTCATGCTAGCAATCATCAAAGACCATAGGCATGATTCATGCAAGTCAAATCCACAATCAACAAACACAAAACCAAAACAAACTTGAATTAAACAAAGGAAGAAGAACTCTTACAAATCTCTACTCCCGCTCCAAGTCAAGGGTTTCTTTCCTCTCCAAGGAAAGGAATTCACCTAAATCCTCCTCTAGATCTTGGGGGTTTCTTCCCTCCCATGGAGAAGAGTCCACCCCGTTCTTCCTCCTCCTACTCTCTCAAACATGAATCTCAATTCCCTCTCCCCAAAGCTGTCTCTCTAAAATGAGAGATTACAAGGGTTTTAATAGAGATTTTCCCCCTATTACAAAGACTAGATTACCCTTCTAAACTCCTTGATGCCCAAGGAAAGTCCTTGACCTCCAAGGCTTCTAGAACTCCTTGATCCCCAAGGCTTCTAGACTCCTTGACCTCCAAGGAAGCAAATATAATTTTGGGAATTAATAAGAAAATCCCAAAAAGAAAGGAATCCGTAGCCCGGAGAGATGGATCGACATGGAGGAACCTCGGGCCCGACTTTCTTCTACCTCGGTCCAAAGGCATACGTTCCAAGTACCTCGGGCCCGACTTGCCACACCTCGGTCCACCATCTAGGTCCACCATGGAACTCGGGCCCAACTTGCCCAGACCTCGGGCCTAAGGCAAAAATCAGCTTTCTTTGCTCCGTTCTCTCTCGTTTTGGCTCGGTTTGGCTCGATTCTTTCGCCCTTCACTTGGTCTTCACTTGAGCCTTCTTTCCATGCATCTTTAGCTCCATTTTGACTCCTTTTTCATCCTTGAATTCCTCCATAATTCCATGATGCTCCAATCTCCATGATTCTTGCTCCGAAATGCCTACAAAACACACAAAAACACGCATAATCTCCGAATCTCATAGAAATGCGGGAACTAAGCTAAAAGCCTCCAAAACTAAGAAGAAACTAAGGAAAAACTAAGGAAACTAACGCTAATCTAACCTAAGAAAGACCTAAAAACAAAGCATAAAAGATGGACATCAGGTATCTAAAGAGAGAAGAAAACTTTAAGGAGCAAGGATATCCCTCTAGTCTAACAAGTTTATTTATGATAAAAAATACGCCCTTTTGGCGGTCACCTAGTCCTTAATAGAAAGAAGAATATTGTTGGGGGTTTGGGGGAGATAGCTCGGAAAAATCCCGACTATCTCTCGTGTGGCTGTGTGAGCTTGCTTCTTTTCTCTTGTTGATTGTAGACGACAAGTGAGAAGCCGTCCCAATGGATTAAGGACGCCAAGAGCTTCATGTCAAGAAGAACAAGAATTTTCGAGTAGGAACGTGCCAAAATGTCATGTTCAAATTCAAATTAGGCTGCCCCACAAAGATGACATCATAGACGGCTGAAATCCTTAGAAGCTTATACTGTCAAGAGACAAATAAGCTGGAAGCCAGGACATCGTTTTCCACATCATCCCAAGACACATGGAAGCTCCCGAGCCAATGAAGGAGCAAACTTTAGGATGAGGACAACGTTGTACAACATGGAGAAAGCGACATCTCTAATCCTGTCTCTAAGGACGGTAGAAGCGCATAAGGGTCTTAGGATAGGAACCCTCAAGCACCCACTATAAGTACAACTATTTGTTTTTATCGTGAGGTGAATTCTTCCACACACTCTCAAGAGTTGTTAAGAACACGAAGAACAATTTAAGAACAAGAGTAATAGAGTGTGTTCAATCGAAGAAGAAGTCCAAATCAAACAATAAAACTATTTTTGTTGAGTGATAATGAGAGAAGTGTTTCCGTAGGGACTGTGAAACACGTGAGGTTTGATTTCCTTGTATCTTGCAGAGGTCGTTATGCAAGCAATCAAATTAATCCCTAAACTAACAATCAGTAAAACATGCAAGTAAGGGGTCGAACCTAGAGAAATCACATATTCTCAGGCAAATCAGTTCAATCAAGAAGAAAGCATGGGAGTTTTGAAAAGGTTTTTATATTAGCAGAAGGAAAGCAGATGATATTTAATCAGATCAACATAAAGAATCATTCGATCATGAGTTTATCCAGTTTCTTAGACTTCCTTGACTAATTCGAATTCTGATCATAAACGATCACCTTTCCATGGTCTATGCAGTACTTAAACCTATGCTAGGACGCTTAACCTAGATCTAGCATAAAGAACAAGAATATACAGGATATCAAATCAAGTAATCAAGCTACGACTCAATTGTAAGATAAAACAGCCAAATCTCTTTCATAATCCGAGAATCAAGTTGTCATCTAGAAAAGATAAGCTCATATAGACAATGAAACAAATCTATTTAAACAACAGAATAATGACAATCAATTAGTTGATCAGGCTCAAAGAATCATTCAAAGCTCATGGAATTAAGCATAAAGAGAAAAGATATTAATCAATTTAAGAAACTATACCAGAACTTCACGAATTCATCAAATATGCATCTTTTCATAAATGATCCCCCAAAGAGGATTTAGTTCTCCATAATACAAACTAAGGAATCAATAAACTAAAGAATGCATGGGATTGTAAAAGGTTCTAAAAACCTATGGAAAGCCTCTAAATATATAGTAGTCTGATGACATGCCAAACCGAAACTACAAGATACAGAAAAGATAAGAGAAAGAGAAGAAGATAGACAATTAAGCCGCCTCGGATCTGTAGCCCACCACGCTCGTGGCACTGTTCCTTCATAAAATACTTCGCTCTTCGCAAATCACCTCCACCGCGCTCGTGCCACGAGCTCCACGCATGCTGTCCAATACTCGGTTAACTCTAGGTCTCAGGCACCACCGCACCCGCGGCTTACACATCGCGCTCACGGTTCTTCTACAGTAGCAAAACTTCACTTCGGGGTCTTATCTCGAAAAACTCTAGTACCTTGAATCCTTGTGTCTTCGGCCTTCATATTACAATTAAGCACAAACACTAACCTAGAACACTCAATATAGCCCTAAAATATAAGAGTTAACCTATATTAAATAGAGCATATCAGTTACATGCTAGGTGTTGGGACGATATTAAGGACGCTTGTTCTTAATATCTGACCAATAATGACCGTCCCTAGTTTTGATAATGTCAAACTCAATACTAACTAATGTTTGTCCAAGTGTTTATCTTAGGAAAGGTCCCAGGGACTCTTACGAATGAAAAGGGCAACAAGTGAACCAGAGTCCCTAAGGTATAAGGACGCACAACAATCCAATATCCAAGGAAAACAAGAGTTAAATTCCTACGAGATTAGGCCAGCGTCCTTATTGAGTAGGGACAAGCATCAAATTGCCAAGAGTTCATATTCAAATGAGGCCGCCCGACATGATTACATCACCAACGGCCGTAGTCCTCAGAAGGAAGCTTCCTATGTCTGAGCACGTGTGAATACTTCCAAAGAAGTCTCTATCCAGAAAATGGTCCCCTGACCACATGGAAGCTCCCCAAACCAAGAAAGAGATGACTTTCTCATCATGCAAATCGGATCATTGAAAGGAAGCGACAGGATCTCAGACGATCTCTGAGAACGCCCAGGGGTAAAAGGGTCCTAGGAAAGGAGCCCTCTTACCATCGCTATAAATACCCCCTCGGGTCATTTATTGCAAGGTGACTTTTCCCGCACTCTCTTCAGAGCATTCAAGAACACTTGAACGAACTCAAGAACAAAGAGAGAGAGAGAGTGATCTTGAATCGTAACAAGAAGTCCACCACCGAAACAAACTTGCTACTAGAAAGAAAGAAAGATAGGTTATCTCTCACGAAGCTAGTGTGTGGGACTTGAGTGTTTATCATCCTTATAGAACGAGTGTTAGGTTACAGTGTTAGGCTAAAAGGAGTGTTTACTAGTGATCTTAAGGAAGGACTCTTAAGTTCAGAGAAGTGTAAAGCTCGCCTTGTAATCTGTAAGGACTCTCTCAATAAGATAAGGGAAGGCTAATCGAAAATCCTCCAAGGAGGTAGAAGTTTACCCATTAGGACTACATGGTCTTAGTGGGGTTCCTCTATAAATACTTGAGTCCTTATCTTATTGCTTTTACCTTCTTAAGTCTTTATTATTCCGCTGCCAAGAGACGCTCTTAAGGGACGTCCTTATCTTTACTACTAACCTACGATCGAATTTTAGGGCTTAAAGGAATTTCACTAGTAATTTATAGGGACGGAAGCTTATAGATTAGAGAAGAGCGAAATTCGCCTTGTAATAGTTGTAAGGACTCGCTTAATATCAAGTGAAGTGAAGTCATTAAAAATCCTCTTCAGAGGTAAAGGTTTACCCATCTAGACCAGTTGGTCTAAGTGGGGTTCCTCTATAAATCCTGAGTCGATCTTTACTCGTGTTATTTCTAATTACTTACCTGCTTAAGTCATTTCCGCCGCATAAGGACGCCTTTCCTAAAAAACGTCCTTAGTCCTTTTACTTCTAACGGCCTAACAATTGGTATCAGAGTAGGTGCTCTAGACTCTTAGGGCATCTCCAAGAGATACTCTATAATTTTCTCCAAAATGGGAAAGAAGTCCCACATTCTCCAAATTTTTTATGTCCTAACTCTAACTAATTCTTCAACAATTTTTTTTATGATATCATTATTATGTCCGGATCCGGTAGGAAGGGGTCTTAGGGTAGGAAATAAGAATAAATCTCAGTCGTTCATCATGCGCGAAAAAACAGTCAGAAAAACTAGCGTGCGTATTATACGCGTTTTATACGTGTTTTATTCGCGTTTTAGATGCATTTTATACGCGCTCTATTCGCGTTTTTTCGCGTTTGTTTCGCTTTTTCCGCGTTTTTTCGCATATTTTTTGAAAAACTAGCGCGCATCTAAATTTTATTCAACTCTATGGCTGATTTGTTCAACTCCATGGTCAATTTGTTTATCCATATTTGTTGAACTCTATTGCTCATTTGTTGAACTCTATTGTCAATTTGTGCACCTATGTCATATTTTATAGCAATCGAAGTTCGTATAATTTGTTTCGCTTTGGCAATTTGTTCACCTTCATGGTTAATTTGTTCATCAATATTTGTTCAACTCTATTGTCAATTTATTCAACTCTAGGGTCAATATGTTCATCAATATTTGTTCAACTCTATGGTCAATTTGTTCATCCACATTTGTTTAACTCTGTTGCCAATTTCTTCAACTGTATGGTCAATTTATTCATCCATATTTGTTCAAGTCTATTGTCAGTTTGTTCAACTCTTTGCTCAATTTGTTCAACTCTATGGTCAATTTGTTCATACATATTTGTTCAACTCTATTGCCAATTTTTTTTAACTCTATGATCAATTTATTCGTCTATCTATAGCAATTGAACTTTGTATAATTTGTTCAACTCTATCGACAATTCGTTCACCACTAAGGTCAATTTGTTCAGCCATATTTGTTCAACTCTATTGCCAATTTGTTCAACTTTATGGTCAATTTGTTCATCCATGTCATATTTTATAGCAATTGAAGTTTGTACAATTTGTTTCGCTTTGGCAATTTGTTCACCTCTTTGGTCAATTTGTTCATCAATATTTGTTCAACTCTATTGTCAATTTGTTCACCTCTATGGTCAATTTATTCTTCCATATATGTTCAACTCTATGGTCAATTTGTTCAACTCTATGGTCAATTTGTTTAACTCTATTGCCAATTTGTTCAACTCTATGACCAATTTGTTTATCTATCTATAGCAATTGAACTTTCTATAATTTGTTCACCTCTAAGGTCAATTTGTTCACCTCTAAGGTCAATTTGTTCATCTATATTGTTCAATTCTATTGCCAATTTGTTCAACTCTATGGTCAATTTGTTTATCCATGTCAAAATTTATAGCAATCGGAGTTTGTATAATTTGTTTCGCTTTGGCAATTTGTTCACCTCTATGGTCAATTTGTTCATCAATATTTGTTCAACTCAATGCTCAATTTGTTCAACTCTATGATCAATTTGTTCATCCATATTTGTTCAACTCTATTGTCAATTTGTTTAGCTCTATGGTCAATTTGTTCATCAATATTTGTTCAACTCTAATACCAATTTGTTCAACTCTATGGTCAATTTGTTCATCCATATTTGTTCAACTCTAATACCAATTTGTTCAGCTCTATGGTCAATTTGTTCATCCATATTTGTTTAACTCTATTGCCAATTTGTTCAACTCTATGGTCAATTTGTTTATCCATATTTTATAGCAATCGAGCTTTGTATAGTTCGTTTAACTCTATTGACCATTTGTTCACCTCTATGGTCAATTTGTTAAACTCTATTGTCATGTTTAGTCCATTCGGCCATGCGATCCGATTACATTTTCAGCAATTTTAGGTCATGTATTTGCTTTTGAAGACAAACTTATGCGAAACTATAAAGCCCAACTGATCGCTCTCGTGTGCGAGGGTCTCGAGATTACAATTTATAACCCGACCCCGTTGTAGCACGTGGTGGGTGTCGAACGCTCGGGAATTCTGTCGTTTGATGTACTAAAAGACTTGAAAACTAGAAAAGAGAAGTTAAAACAAAGGAAAAACAAGAGAAACACTCGGGACTGACACTAAGGTCTCGTCGGGCCCGAGGTTGGAGACAAAGTGGGAGTCGAGACCGACGTGGAATAAGTCGGGCCCGATATGCTGGGTATGTCGAACTTCAGAAAATGAAAGGTAGATCTTGGGTTTTTGGGTTCCTTCTCTAGTAGGTATGGGCTTTTCCACCCCAATTCAAGCAATAAGTGATGATCCTTTGTAGGATCGAGGCTGCTCACCTCGTTCCCGCCACATCTACACATCGACCCATAGGGATATCGACCTCCCCTTCGATGCAAGGACTCGTGGAGGGCAATTGCTCACTTCTGTTCACTCTTGCCAACCACAAGCCTTGATTCCTTGCTCTCACAAAGGAATTGTAGCTCAATGTAGAGTAGGTTCCTAGATCAATCACTCAAGGCTATGGAATTGGGGTTTCAAACCCAACCTAGCTAGAGGTTTCCACCATAGCCCAAGATCAATGGAATCTACTCCATATGGCAAGTGAACAAAGCAAACAAAGCACAAATCAAAGCAATCTCAATCATCAATCTCAACTCAAAGCCAAATCTCATTAACTAAACAAATGAAATCCACAAATCCCAATTCAAATCGTTCCAAATCCACAAAAGCAAGACAAAACAAAGCTAAACTCACTAGCAATTCCCTAGAATCCTCCTCCTTGGTGCCGATCTCTCCTCTTCTCCTTCTCTTCTCCTTCCTCCTTGCTCTCCAAGTTTTCCTAGAGCCTTTGAGAGGTGATTAGTGTGTTGTGTGTCAGATCCCCCGTCTCATTAGAGATAAGATAGCCTTAATAGAAGAGGGGCAAAAGTGGTAGTTTGCATTTTCATGCCTTGGAGCCCAATCCACAATCCGACCTACTTGGACCGACACGGAAGCATGTCGGGCCCGAGTTACTGGGCACGTCGGTCCGATGTCGAAAGTCAATCTCGGGTCCGATGTTGCTTGCACCTCGATCTGGTCCTCTGGCCACTTCTTCGTCTTGGCTTTTCTCTTGCTCTTCTTCTTTGGTTGCTCCTCTCTTTCCCTCCTTGCTTCATTCTTTGCTCCGTCCTCAGGCTTTGCTCCGAAATAGCTCTCAAACCATGCCAAAACACCTACAAAATACACAAAAAGCGCATAGTCTCAGAATCTCATAGAAATGCGGGAACTAAGCTAAAAAGGGACAAAAGAACCAAGAAAAGGGAAGAAAGAAACATATTTACAAGGGAAAACGACCTATAAAACACCACCAAATTGAGAGACATCAGAATACCCATACTTAAACTTGCTTGTCCTCAAGAAATAACAATGTAAGCAAGACCGAAACATAATCTTTAAGTAAAGCCTCGTATGAAAACATATTCAAGCACAAGTGATTGATATTCAAGCAAGAATACATCATCACACATGATAAAGTGTTCAAAGGAACAAAGTCACCTGCAACTAAGCCTCACTTTACGGACATGAAAATGTGTATCACTCATCATGTGTTTAGGTATAGCAATGAACACTCAAACTCAAAAATCATGCAAGTAAAGACTTTACTATTGAAGTTAATATCACCAATTCCTCCACCTAGAGATGCCTATTACAATGCTCACAAAGAATTCGAACTTGGCTCATTGGAAGTCCTCAAAGAGGTTCCATTCGGCCGGGTTACAATGGGGCTTTTGGTATTTCTCAAGGTGGGAATCATTTTTGTCTTCTGGTGCTAACAATGGGATTGAACCTCCTAATCTCTCACCAACTTTACCAAAAATTCTACAATTAACTTTCACTCTCATCCAAAAGACTTTGAATTTTCTTCTCTCAACCCAAACTTTCACTTAACATTCCACTTCATCTTTGCACTTAGCTTTTTGTTGGATTTTTCACATTTTTCCTCTAGATCGACTTTCACTACACCTCGGGCCCGATGTCACTTCGAACTCGGTCGGACCCTTTTCTTTTACATAAGCTCTTTACTTTCAATCCACTTTCCTTTTTCAACAATTTCTTTTCTTTTCTATTCACTTAAGAACAACAAAGATGCACAACCCACATGATTCATAACACCATTCTCGGCCCTTAACCCAAGAGAATCTCAACTCTTCAAATACACTCCTAACCTCTCTTCTAAAGTCCAATCCCATAAGGGTCAAGTCATATAAGGCTAGGAACAATATTTTTGAGGAGTTTCAAACAAAGGCCTAGGCTAGAACGGCGCTACAAACAAAGGATTAATTTCATGGTAGGATATGGAACATTTTTGTGACTAAAAGAATAAAGTCCAAATCAATGTGACAATGCTAGGACAAATCTCATGACGGTCTTGGAAAATAGATAAACACCGCAATAGCAAGTTTTACTAAGCATGCATGAGCTAATCACACAAGAAACATGAGGGATATGCAAATATGAACAAGCATCCCTAAAATAGCCAAAAATCAATCTCACAAGGGTCATATTTACTTAGTTGCATAAGATCTCATCCTAGAACTCATGTGCTCAATAAAAACAAGCAAGATATCATGATCACATCAAAAACAACATCAATTTGAGGCTAAACCATCCAAAAATATGCAAAGGAATTTACATGCTCTCATCATCATTAACTTTCATTTGGACAGCTAAGATGGGGATTCCTAGTCCAAAAACAAAATCTTTTTGTTGTTTTCAACTGAAATTTTTCAAATTTTTATGGATTTTTGCAAAAACATTTCTCAAACAAAGCAAAAAACAAAGATTTATCCATTCAAACCAAATCAAACTCAATCATTCATGTCTTTCATCGTCAAACGACTATCCAAAAACAAACATTCCAAAACACAAACTAGAAACCAAATATCCTCAAAACAAACACACAAACAAACAAATGAAACCATGAGCAATAACCCCTACCCCATACTTAAAATTTTGATGTCCCCATCAAACAAGGAAACCAAAACTCAAAGTAAGAGAGAAGAGTTCGAAAAGCTCACAATTTCTTATTCTTCAATGGCATGTCTAGATCGACTCGAAGGGATGCCCACGGCGACTTCCTCTTTGGAGCCTTGCTTGCCGCTTGCGCTCATACACTTGCTCTTGGAAAAAATCTTGAGGAGGTGGTTGAAGTTGAGGCTCCGGGCGTGTCCATTGATCTTCTCGGGAAGGGTAGTTCCCGCTCATCCAATTGTTGAAACTCTCTTGGACGCGCCACCTTTCATCTTCCACCGTTCTAAGCTCATCAACCTCGCGCCTAGTGTAGCCGAGGTTCCGGGTCATCTCCTCTTGGAAGGACCCTTGATGTTGGAGGTATTGTTGTTGTTGTTGGTACATGAGTTGTTGTTGAAGATTGACTTGATGGACCTCTTGGAGCACACTCTCTTGTTGGAGTTGAAGGTGGGCCATTTGGTTGGCTAGGAACGACATGTCCACCGGTTGTTGCCGCTTGGGGAAGACCATGCCGGGGCCGTACCATTGAGCGTAGCCTTCATAACCCCCATATTAAGGTTGCTCGTGCCTTGCACCGCTCCCTTCACCTTGCTCATATTGCCTCGGGACCGAATCGGGAAGAAACGCACCGGACCGACCTTGATGGAAGTCGGGCCCGATGTGTTGTGCATCTCGGTCCGCCAATGTTGGAGCTTGTTGCGTGGCTCGGAGGTTAGCAAGCAAACCTTGGAAGCGCTCATCCTCATCCGGGTCTTGATCAATGTCCATGTCTTCACCCCGTCTTGCAAACTCAAAGTTGTCTTGATCGGAATCCAGGCTAGTCGAGGGAGAGGTGAAACGAATATGTTGAGGTTGTTGACAACCTTCCCTTGAACCTTCCGGATCACCGAATGAATGTGGCTTTCCGGCCCATACTTGGTACCAATTGTGGTACCTTGATAGATCGTAGAGGCTGGGGGCCAACCGGATATACACTCCATCGAAACTTGAGTGAGGGGCCAAAGAGGTGATGCTAAGTTTCTCCTTAATATGTTCGCCTTCTTGAAGTACCTGATGTTCATGTACTCTACGCCATTAGGAGCCGGAGTATACTTGGTGAGGTCTCAAGACGCATGGCAAGACGAGCAATCATCCCACCAAAGTAGATCCAAGAGGTGCTTTGGAAGTCTCGCACCATCTTGACCCACTCCCAAGTGAGGTTCAAAGGCTTGTCGGTGTGGAAGAGCATTTCGTGGAGCAACATTACCTCCTCCTTCATGGGTTTACTCAACTCATGGCGTGCATAGATGGCACACCCCAAGACGCGCACCATGACTCGGAAAAGAGGGCTAGCAATCTCGGTTGTGGTAGCTCCTTTTCTCATTTCACTCTTCCCTGCCACTTGTCTCCAAACTTGGTTCACCTTCTCATTGTCCACGCCGGCCTCCTCTCTTGGAAAAGGAAACCCAAAGTAGGTTGCCAAGTCCCTAAGAGTGAGCTCGTGTGTCTCATTGCCCAATTGGAAAGTGATGACGGCTTTCTCGTCTTCCACGTCGTCATAAGTGCGATCAAACGTGGCCATGAACTCCGATGTCCAGGCGGGATACTGTGGGTTGTCCCACCTCAACATTCCATTGAGACCGATGTAGGAGTAACTCCTCGGAAGAGCTTGATCCATTCCCATCTTCCTCACGGACTCCCAATCAAGCCACCTAGTGTGGTGTGCGAGATCCTTGTACCTTGCATAGCGCTTGGCTACATCATCATTGTCAAGCCGAACATCATCCATCTTAGGCTCTCTCCTTGACTTCTTCGACTTCTTTGAGGGCCTTTCCGCGTAAGATGAGGATGCACGGGTCTCCATTGTACCTACACACTCAATCAAGAAAAAAGCCATAAGATAAGCTCCATACAACACAGCAACATCACACACAAATGCAACACACAAGGATTACCCCATACTTAAGTTCCAAACACACATCTCACAAAATCCAACATGAATCATCATGGAATTCTCAAGCAATGGCTAAGCTAATGAATATATCATATCATGATCAAGCTATAACCAACAATAAAACACATGAATCCATATGACATCACGAGAAGAAAGCAAAAACAACAGGATCGACTCACGATCGACGTCGAGCCCGATACACTCTCAACCTCGGTCCGAGGTGATGGACCGACTTCCACAAGTCGGGCCCGAGGTACCTTGGTAACTCGACCTAGTTCATGTTTCGACTTCTTTAACAAATCAACCCAAATCACTCTATCATGCACCTAAAGTTCAATTTCAACCATCTAACATCCCTAATCGAAGTTCTAAATGGATTCAAGCATGCATAAACAACATTGAAGAGGAACTTTCACTATTCATGCAAATCCACCATTGATGCTCAAGTTCAAACTCTCAATCAAACATGGTAGTACTCAATCAATGCAATGAAAGCACAAAATTCTCAAAGAAATAGGTGGAGATCGAGTTGCACATACCGAAATTGAAGAGATTTCAACCTTTAAGGAAGAAATCAAACAGAACTCAAATTATCTCAACCTAGGTCAACATGGGGGATGAAGAACAATGTTGAACTTGAAATATCTCTTTGGATTTGGGTTAGGGAGGGTTTGTTGTGGTTGGATCGAGATGAAGAATGGGCAAGAGGTGAGGATCGAGTATGGTGAGGAGGGGGCCGACTTTGAGAGTTTTGAGAGGGAGAGATGTATTTTGGGTATGGTGGTTATGAAGAAGGTAGTAGGTAGGTAAGGGAAGGGGAATTAAATGGGAAAGGGACAATTTTAGGTTAAAGGGTAAAATTAGTATCTCTACTCCATTCTATCGGCGTGGGCCGACTTCATGGACCGACATACCCAAGTCGGGCCCGACTTACCTGGGCTCGATGAGGGACTGGTTCGTCCACCAAAATTACTCCATTCTTTTCCAACATCTTTCTCCATAATTCCGTTTATTTTTCGCCATAACTCCTACACAATCTTGAAGGACTAATAACACCACAAATCCACAAAATACTCGGAAGGGAATGATTAGAGAAAAGCTAAGCTAAGCTAGGAAAAATCAAACTAAAACTACGAAAAGAAATCTACTAGCTCGGGTTGCCTCTTGAGAAGCGCTCGTTTAGAGTAATTAGCTTGACTTCCTAACCTCAACCTCATGGAGGGTGAAATATGGTGAATTGGTCGCCATTGGTGTGTCCATTCCCGTTGCCCTCATACCCATAAAACCACCAACGATAGTCTATGTAGGCATGGCTCTCCGATCTAGGGCCTCTCTCATCGTACTCCTCTAGTGAATAAGCTTGCACCTCTTGACTTGCCTCATCATGATCCTTCTTTCCTACATCAACAATATTCAAAGAATTCCTAGGAGATTCTATCAATTCATCTTTCAAGTCACTTAAGAAAATATAGTCCTCTCCTAAGTCATCTTTCAAATCACTTAAACAAATATAGAAATCACATGTTTTAAAAGAATTGCGGTCATCACCAACATCAAAAGGATATGAATAAGGATATTCTTCATTGCTCCTTGGGTTGGCATTGATCCTTGACTCATCTTGTTGCTCAACTTGTTCCAATAGCCAAAGCATCCGGCTCATTCAAAGCCTTGTTGAAGTGAAACTCAACTTTTTCCTCTCCAATCTCAAAGGAAACTTTCCCATTTTTGACATCAAACTTGGCCCTTGCTGTTGCTAAGAACGGTCTTCCTAGAATGATTGGGACCAAGGGGTCCTCGTGCATATCTAGAATCACAAAGTCATCGGGAATGAAGTACTTTCCAACTCGAACCGGCACATCATCCAATATTCCCTTAGCCTTGATGATGGAGCCGTCGGCCATAGTGAGGGACATATCGACCGGCCCAATTTCTCCAAGATTATCCCTTCTCTAAATGCTAGCGGGCATAACCGAAACACTCGCCCCAAGATCACATAGGGCTTTAAAGCTTTGAGACCCTACACCAATGGTGATAGCAAACCTTCCCGGATCTCCTAACTTTTGAGGTAGCTCCAAAATCTTCACCTCATCTTGCATCTCAACTATGGACCTCTTCTTGCTCAAGATCTCCCTCAAAAACTTGGCATAGGAAGGCATCTCGTTCAAAGCATCGGTGAACGGGATAGTGATGTTTAATCCTTGGAAAAGCATGAGGAATCTTTTGAACTTGCTCTCAACAACATCTTTTGGCTTCTTCGAAGGGTAAGGAAGAGTTGTAACACCTTGAATCTTGCTTGGATCAACCTCCTTAGACTTGCTCGACTCATTTGCAACTTCCTCTGGCTGGACCGACTTGGGCACCACGTCGGGCCCGACGTCGTGCACCTCGGTCTGGGGGCAGAGCATTGGCGGAGTGATCGGGCCGACATCTGGGCATGTCGGGCCCGACTCCCTCTCCACCTCGGTCCTAGGCAAAGTCATTGTACCCAAAATCAAAGATAACCCAAACATACAAACTAAGTATAGTGAGCAAGTATGGGATCGAACCCAAGAGAACTTGAGGTATCTAATTAATATTTGTATCAACCAAGAACAAAAGGGGGGTTTTATGGAAGAGTTTTCGATCACCAAAGTAAGAAAACAGTCGATAGTTTCACAAGATCAATCAGATTGCTAAAGACAGGTTCATTCAACAAATCCACTTTAAAAGAGTCGTTTGATCATTGATTCACACACAATTCCTTTTAATCCAATGGTTAATTCCAATCCTAATCTTTACTAATTTCTTGTCCACGGTTCAGGAAATACTTAATAATGACAGAGGACGCTCATATCAATATTACCATTAAGAACAAAGATAAATAGGATGCATGCAAGAAAAATCAAGCTACGAGTCAATTTCACAAGCAAACAATCAATTCTCTTCTTAAATACTAGTTGCATAGGCAACAGATCTAGGTTCTAAGTTGTTTTCACATAATAGGTTTGTCCACGGTCCAAACTAGTTCCAATAATAGAAGATCAATCAATTCAATAGGTTAATTACTCCTAGAGAAACAATCAATAATCATGTAATTAAGTACAAGAGAATCAATAATAACCAAAGGAATAGGAAAAGGATTTAGAATCTCACAAACTCATCAATTAAAGCTTCAATGTTGAACAAACCCTAGAGAGGTATAGATCTCCATAATTCTCATAAAAACTCAAGTCTTCAAAACAAAGGTCCAAGATCCTTAATAACACAAGTTCCAATCCCTTAAATATGTCTTGGAACGAAAGTAATATCCAAAAATAAAACAAAGCATTAAAAGCGGCCCAAAGATAGATTCACGCGGCTCGCTGAATTCGGCAGCACCGCGACCGCGCTGATACTTCCGCGCCCGCGGTCCACACCTGGTCAACGATCCTCAAGCAGCTTCTACCGTGACCGCGGTTAGTGCACTACGCCCGTGGCCTTCGGGTCTTCACATCTCCGCTTCTATTGAAATGCCGCGACCGCATCCTGTCATCCGCGACCATGGAAATCTTGCAGCGCTGAAACTCTTGAAAACTATTCAATTTACCAACTTTTGTGTCTTCGGCCAAGACACAACACATAATCCTAAACACTAGCCTAAAACACTCAAAAGCTTCCTAAAACTACCAAGATAAGGCATACAAAAGATGGCGAATCAAATTCCCCCATACTTAGATCTTGCTCGTCCTCGATTAATCTCAAATTACATAAACAAATCAACACATCAAAAGATCTCAAGAAGTGAGGGGAAACATGACAACCAAAAACTCTCAGCTCACAACCCGAACCCAAGTGGAGAAATAATGAGCAAAAGATGAAAGCTGAGCACACACCTCACAAAGAATACATCAAATCACTCAAAGCTCCACATCATGAAAGAGCAATCCTAATGACCTACCCAACACCTACAAGGTATCCCCAAGCCCCAAAGTAGAATGAAATCCTAGACACTCCAATTTTACTACTCAATTCTACTTAGGCGCCCTTTTGGGTTTTCACCTAATCCATCATTTCATTTTTCAAAGGTGTGCTCACAAACTCACATCTCTCCTTAACCTCTTATTACCCCAACCTAATGCTGGTCCGGGTTTCCTACTTTTTACCTGAGACGCCCTTTCGGGTTTTCGACTCATCCCAGGATTTTCTATGCCTTTTTCCAATTTTGTGGCTCTTTTTTTTTCATTTTCAATTTTCTGATTTTTTTTTCTTTTCAATTTTTTTCAGAATGGGAAAAACAAATATACATATAAACATTAGTGAATACTCTCCTCCATACTTAGACCCTTCATTGTCCTCAATGAAATTTAGAACAAGAATTAAAGTAGAGGGAAGAAACAGAAGACTCACTGAGAAGGTGGAGGGTAGAAAGGCTGACCGCCTGGTGATGCCGCATGATAGGAGGGAAAGAGGTTCCTGAAGAACTCCTCGGTCCTCAGCTGAGTGGCCCGAATATCATCAACCTGCGAGGACATGTCATGATACAAGTGGTTTTGCACCTCCTGCTCACGTCCCATCCCCATCATCTCCTACCGCATGCCTGACTGATCCTCCGCCACCATACCAACAGCAGTAGACAAGCTGGACTGGCGGATCGACAAGTTGTGCAGCTGCTCATAAATATCCTCATCAAAGTATTGCCCATAAGAGGGCTACTCAGCAGCAGAAGAAGTACCTGCACCACCCTAAGCCCAAGCAGATGTGGCTCCCCAACCAGTCATATCATAGCCCGACGTGCGGACTTGCTCGTCCCAATCTACTTGAGGCTCAGCTCCCACATCCTCCTCCATGGCCTCATCGTCAGCAGTAGCAGCAGCAAACGGGTTGGCCTCAAGCTCTGTGTCAAAACGCAGACGGAAATCAGAGGCCCGAAGCCCAAGAGCAAGTGAAGGCCGAGGAAGCCGCATGAAGGGCTGAGGTGGATATCCAATACACCACATCCACCCCTCATCCTCAGAACCCTCAAGGCAATGGATCCGGCGCATAACGGGAACATCAAGGCGAGAACCATCCGGGAGAAGCTTCTCATGAACTTCTTTGTTCGATCGTTAGTACTGAGGGACGTCCTTTACTAGAGTAAAGGCGTCCTTTGGTCTGGCGTCCCTACGAGGTGTAGGGGCATCCTTAAGAAATGCAGCGGAATAAAATACTAAACAAGTTAAAGTGAACGCTGGGATTTATAGAGGAACCACTCAAGACCAAGTAGTCCTTGAGTGTAAACCTCTACCTCCTTGGAGGATTTTTGAATAGCTTTTTCTTTATATTGAACGTTCTTACAGTTGTACTGGCGAGCCTTTACAGTTCTCTGGTACTTAGCTTTTCCCTAAGTCCACTAGTAAGGAACTCCTCTAAGCCTACAACTTAAGCTTGTTCAATCTTATAAAGAACTCCTATCCCTACGTCCTCCAGTACTTAGTAGGACTCTCTTTCTCTCTTTTGTGTTTTCTGGTTACAAACAGTTTTTGGTTTTTGGTTACAACTCTCACTCGATCTAGCACAAGTTCTAGTTATTGTTCTTGAGTTCTTGCGCTAGTTCTTCGTGTTCTTGAGTGAGTCGCTTTCTTCTGATTCTCTCTGAATATTCCTGAAAGCGTTAACGTCACAATAAATGCCTTGGGGCTATTTATAGGACTTGGGGAAGGGCGTCTTTCTCCTGGGACGATCATGCCCTTCGTGCACGTGGCTACAGGATCTTCCTCCACGTAGTAGGGCGGTGATGAGGAATCTTCCTGTATCCAGCTGTGTATGATGAACTCCGCTACAGGATCGGCCGCCACGTGTTGATGGACTCTGCAACAGGATCGTCCGCCACGTAGTGTTGGACTCCGCTACAGGATCGGTCTCCACGTGTCCTTGGATGATCACATATTGTCGAGTGATGTCATCCTGTCGGCTATAGTGTAAGGACGCTCTGCTTGCGTTCCTACTTGCTTGGGACTGCATCCTTGCTCAAGTAGTCTCTGGTCGGTCCTTACTTCCTGTTAGCTAGCGTCCCAAAGCCTAGGGGACGCCTATACACACTTGTTGTCCTTTTGTCATTAGCGTTCCTAAACACTTGGGCAATCTTTATTAGAATCAAAGTGAGTTTGTCATATCAAAACTAAGGGACGGTTGTGGGCGCGCTACCAAGTACGAGGGCGTCCTTGATAGCGTCCCAACACTCGTTAATCTGCTCAAGTGTCATAAACTTCAAGGCTAGCAAAGTGATCATCCCACCAAATCCGATCTTCCTTTGGCTCTTCCCTCTCACAACCTCACGCAAATTTTTCTTGAACAGAGCCAGCCAGTTAGAAATAGTAGCGGAAGCCGGAAAAATAGTCCACAACACCTTCATATCATTACCCGGGAGTTTGTTCACCTCCCCTTGCCCCAAAAAATCATCGCTATCATCTTATGTATTAAACGCACAGCGGGATTCGGCATCCTGCTGTTCAACTCACCACCCTTCCTCCACGAATGCCCAGTCAACTGAACCAAAAAATCATACATACCCTGATCGGTCAAAGACTTAAGCCAATCCTCTCGAGTAATACCAAAGCACTCCTTGATCTCTTGCTCCTCCATGGTACAAATTTGGTCACAAGCATGGAACTTGAGAGTTCCCTCATCATCAAACTCATAAGTAGATAAGAACTCAGTGTCAAATCCTCAAATGTCGGAGCATGCAAATCAAGAGCACCCCCTAAACCTGCACCTCTCAGCAATTCCGAGGTGTACTCCCTCAAACCGAGCATCTTAAGGGTCGGTACATCAAAGAACTTGGTGCTCATAAATTGTCGACCCTTAAGTTCACCCCACCTCTTCTTTGCTCACGTACTTAGCGTCTTTAACCCATTGAAGCGAGACATAGTGAAAAAGATGGGTGTACGAGATTACCGGGATGAGGTGCTATGTGAATAACGCGGGCACGGGGTAGCTAGCGCGGTCGCGGAATTGGTACAGAGACGAATTGCAAAGCAGCTGGGTGGAGGCGCGGTCACGGCTTGAGCAACGCGGTCGCGGGACGACAGAAGTGAAGGGGCCTGGATTCCTGCACACCGCGGACGCGGCGATGGAGACGCGGTCGCGGAGGGGCGACAGCGAATTCGGGGAAGACGAAGCCGCCGAGGGGAATTTCGACACACCCTTGAGAAATCAGCCGGATTGGGGACTAAAGCGGCCAAGGAGACACCACTTCAAGTAATGAAGAGACCAATGGTGACTAACCGAGGGAGGTGCGCCGCCGATGGTGGTGGTGGCCGGACCTAGAGGTGGGAAAGGGTACCGGGATTTCTTCAAAACGCGAGCGTAGTGTAGGGGCGCGAGCGCGGATGTCGACCGGTGAGGATGACGGGTGAAGATTCCGGCGAGGTGGGCTCCGTTGAAGGTGAGTGGTGATGGTGAGAGGGATGGTTTTGGGGAGATTTTGTGTTGTGAAGGAGAAGGGATTAGGGTGGGTGGGGAAGGGATTTGGCTAAGGTAGGATAAAGGGCCGGTTTGATCGGCAACAGTCAAAGTCAGCATCAACATTTTTTTTTAAATTAAAGCGAACCAGGGCCCGCCGCGGGCGCAGCTGGTGTGATGCGACCACGGGGGTCTAGTACCTGTACGTCGGGGTTCTGGGGTTGGCCGCGGGCGCGGTGTGATTCCCGCCACCGCGGTTTTACACCAGAACGTCCTTTCGGACCTAGTACCTGCACATTAGTCCGAGAAAGGCAAAAATAACCTAAGCAATGAATGGAAAACAATCTATCTAATCCTTGGGTTGCCTCCGAAGCAGCGCTGTTGTTTAACGTCGTTGGCTCCACATGGATACGCTCAAGAGTCCAGCTCCGTAGTTGGTTCACCAAGGTCTTGCTCATCCAATACTTCTTGGGGCACGCTCTCGTGGTATGGTTTTAGTCGATGACCATTGACCTTGAAAGGTTTGCCACTATGGTCAAAGAGCTCTACCGCACCATGTGGAAAGACTTGTGAGATCACGTACGGGCCAGCCCATCGAGAACGTAGCCTTCCCGGGAAGAGGGTAAGACTTGTGAGATCAAAGTGAGTTTGTCATATCAAAACTAAGGGACGGTTGTGGGCGCGCTACCAAGTACGAGGGCGTCCTTGATAGCGTCCCAACAGTTTCCCCCTTTTTGATGATGACAAACTCTTCAGCAAAAAGTTTTGGCGTTTGAACTTAGAATGCATGAAAACTTAAAGGCGTCCTCTAGCACTTAGAGAAATTTCATTTAGCACAAGTTTTCATTCTTTGATTCTCTAACTTTTGGATTTCAAGGAGAGAAAAGCGTCCTAGAATTTTCTGAACGTCCTCTAGTTTATTCTAGCATGGCGTTCCTTAGACCTTTCACTTAATAGTTCCCCCTTAGCACTTGCTTATTCTAGATAACTAATTTATAGCGCATCTCTGCAAAACTACACTTCCCCCTTTTGGCAGCATCGAAAAGGATAACAAGTGATAAGAACGTTAAGCACAAAAACATAACTACAGACATTGGAACGCTTAAACAATCATAATGCAAGCAAACAACGGAACTTCCATTCAAACAAAAGTAGAATATTACAGACAAAGAGTCAAGTGTTTGAAAATAGAAAAGAAGCACAAGCAAAAGTAATTAAGGGATAAAGAGGTGGGGAACGGTGATCACTGAGGACGGCTCTTGTCTTGATAAAACTTAAGAAGTTGTTCCTGAAGTTCAGCCGACTTGACGAAAGCAGAGGACAAGTCCTTTAGAGCAGAGAGGATAAGACACTAGTTATCCATTATTGCGCCCATGAGTTCTGCTGGAGGATGCTCGGCAATGTTTGCAGGCGCCGAACGGGGCACTGGACCAGAACTCGAGGGAGGAGCGTTCAAGGGAGTTTTCCAGCGAGAGAAGGAGCCATCAATACTTGGTCAAGTGCAGAAAAGTCCACAGCAGGCTCTTCTTCCTGAGTACCATCTTGAGTCATAGACGCTAGGCATTCTCCTTCAGCCTCAACAGCCAAGCGTTCTTCTTCAGCTTTCTGTCTTGCCTCCTCTACCTCAGCTTCCAACTGTTTGATCATTGAAGGCAGCTCTTCATTGTGCCTTATCTCGACAAGCCCTTTCTTGGCGTTCCATTTCAATCCAAGTTCTTCAGAAGGAGCGCTTTCGTCATAGGCGTTCTGAGACATAAGGATGAGCTTGACAAGGCCGGGGTATGGCAAGGCATGGCGCTTCCTCCCACACTTAGCCATGTGTTGCATAGCAATTTTGGCTAGATTGATGGGGCGGCGTTCTAGAAGAGCGTCAATGAGGATTATGTCGTGTGTCTGCACGATTGACCTCTTCTCCTGCCTAGGAAGGACGGCGCGACAGATGAAGTAATGAGCGATGGCGCCTACCTTGCTCAAAACATGAGCAACTCTGTCCAGTCCCATTGGCCTTTTGCCCTGAAACACGTGTTCAACCAGAGGCAGTTCCTCATCAGTTATTTCAAAGCCACCCTTTGGAAGACTACTCAGCGCGTTGGACGGAGGCTTTTGAGAACTGAGGCCCATGAAAGCTCTGACCTAGCGTTCATTGACTATGGCTTTCTCACCATCAATTTTGAAATGGAGAGAGCCATCTTTAGCTTTGTAACGCAAATCTCTGTAGAACGCCTTGACTTGTTCCTTGTCAACAGTAGCCGGCGTAGGCCCAACATTCAGCCAGTCTTGGAATCTTAGCAGCTCGAGGAATTCTTGGACGCCTTCATCTTGGAAGGAAGTGAGCCATTCTTCCGAGTAAATCAGGGGGCTGAGAACTTTGACCGGTGTGCCATCAGGCTTTCTCTTGCGCTTGCCCTTGGGGGACTCAGAGTGCTCGTCATCAAAGGAACTGTTCTCATTAGCAGAGTCGCCTGACTCATCTTTCTCAGCGTCCTGTTCAGCAACGTCCTCTGTGCCTTGATCATTTTCAGCATTGCCACCAGCTGTGGCTTGAACGACACCAGTTGAGGTCTGACCTTGGGACGCGCCCTCAGCGTCCTGAGCCTCTAAAAGATGTGAGGTTTCTGGCTCAGCGTCCTCGGGGACTTGGGTGGAATCTGTTTGGATTGTGGGGGAGGGGTTTTCTTGTGGGGGATTTGCTTGAGGGGTTGGGAGAGGGTTAAGGATAGGAAGGGATTGGTTGTAGGGAGGTACCTCATTTGCATCACGCTCGAGTTCCTCAGATAATGAGGGCTCGGCGTCGTTTTGAGCAACCTGGTGCTCACCAGCGTCCTCAGGTACTTGGTCCCCAACTGGAGCGTTCTCGACTCCTGCAGCCTCGTCATCAGAGTCCCCAACGACATCTATAAAAGAGGAGACTTGATCAGCAGCTGGTTGAGGCGTTCCTCTTTGGCTCTCAGAAGAGCTAGAAGAGGATGAGGAGGAGGGAACGTGCTCAATTTGAGCAGGAACGTCCTTAGCGAGCAAAACTCTGGGCTTTTCACCAGCCTTCCTTCGGCGAAAAGTGTGCTCTAGCGTGCGTTAGGTCTCCTCCGGGCCACTTTCGGAGGATGGACGACGGGACCTTGGGGTCTCGGGGTCCTTTGGTGGGGAAATGTGGGCCGGGGCAGACGGGAGGTTGGCCAAGTTTAGGGGAGAGTGGGTTTTGGGAGGAAAGGAGATTAGGGCATTTGTTCGTGAAGGTTGAGGTGACGGAGGAGGAGTTGGGAGTTGGACGATTGATATTTGTTTAGGAGGAGGAGTGGATTCTTTGGAGAGGTTGGAGGGCCTTTTTGTGGAGCTAGGCCTTGATTTGGAGATTTTGGAGGAGGGGACGCTAGAAGTCTTGGCCTTTTTGAGGGGCCTTGAGTCGTGTGTTTTCTTGGAGCGTCCCTCCTTAAGGTGGGGTGGAAACTTGTCCAATTTGTGTTGGGTTTGAGGAGGAGAAGGGTTGGGAAGTTTTGGAGAGAGGAGAGGATGGGGCGGGACGCTTGAGTAAATTTTTGGTGGTGACGATGAGGACGGCAGGAGGGGGAGGAGAAGGACTTGGTACTCTAGACTTGGTCATTTTAAAGGCTAGGGAGTCCCTTGGGTACATAGGAAACTCGGGCAAGACTACATTGTGCAAGTCTGGGATAAGCTCAAGAAGAGGGCCAAGATTCTCACCTCCGAACTGAGAGAAGAAGATCACATCGTCCATCCGTCTAAGAAGATCTTTGAAGTCTGTTTTGTGGAGGCTTGGGACGACAAAGCGTTCAATGAACTTCTTGTAGTTCTTTGTTTTCTCTGCATCGGTCTTAACTTCTGACAGTTCCATGCGTTCCCTGATTAGATTGTACAGCGTTCTTGGCTTCTTGTTGATGAAGTCCAGTAGAGACTCATTGAGAACGATGGGTTTGGACTTCTCTATGTAATGGGACTTTACAAGCTTTCTTCGCTTCCCGCCGGTAGAAGATCCGGCCACGTTCATCAGTCTTTGAGACATGTTTTAGGTGAGGTTCTAGTGAGAGAAAGTTGCCGGAGTTCTAGAGAGAAGTCAGAGCACAATTGAGAGCGAGGAAGTGGTTGAGAATAATAAATTCTGAGAGCGACTGTTCTGGCCTTATATAGAGGAAGCGGTGGCACAACTGTAATTATCACTATTTTACTGTGCGACACGTGGCAAAACTTCTCCCTTAAGATTTGAGCAAAAACAACGGTCACTGTTCACACTTTCAAAAGTTCAAAATTCTGACTCTTCAACTTCTTCTCAAATACTGAACTGGCGTTCTTCTCAACAAACACTGGGCGTTCTCTCAAACTTAGCACAATTTTACGTCTTCAAGCAGAAACAAACCTATGACAACTGTCCTTGTGATCACCTTGCGAACCATTTGAGAACAAAGCAAGTACGTCCCGTAAAAGAAAAAATGAAGCTCATTGGACGCTTTTGCAGAGTTCTCGACTAGGGTAAGCTTAGAGTTCCCATCATTTCAGCTTATAATGAGGGTTGGGTGATCAGGGATACTCTTTTCAAGACAAATAGAGAAATTTGAATGGCGTTCCAAAGTAGCAAACATATGAAGTTTTAGACTAGCATCCTTGCAAATATGAATTCAATGCATAACAGTCCTTAAACACTTAGAATCTACAAAACATAGCCAATCATTGAGGGAATAGTAGAACGGGACTTGCTACTTAAAAGTTATCATCCCCAAGAGCAACCTGAGATGCTCAAAGGGACGTCTATCAAGCGCCTTAGTGAAAATATCAGCTATTTGGTCTTCAGTCCTTACATGCTCCATACTAATGAGTCCTAGTTCAACATTATCACGCAAGAAATGATGCCTTATATGAATATGCTTTGTGCGTGAATGAAAAACAGGATTCTTAGAAATTTCAATAGCACTTGTGTTATCACAACGAATGGGAATAGTTTCAAGATTAATACCATAGTCCTCTAGTTGATATTTGATCCAGATAACTTGTGAACAGCACGAAGCAGCAGCAACGTACTCGGCTTCCGCGGTTGAAAGCGCCACAGAGTTCTGTTTCTTAGATCCCCAAGAGACTAAGCATGAACCAAGGAACTGTGCCATTCCTGAGGTGCTTTTTCTATCAATTACATGACCCGCATAGTCAGCGTCCGAGTAGCCAACAAGCTTGAAGGACGTCTTCCTGGGGTACCAAAGGCAAAGATCATCGCGTCCTTTGAGGTAGCGAAAGATCCTCTTAACTTTTTGCATGTGCGACTCCTTTGGATTCGCCTGGAAGCGTGCACACAAGCAAACAGCAAACATGATGTCGGGACGGCTTGCGGTCAAGTAGAGCAAAGAGCCAATCATTCCTCTGTAGAGCTTTTGATCAACGTCCTTCCCTTGTTCATCTGCATAAAGACGCGAGTTGGGAGAACAGGTGTTGCCATGGGCGTGGACGTATTCATCCCGTACTTCTCAAGCATTTCATGGACATATTTTTGTTGGTGAATCCGCGTCCCGTCCTTGAGTTGATTGATTTGAAGTCCCAAGAAGAAATTGAGTTCTCCAATGAGGGACATCTCAAACTCACTACTCATTAAGGACTTGAACTCATCTACAAGTTTCATGTTAGTGCTACCAAAGACTATATCATCAACATAGACTTGGGCAATTAAAATGTCCTTGTGAACTTTCTTTATGAACAAAGTTTTACCAATTGAACCTCTAGTGTATCCATGAGACAAAAGAAAGGACGCAAACCTGTCATACCATGCACGAGGGGCTTGCTTGAGTCCATAAAGCGCTTTGTCCAAGTAGTACACATGATCTGGGAGAGAGGCGTCCTCGAAGCCAGGCGGCTGAGCAACATACACTTCCTCCTTTAGCTTTCCATTGAGAAAGGCAGTCTTGACGTCCATTTGAAATAACTTGAATCCTTTGTGAGCGGCGAAGGCAATAAGGAGACGAACGGCCTCAATTCTAGCAACAGGAGCAAAGTTCTCATCATAGTCTATGCCTTCCTCTTACTTGAATCCTTGAGCCACCAGTCTTGCCTTATTCCTTGACACACGTCCACTCTCATCAAGCTTATTTCTGAACACCCATCGCGTTCCTATGATATTTTTGCCTTTGGGACGAGGGACGAGAGTCCAAACTTTGTTCCTTTCAAACTGATTGAGTTCTTCTTGCATCGCTTGAATCCAATCAGCGTCCTGGAGTGCTTCTTTGATATTCTTTGGCTCCACCATAGAGACAAAGGCATTGAACGCACAGAATTTGCACTTTGGGACTTGCTGGCAGCTGACCTTGTCTGAACACCTTGAGAAGGATCTGAGACTATCTGAGAAGTTGGGTGATCTTTTGAGAAGCGGGACTCTCTTTGAAACAATTGAGCAAACCTTGGATCAATTTCATCATCTGAATCATCACTGTTTTCTTGAGAAACGTCCTCAGTGTGTTCCCCCTCAGAGAGAGCGTCCATACCTTGACCTTGCTCACCTTGTAAACTTGATTCAGCCACATCTTGTTTAACTGGAGACTCACTACGAGAGGGAACTCCTTCAACAATGCTAGGAACGTCTACTGAAACTTCTTCAGGATTTGGAGTAGCGTTCTTGGGAACATAGTATTTTCCAGAGGACCAAACATCAGCTTCGTCTTCAGAGTCGTCCTGTTGTTGTGAGGAGGAGCGTCCTTTCTTTCTTGGTTTATCTTTGTGAGAAACGCTCTCCTTGAACACAACATGAATGCTCTCCTCAAGCTTTAGAGTCCTTTTGTTGAAAACTCTATATGCTTTGCTGGTTAGAGAGTACCCAAGGAATATAACTTCATCACTCCTTGCATCAAACTTTCCAAGTCGTTCTTTGTCGTTGATGTGTACAAAGCACTTGCATCCAAAAACTTGGAGATAGTCAATGCGAGGCTTCCTTCCATTCAACAACTCATAAGATGTCTTATTCAGCAAAGGACGGATCATTACACGATTGATAATATAGCATGTTGTAGCAATAGCTTCCGCCCAGAAATACTTGGGAACGCTATTAGCCAAGAGCATAGTCCTTGCCATATCCTCCAGCGTCCTATTCTTTCTTTCCACAACTCCATTTTGTTGAGGAGTCCTTGGAGCTGAGAAGTTGTGTGAGACACCATGTTGATCACAATAGGCCAGGAACTCTGAATTTTCAAACTCCGTTCCATGATCTGATCTTATGGCTTTGAGAGGCGTCTCCAGGGCAACTTCTACTTGTTTGATGAAGATTTTGAACGCATTGAAACAATCTGCTTTGGTTGCCAAGAAAAGAACCCAAGTGAATCGAGAAAAATCATCTACAAGAACGTAAATGTACCTCTTTCCACCATAGCTCAACGTCTTCATAGGTCCACAAAGATCCATATGGAGGAGTTCCAAAGGCTTCTTTGTGCTAATCTCGTTCTTGGATTTGAAAGACGTTCTAGTTTTCTTCCCTTTGATATAGGCTTCGCATTGTTCAACTTTTTCAGGATCAATTCGGGGAAGTCCTTTCACAAGATCTCTTTGATGCAATTTGAGGATTGTGCTTGGTCCAGCATGGCCAAGGCGGCGATGCCAGAGATCAGCGTCCTCCTTTGAAGCAGAAAGGCACAATTCTGATTTAGGCTTGAACTCCTGGTTGAAGATGTACACATTGTTCTGGCGTACTCCTTTGAGAACAACTTTGTTTGACTTCTTGTTGATAACGAGACACTCCTTTGAGTCAAATGTGACTAGATTTTCACCTTGGTCACACATTTGGGAAACGCTAAGGAGATTGAAGCCAAGTCCTTCAACGAGACTGACATTTGTTGCTTTGATGGACGGATTGAGAATAGCAGTTCCCGTCCCCTTGATCTTTCCCTTGCCCTTGTTGCCAAACGAGACAGTTCCTCCCGTGGCACTACTTTGGATAGAAGTGAGATGGATCTGGCTTCCTGTCATATGATTTGAGGCGCCACTATCAATGATCCATGGGCGTCCCCTCACTTCCACCTGCCAAAACAAAGTTAGTGTTTGGCGACCCAGGCAAGGTGTTCCTTACCTGGTTCGTTACAGAAGTAGAACTCTGGTTCTGGCATGTAGTCATTTAAATTAACATCATTTGAAGTAGCATGCTTGCGGAAAGAGTTCCTAGAGCGTCTAGAACGCCTAGGATTAACCTTAGGGACGGACTTATCATTCTCAATGTTAGTCCTAGCAGCTTTTCCACTTGCAATATCTTCTTTCAATTTTTCACACTCAAATTTGAAGTGGCCTCCTTGTCCACAGTACCAATACGTCCTATAGTACGTACCGAGGTAGTACTTCTTGTTGGGACGTTGGATTTTGTTTTCTTTCATCTTTTGAGGATCACAGACTTTAGAACCTTCCCCTTTAGCAATTTTCTTGTAAATCCTATGACTAGTGGAGTTAGTGTAGTAGTCCTCTTTTCCTATCTCTCCACTCTCTAGGACTCTAATTCTTTCAAGGAGATTCTTAGTTTTCTCTCTTTCAAGTTCAAGTTCAGAAGTTTTGCTAGCCTCAAAATCGCTAGGAAGAGAGTTCTTAGTGTCAGATTCATAACCTAGACCTCTCTTAGCTGGGACGAAGACCATTGGTCTAACTTCTTCAACTATGGGACTCTTACCCATCATTTTCACTTCTTCCCTAAGCTTAGCGTTCTCAAGTTTGAGACACATGATTTCAGTTTTTAGGGACTTAGTTTCTTCACATGAGGACTCTAATTGAATGGTCATAGAACTACAGTTTTCACATTCAACCACAATATTCTCATTTTCAAGTTCAAGTTCATCCATTCTATGTTGCATGATAACACTTTCTTCCATGATTCTTCCAATAAGTTTAATGAGCTTGGATTTAGAACAATTTTCTAAGGAACTCATCATAGACTCACGGGTTACCTCATTTTCAGATTTCGGAGCGTCCTCCTCAAGAACTGTGGCGTCCTCCATGGCCATGTACGCTACTTGCTCATCAGGTTCTTCATCATCATCATCAGAAGAGCTACCATTATCCCATGCAGATGCGAACGCTCCGATGAGTGCTTTTGTCTTCATTTCTTTTGCGGACATTCCCGTTGTACACTTTTTGGCAAATTGTCCTTTCTTGTTACATTTATAACAAGTAAGTTCTTTCATCTCTGCCTCAGTATACTTGGGACTCTCCTTCTTGTAAGGCATCTTGTGTTTGTTGAATTGTTTGTTTCTTTTGCCAAAAGAACGCAGAACTTTGTTAAAGAGAACAAGTCCTTCCTCTTCTTCAAGATGTTCCTTAGTCTTGCTTTCTTTTTCTTTCAATGCTTGAACGCGCATCCTTTCACGGTTCTCATTCTTATTAGTTTCCACCATCATAGCGAGTTCTTGTTGACGACGAAGATACTCAGCGTACTCTGGTGTTGATGTCATCAATGCTAGATCTGTTTGAGGATTCCTTGCTAGTTCAGCCAAATCGGAGTTCCTCCTTGCTTCGTATCCTCTTAGCTTCCCGTAGATCTCTTCCATGTCAAGAGTCTTGTTAGCTGTATTCTCCTTGAACGTGGTTCTATCAAAATTCCACTTTCCTGTTAAACCATCAATGACCACTTGAACTCTGTTCCTCATTGAAACTTCAGCTTCAGGAACGCCTAGGTTCCTCATCTTGGTAACAAGTTGTTCAAAGCGGTATGAATAGTCATTCACAGTTTCATTTGGGAGCATTCTAAAAGCATAGAACTCTCTCTTGATTTCAAGTTGAACGTCTTCCCTCATCTCAACAGTTCCTACGTGGAATTTTTCAAGAGCTTCCCACTGTAGTTTGGCAGTTGCCAAATTGCTAACTCTGGTGGCGTCCCTCTCGCAAAGGGACGCTTGAAGGAAGCACATAGCCTTTGCATTTGTTTCCATCAATTTGAATTCATCAGGACCCCACTCGTCCTCTTTGTCCTTCTTATCAGTAGGAACGGAAAGGTCGCCTTTCATGATTACTTTCCAGCACTGATAGCTCTGACTCCTTACAAAGTTCTCAAATATGATTTTCCAGCGGTTGAAGTTGCCATCCGTTAGGCGCGGAGGCTTCACAAAAGAGATTCCAATCGGTTCCATGTCCATCTTTAACCTGCAACTCAGTAAGAATCTAGAGCGCCTGCTCTGATACCAATTGTTGGATCGTTAGTACTGAGGGACGTCCTTTACTGGAGTAAAGGCGTCCTTTGGTCTGGCGTCCCTACGAGGTGTAGGGGCGTCCTTAAGAAATGCAACGGAATAAAATACTAAACAAGTTAAAGTGAACGCTGGGATTTATAGAGGAACCACTCAAGACCAAGTAGTCCTTGAGTGTAAACCTCTACCTCCTTGGAGGATTTTTGAATAGCTTTTTCTTTATATTGAACGTTCTTACAGTTGTACTGGCGAGCCTTTACAGTTCTCTGGTACTTAGCTTTTCCCTAAGTCCACTAGTAAGGAACTCCTCTAAGCCTACAACTTAAGCTTGTTCAATCTTATAAAGAACTCCTATCCCTACATCCTACAGTACTTAGTAGGACTCTCTTTCTCTCTTTTGTGTTTTCTGGTTACAAACAGTTTTTGGTTTTTGGTTACAACTCTCACTCGATCTAGCACAAGTTCTAGTTATTGTTCTTGAGTTCTTGCGCTAGTTCTTCGTGTTCTTGAGTGAGTCGCTTTCTTCTGATTCTCTCTGAATATTCCCGAAAGCGTTAACGTCACAATAAATGCCTTGGGGCTATTTATAGGACTTGGGGAAGGGCGTCTTTCTCCTGGGACGATCATGCCCTTCGTGGACGTGGCTACAGGATCTTCCTCCACGTAGTAGGGCGGTGATGAGGAAGCTTCCTGTATCCAGCTGTGTATGATGAACTCCGCTACAGGATCGGCCGCCACGTGTTGATGGACTCTGCAACAGGATCGTCCGCCACGTAGTGTTGGACTCCGCTACAGGATCGGTCTCCACGTGTCCTTGGATGATCACATATTGTCGAGTGATGTCATCCTGTCGGCTATAGTGTAAGGACGCTCTGCTTGCGTTCCTACTTGCTTGGGACTGCATCCTTGCTCAAGTAGTCTCTGGTCGGTCCTTACTTCCTGTTAGCTAGCGTCCCAAAGCCTAGGGGACGCCCATACACACTTGTTGTCCTTTTGTCATTAGCGTTCCTAAACACTTGGACAATCTTTATTAGAATCAAAGTGAGTTTGTCATATCAAAACTAAGGGACGGTTGTGGGCGCGCTACCAAGTACGAGGGCGTCCTTGATAGCGTCCCAACACTCTTTAATCTGCTCAAGTGTCATAAACTTCAAGGCTAGCAAAGTGATCATCCCACCAAATCCGATCTTCCTTTGGCTCTTCCCTCTCACAACCTCACGCAAATTTTTCTTGAATAGAGCCAGCCAGTCAGAAATAGTAGCGGAAGCCGGAAAAACAGTCCACAACACCTTCATATCATTACCCGGGAGTTTGTTCACCTCCCCTTGCCCCAAAAAATCATCGCTATCATCTTATGTATTAAACAAACAGCGGGATTCGGCATCCTGCTGTTCAACTCACCACCCTTCCTCCACGAATGCCCAGTCAACTGAACCAAAAAATTATACATACCCTGATCGGTCAAAGACTTAAGCCAATCGTCTCGAGGCTCTCGAGTAATACCAAAGCACTCCTTGATCTCTTGCTCCTCCATGGTACAAATTTGGTCACAAGCATGGAACTTGAGAGTTCCCTCATCATCAAACTCATAAGTAGATAAGAACTCAATGTCAAATCCTCAAATGTCGGAGCATGCAAATCTAGAGCACCCCCTAAACCTGCACCTCTCAGCAATTCCGAGGTGTACTCCCTCAAACCGAGCATCTTAAGGGTCGGTACATCAAAGAACTTGGTGCTCATAAATTGTCGACCCTTAAGTTCACCCCACCTCTTCTTTGCTCGCGTACTTAGCGTCTTTAACCCATTGAAGCGAGACATAGTGAAAAAGATGGGTGTACGAGATTACCGGGATGAGGTGCTATGTGAATAACGCGGGCACGGGGTAGCTAGCGCGGTCGCGGAATTGGTACAGAGATGAATTGCAAAGCAGCTGGGTGGAGGCGCGGTCACGGCTTGAGCAACGCGGTCGCGGGACGACAGAAGTGAAGGGGCCTGGATTCCTGCACACCGCGGACGCGGCGATGGAGAGGCGGTCACGGAGGGGCGACAGCGAATTCGGGGAAGACGAAGCCGCCGAGGGGAATTTCGACACACCCTTGAGAAATCGGCCGGATTGGGGACTAAAGCGGCCAAGGAGACACCACTTCAAGTAATGAAGAGACCAATGGTGACTAACCGAGGGAGGTGCGCCGCCGATGGTGGTGGTGGCCGGATCTAGAGGTGGGAAAGGGTACCGGGATTTCTTCAAAACGCGAGCGTGGTGTAGGCGCGCGAGCGCGGATGTCGACCGGTGAGGATGATGGGTGAAGATTCCGGCGAGGTGGGCTCCGTTGAAGGTGAGTGGTGATGGTGAGAGGGATGGTTTGGGGGAGATTTTGTGTTGTGAAGGAGAAGGGATTAGGGTGGGTGGGGAAGGGATTTGGCTAAGGTAGGATAAAGGGCCGGTTTGACCGGCAACAGTCAAAGTAAGCATCAACATTTTTTTTTAATTTAAAGCGAACCAGGGCCCGCCGCGGGCGCAGCTGGTGTGATGCGACCACGGGGGTCTAGTACCTGTACGTCGGGGTTCTGGGGTTGGCCGCGGGCGCGGTGTGATTGCCGCGACCGCGGTTTTACACCAGAACGTCCTTTCGGACCTAGTACCTGCACATTAGTCCGAGAAAGGCAAAAATAACCTAAGCAACGAATGGAAAACAATCTATCTAATCCTTGGGTTGCCTCCCAAGCAGCGCTGTTGTTTAACGTCGTTGGCTCCACATGGATACGCTCAAGAGTCCAGCTCCGTAGTTGGTTCACCAAGGTCTTGCTCATCCAATACTTCTTGGGGCACGCTCTCGTGGTATGGTTTTAGTCGATGACCATTGACCTTGAAAGGTTTGCCACTATGGTCAAAGAGCTCTACCGCACCATGTGGAAAGACTTGTGAGATCACGTACGGGCCAGCCCATCGAGAACGTAGCCTTCCCGGGAAGAGGGTAAGGCGGGATTGGTAGAGAAGTACTTTGTCTCATGCCTTAAACTCCTTCCGAAGGATGTTCCTGTCGTGTTTGGCTTTTGTCTTATTTTTGAAACTTACAGCATTATCATATGCATCCAACCGTAGTTCCTCCAACTCCTGGATCTGCAGCTTACGAAAAGCACCGTCCTCATCAATGCGCATGTTGCACTTTTTGATAGCCCTATATGCTTTGTGCTCAAGTTCCACAGGAAGATGACAAGCTTTTCCATAGACTAGTCGGAAAGGGGACATGCCAATGGGAATCTTGTATGATGTGCGGTAGGCCCATAAAGCGTCATTGAGCCGTAAGCTCCTATCTTTCCGGTTCGGGGCTACCGTTTTCTCCAAGCTAGATTTGATCTCCCTGTTAGACACTTCCGCCTGCCCATTCGTCTGGGGGTGGTAAGTTGTAGAGACCTTTTGAGTGACGTGGTACTTTTTCAAAAGAGCGTTGATGGTCTTGTTGCAAAAGTGAGTACCCTTGTCACTTATTAAAGCTTTAGGAATGCCAAACCTGGAAAAAATGTTGTTCCTAAGGAAATCTGCAACCACTTTTGAATCATCAGTCCTGGTGGCCTTCGATTCCACCCACTTGGAAACGTATTCCACCGCAAGAAAAATATAGAGAATCCCAAAAGAGGATGGAAAAGGTCCCATGAAATCTATACCCCACACATAAAAAATTTCACAAAATATCAAGCGAGATTGAGGCATTTCATTTCTCTTAGAAATATTTCCCACCCTTTGACATCGATCACATGATCTACAGAAAGCATGAGCATCCTTAAAGATATGAGGTCAATAGAAGCCAGCTTCTAACACTTTCCTAGCAGTTTTATCAACACCGAAATGCCCCTCACATGCATAAGAATGGCAAAAAGCAAGGATTGAATTTACCTCGTTATCCGGGAGACAGCTTCGGATAACACTATCTGTGCAATGCTTCCACAAGTATGGGTCATCCCAAACATAGAATCGTGCCTCGCTGCGGATTTTATCTTTCTGAGCTCGGGTGTAATGAGGTGGCAGTTCTCCCGAGACAAGGAAGTTCACCAAATTAGCATACTAAGGTTTGAACTTCTAGATTCGGAGCACGGATTCCTCGTTTCGAGTGTCATCCACGGGATCTGAGCTGTCACTGCGGGCGTGGTGGTCTTGGCGCGGGCGCGGTTCGCTACCAGAATCACGATCTGCCTCTGTATGAATTCCGCGGTCGCGGTCCATCGGACGCGGTCGCGGATCGCTGCCAGCATTGACATCAACTTCTGCCTTCATAACGCGGTCGCGGCATGAGCTCCGTGGCCGAGGAATTGGTCTAGACGCTACCTCGAACAAGGTATCGTCGGGGAAATCTCCGTTGATTTGCTCTTGGCTTCCTGGCTGTTCTCCTTTGTTGGGTGGCCTACTCAAATTGTCAGCCACCACATTCTCAACACCTTTCTTGTCTCGCACCTCGATGTCAAATTCACTTAGAAGGAAGACCCATCGTATCAAACGTGGCTTGGTCTCTTTCTTCGTCATTAGATAACGAAGAGCTGCATGATCGGTGTAAATGATCACCTTGATGCCCAAGAGGTATTGTCTGAATTTTTCCAAGGCGAACAGTACTGCGAGCATTTCTTTTTATGTAACGGTGTAGTTCCTATGAGCATCGTTTAGAGTCATAGAAGCATAATATATAACATATGGGACTCTAGCTTCCCTTTGACCAAGAACGGCTCCCACAACATAGTCACTCGCATCACACATGATCTCAAAGGGGCGTGACCAATCGGGAGCTTGGATTATGGGCACACTAGTGAGTGCGGTCCTGAGAGCATCAAACGCAGCCTGACATTCCTTTGTCAAGGTGAAAGTTACATCTTTCTTGAGGAGCTCACAGAGGGGAGCTGCAATCTTAGAGAAGCCTTTAATAAACCTCCGGTAAAACCCTTCATGACCAAGATAGGAACGCACTTCGCGGACATTAGTAGGATAAGGCAAAGATTGAATGGTGTCAACCTTCGCCTTATCGACCTCAATACCCTTGGATGAAACTACATGTCCAAGTACGATCCCTTGCTCAACTATAAAATGGCACTTTTTCGAATTGAGAACCAAATTGGTCTCAACGCATCGTTTGAGCACAAGTGTCAAATGGTGTAAGCAAGAGTCAAAATCATCCCCATGAACCGTAAAGTCATCCATAAAGACCTCAATGATATTCTTAATGTACTTAGAGAAAATACTAACCATACACCGTTGAAAGGTACTTGGGACATTACACAATCCAAAAGGCATCCTCCGATATGCGAAAGTGCCAAAAGGACAAGTGAATGTTGTCTTCTCCTGATCCTCTGGTGCAATGGCAATTTGAAAGTATCCCGAGTAGCCATCAAGAAAGCAGTAGTAAGAGTGGCCTGCGAGTCGCTCAAGCATCTGATCTATGAAGGGTAGAGGAAAGTGATCCTTGCGAGTAACTACATTAAGCTTCTTGTAGTCGATGCATACACACCACCCTTATTGCAATCTTTGAGGAACCTTTTCTCCATCCTTGTTTTCCACTACAATGATCCCTCCTTTCTTAGGTACCACTTGGGTAGGGCTCACCCAAGTGCTATCAGAGATAGAATAGATCATGCTTGCGTTGTAAAGCTTGAGGACTTCCTTCTTTACAACCTCCATCATGGGCGGATTTAACCGTCGTTGCGGTTGTCTAGATGGCTTTGCTCCTTCCTCTAGGAGGATCCGATGCATACATGTAGAGGGACTGATCCCTTTAATGTCAGCAATGGTCCATCCAAGTGGAGTTTTGTGCTCTTGAAGAACTTTTACCAATCTCTCTTCTTGTTCCATGGAAAGTTTGCTAGAGATTATCACGGGAAGTGTTTTGTTCTCTCCCAGAAAAGCATATTTGAGATGATCAGGAAGTTTCTTCAATTCGATCTCAGGTGCCTGCACTATAGAGGGTACAAGTTCCTCCTTTTGAAGTGTTAGTAGCGGGGGCCCAATGGCCAACACATCATTTTCATTCCTATTCATGCTACTAACAACATCTTTCATTTCAGCAGACAAGGCAAATTCCACATTAGAAGGTTGTACATCATACTCTATAGCAGATTTTAATGCATCATCATGATTGTGATCAAAGTAATTTTGCAGTAAAGGATCGAGAATATCAATAGAGCATAGCAAAGGGTCATCAGATGGGAATTTCATGGCTTCAATGACATTGAATTCAACTCGTTCACCCTCAAATTCCATGGTTAACGTGCCTTGACTCACATTAATGCATGTTTTAGCAGTTTTCATGAAAGGACGACCAAGCAATAATGGAGTAGTATGTGAATCATGATTCATGTCAAGCACATAAAAATCAGCAGAAGATATCAAAGAACCGAGCATGATAAGAACATCTTGAACCAAACCTCTAGGACGAATAGTGGACCTATCAGCTAATTGAACTACTATGTCGGTTTCCTACAAAGGTCCTAGACCTAAAGATTTGTAGACAGCATGAGACATGACATTGATTGAAGCACCCAAATCAAGCATAGCATTTTCTACCCTAGTATCACCAATAACACAAGGAATAGAAAACACTCCTGGATCACCACACTTTTTAGGCATGCGTTTTTGAAAAACAGCCGACACACATTCATGTTCCTTGACAGACTTCTTAGCTTTCCCTTTTAATTTTTGGTTCCTTTTAATGGTGAACAATTCTTTTAGAAATTTAACAAAGCGAGGAACACTTTTAACAAGTTTGAGTAAAGAGATATTGACCTCACATTTGGAGAATGTCTCGAAAATGTCCTTGTCGCTGGCTAGCTTCCTTGTATCTTTGAGAGCATCCGGAAATGGTGGAAGTGGATTGTAAGAATTGAGAGGGGGGAAATCCGGCCTAACATAGTCAACCACAGGTTCTGGGCTGTTGTCGCGGTCGCGGTCCAATGGGCGCGGTCGCGGTCTATCAGCGTTCTTAGAATTTCTGAGATCTCCGTAAGCGCGGGCGCGGTGTGGTGTGGCGCGGTCGCGTTCGGACGCCAGGGAGTCGGATTCAGCCTCTGGTGTATTTCCGCGGGCGCGGTCGAGGATCGTCCATTGGATTATCAACATGAGCTACTGGAGGAATTTCGCGGTCGCACTCCATAGAACGCGGTCGCGGTGATTCATCCGGAGAGTTATTTTCTATGCCCAACTCTCGTCCACTCCTTAATGAAATAGCACTTACATTCACCAGTGCTTGAGAAGTAGAGTTGATTTTCTCAGAAAGATCCTTGATTTTCATCTCGAGCGCCAAGTTCAAGTCTCGGAATTTCCTCTCAAATAACTCATTCATATCCTCCAATTTCTTAGAGAGATTCTCATCAGACGATGGCATGTCAGGGCAAGGAGGCTTCTGACTTCTATTTTGCTCAGCAAAGTTCTCCACTATTATAAAGACTTCATGGGGAGCTTTTTCTAGATAGGAGCCTCCAAAAGAAGCGAGTATCAGATTTCTGTCTCTATAACAAAGACCATTCATGAAGAACCATACGAGATCATGTTCCGGAAACCCATGGCATGGACAACTAGCAATGAGCCTTTTGTAGCGATTGTAGTAATCGTACAAACTTTCCCCGTCTTGCTGTTTAAGATTGGAGATGTCTTTCTTCAGGGCTGCCCTTACTAGAACAGGGAAGTACTTGTCTAAGAATGCAAGCCTCATCTGACTCCATGTTGTGATCCGCTGGGAGTGAGGATTGTTTACTATGAAGATATACCACTCCTTGGCTGATCCAGTCAGAAAGAACGGAAAAGCTCGTAAATTGAATTGATCTGTAGTGACCTCAGTAGACCTCATGCTTAGACATACATAATCAAACTCTGCAAGGTGTTTAATTGCATCGTCATCGGGCTGCCCACCAAATCGAGGTAAAAGATCAATCAGACCAGGTTTCACTACAAAGTCCACCCCTTCAACTAGCGCGGGGTACTCAACAGTCATTGCCTGATCGATTGATCAGCCATCCTGTCTCCTAAAATCAACGACAACACTTCGAAAGTAATCAGTAACAAAGGTGTGGACCGTAAGATAAGTCCACACAATATTCAATACAAATATCAAAGATAACCCAAACACACAAACTAAGTATTGTGAGCAAGTATGGGATCGAACCCAAGAGAACTTGAGGTATCTAATTAAATATTTGTATCAACCATCAACAAAAGGGGGGTTTTATCGAAGAGTTTTCGATCACCAAAGTAAGAAAACAGTAGACAGTTTCACAAGATCAATTAGATTGCTAAAGACAGGTCCATTCAACAAATCCACTTTAAAAGAGTCGTTTGATCATTGATTCACACACAATTCCTTTTAATCCAAGGGTTAAATGCAATCCTAATCTTGGCTAATTTCTTGTCCACGGTTCAGGAAATACTTAATAATGACAGAGGACGCTCAAATCAATATTAGCATTAAGAACAAGGATAAATAGGATGCATGCAAGAAAAATCAAGCTACGATTCAATTTCACAAGCAAACAATCAATTCTCTTCTTAAATACTAGTTGCATAGGCAACATATCTAGGTTCTAAGCTGTTTTCACATAATAGGTTTGTCCAAGGTCCAAAACAGTTCCAGCAATAGAAGATCAATCAATTCAATAGGTTAATTACTCCTAAAGAAACAATCAATAATCATGTAATTAAGCACAAGAGAATCAATAATAACCAAAGGAATAGGAAAATGATTTAGAATCTCACAAACTCATCAATTAAAGCTTCAATGTTGAACAAACCCTAGAGAGGTCTAGTTCTCCATAATTCTCATAAAAACTCAAGTCTTCAAAACAAAGGTCCAAGACCCTTAATAACACAAGTTCCAATCCCTTAAATATGTCTTGGAACGAAAGTAATATCCAAAAATAAAACAAAGCATTAAAAACGGCCTAAAGATAGATTCACGCGGCTCGCTGAATTCGGCAGCACCACGACCGCGCCGATACTTCCGCGCCCGCGATCCACACCTGGTCCACGATCCTCAATCAGCTTCTACCGTGACCGCGGTTAGTGCACTGCGCCCGCGGCCTCGGGTCTTCACTTCTCCGCTTCTATTGAAATGCCGCGACCGCATCCTGTCATCCGCGACCATGGAAATCTTGCAGCGCCGAAACTCTTGAAAACTATTCAATTTACCAACTTCTGTGTCTTCGGCCAAGATGCAAAACATAAGCCTAAACACTAGCATAAAACACTCAAAAGCTTCCTAAAACTACCAAGATAAGGCATATAAAAGATGGCGAATCATAACCCAAGAACCCCTCATCCAATCTCTTGATTCGTACTCTAAGCCTAAGCTAATTAAGTTGATTGCTAAAATCATGCATGAAAGTTCTGTAATGAAAGAACGGCTTGATATGCTTGAAGAAGAATCTGAAAACATTATTATAGAATGTGAGAACTGTTCTGTTGGGACGCTATCAAGGACGCTTGCGTACTTGTTAGTGTACCACACAACCGTCCCTTAGTTTTGATATGACAAACTCACTTTGATTCTAATAAAATTGTCCAAGTATTCAGGATTGCTAGTGATAAAAGGACAACAAGTGTGTATGGGACGCTAGCTAACAGGAAGTAAGGACCAGCTAGAGACTACTTGAACAAGGACGGAGTCCCAAGCAAGTAGGAACGCAAGAAAGGAGTCCTTACTCACTAGCCGACAAGATGACATCACTCGACAATGTTTGATCATCCAAGGACACGTGGAGACCGATCTTGTAGCGGAGTCCAACACTACGTGGCGGACGATCCTGTTGCAGAGTCCATCAACACGTGGCGGCCGATCTTGTAGCGGAGTTCATCATACACAGCTAGATACAGGAAGCTTCCTCATCACCGCCCTACTACATGGAGGAAGATCCTGTAGCCACGTCCTCGAAGGGCATGATCGTCCCAAAGAAATGACGCCCTTCCCCAAGTCCTATAAATATCCCCAAGGCATTTATTGTGACGTTAACGCTTTCAGGAATATTTAGAGAGAATCAGAGGAAAGAGACTCACTCAAGAACACGAAGAACTTACTCAAGAACTCAAGAACAGTGCTAGAACTTGTGTTAGATCGAGTGAGATTTTGTACCCAAACCACAAAACAGTTTGTAATCAGAAAAACCAAAAAGAGAGAGAGAGTTCTGCGAAGTACTGCAGAACGTAGGGATAGAGTCCTTTAGTAGATTGAACCAGCTTAAGTTGTAGGCTTAGAGGAGTCCTATACTAGTGGACTTAGGCAAAAGCTAAGTACCAGAGAACTGTAAAGACTCGCCAGTACAACTGTAAGAACGTTCAATATAAAGAAAAAGCTATTCAAAAATCCTCCAAGGAGGTAGAGGTTTACACTCAAGGACTACTTGGTCTTGAGTGGTTCCTCTATAATTCACTGTGTTCATCTATTATTTGTTTAGTACTTTATTCCGCTGCATCACTCAAGGATGCCCCTACTCCTCGTAGGGACGCCTAACCAAAGGACGCCTTTACCAAAGTAAAGGACGTCTCTCAGTACTAACGATCCAACAATTGGTATCAGAGCGGGCGCTCTAGATTCTTACTGAGTTGCAGGTAAAAGATGGACATGGAACCTATCGGAATCTCTTTTGTGAAGCCTCCGCGCCTTACGGACGGCAACTTCAACCGCTGGAAGATTAGATTTGAGAACTTTGTAAGGAGTCAGAACTATCAGTGCTGGAAAGTGATCATGAAAGGCGACCTTGCCGTTCCTGCTGACAAGAAGGACAAAGAGGACGAGTGGGGTCCTAATGAATTCAAGTTGATGGAAACTGTTGGATCGTAAGTCTGTTAGTGAAGGCGTCCTTAACTGAGTTAAGGGCGTCCTTAAGTGCAGCGGAAATTAGACTTAACAGGAAACGCAATGAGAGAATGGACACGAGTATTTATAGAGGAACCCCACTAAGACCAACTAGTCTTATGGGTAAACCTCTACCTCCGCTTGGAGGATTTTCAATAGCCGTCCTTATCTTATTAAGAGAGAGTCCTTACAACTTAGGCGAGTCGTTACAATTCTCTGAGCTAAGCGTCCGTCCTTAGCCTCACTAGTAACACTCCTTCCACCTAACAAAGTAACCTAACTCTCTTAGCTATAAGGAAGCTATCACTCACGTCTCTCACGGTTCGTTGTGAAAGACAAACTACAACTCTAACTATTTTGTGGTTTGTTTTGGATTTGATGTGGTTGGACTTTCTTTCTCTTGCTTCAAGCTCACTTGATCTTCTTGATCTTCGTTCGTGTTCTTGAATGCTTCGGGAGAGCTTGAGAGAAAGTCTTCAAAGTCCACACCGCTATGCATACCCTTGGGGGGGTATTTATAGCGAAAGTGGTTCTTGTCCTCTAGCGTCCTCTGATGATTGGCAGGATCCTTGATCTTCCATCAACGGTGCGATGAGCATCTTGAGGAAGTCAACTCTGTTGACACTTGGGAAGCCTCCGCGTGGATAGGGGACCATCGCTAGGAAAGCGACATCTTTGGAGTTGTCTACACGTGCCCAGACAAGGGAAGCTTCCTTCTGAGGACTACGGCCGAACGTGATGTAATCATGTTGGGGCGGCCTTGATTTGAATTTGAACTTCGTCCGTATTTTGGCGCGCGTCCCTTCTTGATGAGGACGCCGTCCTATCTGCGCAGGAACTTGGCCAATTTCGTTTAGCTTTGGAAGTTCTGATGACGTGCGTCCCTACAGCTTAGGGACTGCCGTTCACTTGTTGTCCTTTTCACTCATGTGCGTCCACTGGACCTTACCTGAGATCAACACTTGGACAACTTGTTAAATACATTTGAGTTTGTCATTATCAAAACAAGGGACGATCATTATTGGTTAAGATATTAATGACTGGTGTCCTTAATATCGTCCCAACAATTTCCCCCTTTTTGATGATGACAAACTCTTTGAGATAATACACACAGAAGTAAAGCTTTTAGCATGAGAGACTACACTAGATTTTCTTTTCAGCTTAGGTTGGCATGCAACACATTCTTTTAAGGGCGTTCTCTTTTATTTTCTACTAGCGTCCTCTGGACTTGGCCGAAATTCCCCCTAAACACATGCTGTCTATGATAACTTAAAGACAATCGCATCTCTGCAAAACTATACTTCCCCCTTTTGGCATCATCGAAAAGGAGAACAAGTTGAAAAGCATGCAAGCACAAAGTCATAACTAAAGAAATGAACGCTTAGACAAAATAAATCACAAATGTAATGAACGGCATTCATAAAGCAAGAGAAGTACGATCATTACAGACATGCAAACTCATTGTTTAACACGGGGACAACATCCCATTGTCTTAGCAAAATCAAATAAAAGAAAAGATAAATTGTTTCAGGGGTTGGAAGAGGGGGGGTGATCATTTTCGGGGACGCTTGCCAAGGGCCTTGAGATGTTGCTCCTGAAGATGGTTGTTCTGTGCAAGGAGCTCGTTGTTGCGCTCAAGAAGTTCTGTGTGAGTGTGGAGGGTGTCGTGAACCTGCTGAATTAGATCAATCATCATGCACTGGTTCTCGATCATCATGCCCATTAGACACTTCGTAGAGTGCTTCTCGGCCTCATCAGGGACGCTCATACCATCGAGCTCGTCCTCTTCATCAGCAGCGTCCTCAGCCGGCGTCCCAACTACTTGCAAATTCTCAGCCTCTGGATCACCTTGAGCTTCTTCAGCAGCAGCGGAGGCAGCAGCCTTAGCTTTCCTCTGAGCCTCTTTCCTTTCCTTTTCCATTTGGCGTTTCACTGATGGAAGCGGCTCATCACAACGGAGTTTTCCAACTGGGGGCAAGGAGATTTGCCTAACGTCCCAGTGGATGCCAAAGGACTGTTCCTGTTTTGGAGCATAGAGGCCCTGCTGCTTAAGAATCTGCTTGACCAAGCCAGGGAAAGGAAGAGAGTGCCTGCCTCCTGTGCACTTGCCCATGTGTTCCAAGATTACCCGCGGCAAATTGATCGGCTTGCGTTCTAAGAAGGCGTCCAGCAAGATACTATCAGTGATCTGGACTATCGACTTCTTTTCTTGCCGGGGGACGACCATGCGCACAATGAAGTGATGCGCAAGGACGCCCGTCTTGGAGAGACAGTGAGCAACCCTGTCCCTAGCAATTGGTTGTCTCCCGTTAAATATTCTGTTGAAGATCTCTTTCTGGGAGAAACGACCAAAATTCTTGTTGGGAAGGTCGTGCATTGTGTCTGGCGGAGAGGGACGCAGGCCTAGCATATTGCGGACGGTACCCTCAGCAATTGAGTACTCGTCCCCATCAATTTCAAACGTCCCTTGAGGCTTCCCTTTTACTTCTGAGATTTCAAATTTGAAGTAAAAGCGGAGAACCTGTTCGGGGTCGACTTCTGTGGCCTCGGCGCCTAGGGGCGTCCATCCTTGTAACTCAAGCAGTTCCAAAAACTCTTGGCGTTGATTCTCTTCGAGGAACTGGGCGGTGTATAGGAGTGGCGACAAGATTTTCTTTAAGCGTTTCTGCTTACAGCCGTTGCTCACAATCACTTCATCACCGGCGTCTTCTTCATCGCCGTCTCCCTCCTCGTTCTCTGGTTCCTCATCCTGGTGAGGAGCGTCCTCGTCGTCTGAGGCCTCGTCCCCTTGCTCATGGGACTCAACCATTTCCGTATCCTCAACAATGGACGCCAGTTCTGAAGGAGGCACGTCCACCGCTGGAGTCCGTGCCAAGGACTCTGTAGGGATGGGCGTTGGAGGCGTCCCTTGGAGTTTAGCAGTTTCCTCAACGGCCTGAGCAGGCGGAGGAGGAGGAGGAGGTGAAGCTCGGGGAGGAGAGGGAGAGGGAGTTCTTATCTTGGCCTTTGTAGCGGGGGCAGAGGAGGAGCTTGGCGGAGCCATGGATGTGGGCTTCACTTTGAGCGGAGCAGGGGGAGGAGGCGGCTTCTTGGCAGGAGAGTCCTCAAGAGTAATCACTTTTGGTACAGCGTCCTTGGCCGGGACCTGTACGTGAGGAGTCGCCTGTTGAGCGGTTGGCATGGGCTTTGCCAAGTCCGCCTCGATCTCTGCTTGAAGCGGATCTGAGGAAGCCGCAGGAGTAGGAGCGGGAGTGACGTCCTCTATCCTTTGTGGTGGAGGAGGAAGACGAGGGACGTCTTGCAAACTCTGCTCGATCGCCGCAGCAATGTCGTCCTTTTCGGCCTGCTCTTGCCTGGCCTTCTCCTCTTTCTCTATTGTAAGCTCCGAGAGGCGGATAGCTGCCATTTGTTGCTCGGTCACGCCCTCGAGCTCAGCAGACGTCTTCAAGCGTCTCTTAGGGGCGGGGGGCGGGGAGCAAGGGATTGGTTTTGGTGGAGAGGAGGAAGGGCCTTTTATTTGGAGCGTTTTGGAAGGAGGGGGAGAGGAAGGCCTTTTTCGTTTGTGAGATGGGACGGAGCCCGCAGGAGCCACGACAAACTCCATTATATCGGGGAGCAGTTTGGCGAGCTCGTCCACGGTTCCACCAAACGAGTCAGAAATGATGTCTGGCCCCACGAATGGAGGGTTGGAGTTGTTGGTTTCCGCAAGGCGGGGCTTGACGTACGTTACCATGAAGTAGTAAAGTAGTCTCTGGATTTTGGGAGGATGCTCGTGAGCGGACGCCCTAAGACAGATGTTGGCGAGCGTCCTTGGCTCTTTTTCAAGCCAGTCCTCTATAAGTGGGTCAAGAGGAGGACGGCGTTTGGGTTGAGAGGGGAGCCGTCCAATTGAGCCACTGTAAACAGAGGCTTTGGCGATATTATCTGGCTCAGGCTCGGGTTTGAAGGGCTTCTCTAGAAATGAAAACCGCTTTTGACTTTGTTTGGATTGAGAGCGAGGGGGTTGTTGTTTTTGTTGTGGAGGTTGGGAGCGAAGGGGCAGGGGAGGGGTGTTGGAGTGGCGGCGCTGGGTGGATTGAGAAGAAGAATGGTGGCGAGGGGGGTCTTGGCGGCCGGAAGGTCTGCCTCTTGACTCCATTAATGACCGGCCTTTCACCGGAGGAGATCTCGAGGAGCTAGGGTTTTTCGCCGCCGACGATGGTGAAGGGTTTTTGGAAGCTCTGGTGTTGGCCATTTGAGAGAGAGGGTTTATATAGAGGAGGATTAGGGTTGAGGATGAGATTTCGGGATGCGTTTGAAGATTTTGTAGATCTTGAGAGGTTTCTATAAGTGAGTAAACAACAGAGGAGCGAAGAAGATGTTTCGGAATGCACAGGTGGGTATTTATAGGAAGAAGACGAAGTTGGACGGGCAGGGGTAACAGGGTCTTTACACTCGGCTTCCTCCACCCGCCTTCCCACACGTGGCTTTCTTCTTTGCTAAGAAACACAGCTGTTGAGCACTGTTTGCGCATATCCCGAGATCTTCGCTGAAACTTCTCTAAGACGGTTCACCTTCCCATTTTCAAACATTCAAACTTCTCAGAACTGCAAAGGACTCTGACCTGGCGTCCTTTCAACACACAACACTTCACTACACGGAACTGAACCATGGCGTCCCAAACACTGATTTCAACCTCTGAACTTAGAACTCTGTACGGACAACTCTCAGCTCTTAACACGCGTCCCTTTGATCACTTAGAACCATTTTTGAAAATCAAGCAAGTACGTCCCGTAAAGATAAAACAAAGAACGCTCATAGGACGCGTTTGCAAGATTCTCGGCTTAGGTAAGCTTAGAGTTACCATCATTTCGGCTTATAATGAGGGCAGTTTGATCAGGGATACTCTTTGAGATGAAAAGCGAATTGAATACCGTTCAAAAACACAAGCAAAACATATGTCTTAGACTAGCGTCCTTTAAAGATGACTTTAATTGAATACATTACTTTAAAACGAGTTCTCAACAAACCATAGCCAATCATGGAGAGAATAATAGAACGGGACTTGATCATTTGAAAGTTATCATCCCCAAAAGCAACCGGAGGTGCTCGAAGGGACGTCTATCGAGTGCTTTTGTGAAAATGTCGGCCACTTGGTCCTCAGTCCTAACATGATCTACCTTAATTAATCCAAGTTCAACATTATCACGAAGAAAGTGATGTCTTATATGAATATGCTTCGTCCTAGAATGATGAACATGATTTTTGGCAATACTTATAGCACTGGTGTTATCACACAAGATAGGGACTGTGTTGAGGAACGTACCATAGTCTTCAAGTTAGTACTTGATCCATAGGACTTTGAACAGCACGAAGCAGCAGCAAAGTACTCAGCTTCTGCGGTTGAGAGTGCCACGGAGTTTTGCTTTTTGGATCCCCAAGATACAAGACATGAGCCAAGGAATTGTGCCATCCCGGATGTGCTCTTCCTATCCACCACATGGCCAGCGTAATCTGCGTCAGAGTACACTACCAGGTTTAGGGACGTTCTTCTGGGATACCATAGGCATAGGTCATCTCGTCCCTTGAGGTATCTGAAGATTCTCTTGACCTCTTGCATGTGGGACTCCTTTGGATTTGCTTAGAAACGAGCACACAAGCACACAGCGAACATGATGTCGGGACGACTTGCCGTTAGGTATAGCAAGGACCCTATCATTCCTCTGTAAAGCTTTTGATCTACACTCTTGCCTTCTTCATCAGCATAAAGGTGAGTGTTGGGGGAGATGGGAGTATCAATGGATTTTGAAGAGTTCATTCCATACTTCTCGAGCATTTCACGGATGTATTTTTGTTGGTGAATGCGCGTCCCATCTTTGAGCTGGGTGATTTGGAGTCCCAGGATGAAGTTGAGTTCTCCTATGAGGGACATCTCAAACTCACTACTCATCAAGTTCTTGAATTCCTCTACAAGTCTTATGTTAGTGCTTCCAAAGACTATGTCATTGACATAGACTTGGACAATCAAAACATCTTTAAGGACTTTCTTTAAGAATAGTGTTTTATCAATGTTACCTCGTGTGTACCCGTTGGACAAGAGAAAAGACGCAAACCTATCGTACCATGCACGAGGGGCTTGCTTGAGTCCATAGAGTGCCTTGTCCAAGAAGTACACATGATCAGGGTGATTAGCGTTCTCAAATCCTGGAGGTTGAGCGACGTACACTTCTTCTTTAAGCTTGCCATTGAGAAAGGCTGTCTTGACATCCATTTGAAAGAGCTTGAACCCCTTGTGGGCGGCGTAGGCGATGAGGAGGCGAATGGCTTCAATTCTAGCGACAGGAGCGAAGGTCTCATCATAATCGATCCCTTCCTCTTGCCTATAGCCTTGAGCCACAAGCCTTGCTTTGTTCCTTGATACGCGGCCACTTTCATCAAGCTTGTTTCTATAGACCCACCTCGTCCCTACTATGTTTTTGTTTCTTGGTCTAGGGACGAGGGTCCAAACTTTGTTCCTCTCGAATTGATTGAGTTCTTTTTGCATGGCTTGAATCCAGTCAGCATCCTGGCGTGCTTCCTTTATGTTCTTAGGTTCAACTAAGGACACAAAGGCGTTGAAGGCACAGAACGCTATGTTGGCGTTGAGGGACTGATTCACAGCTGATCTTGTTTGGACTCCTTTTGAGATCTCTGAGATGATTTGATCTGTTGAGTGAAGTCTTGAAAGGTTGGATCCTCTATGAGTAGCGTCCCTGGCAGGAGTACACCTAGGGTCCGTCCAATCAGACTCATCAGAGTCAAATCCATCTTCTTCATTTGTTGGCTCAGTGTGTTCCCCCTCAGCTGGAGCGTCCACACTGTGTCTTTCTCCTTGTTGACTTGATTCACCGGCCTCAACTTGGTTTAGCGACCAAGTTTGAGAAGGCTCTTGTTGTTCACTAGGAACTCCCATTGAGACCTCAACGCGAGACTCAGGGGCGTTCCTAGGAACATAATATTTGACTGAGGAGCCTCTTGGTTCTTCTTCATCATCTTCATCATCGTCCCTAGGAGAGGGGCGGCCTTCCTTCTTACCCGGTTCTTTCTTGAGAGAAGCATTTTCTTTGAATACTACATGGATACTTTCCTCAAGCTTAAGAGTCCGTTTGTTGAAGACTCTATAGGCTTTGCTTGTGATGGAGTACCCAAGAAATATTCCTTCATCACTCCTAGCATCAAATTTGCCAATGTTGTCTTTTCCGTTGTTGTGAATGAAGCATTTACACCCAAAGACTTTGAGGTGTGAAATGTTTGGCTTTCTTCCATTCAAGAGCTCATAGGACGTCTTTTTGAGCAATGGACGAATCATAGCTCGATTGACAATGTAGGTTGCGGTGGCAACGTCTTCTGCCCAGAAGTGTTTGGGGACGCCGCTAGCGAAAAGCATTGTCCTTGCCATGTCTTCCAGCGTCCTATTCTTTCTTTCAACAACACCATTTTGCTGAGGAGTTCGAGGAGAAGAGAAGTTGTGGGAGACCCCTTGTTGGTCACAGAAGTCAAGGAACTCTGAGTTTTTAAACTCCGTTCCATGATCTGACCTTAGAGCTTTCAAGCTCGTCCCAAGAGCAACTTCTACTTGCTTGATGAAGATTTTGAACATCCTAAAGGCATCTGCTTTTGACACTAAGAATAAAACCCAAGTGAATCTTGAAAAATCATCTACAATGACATACATGTACCTTTTTCCACCATAGCTTTGGGTTTGCATGGGTCCACACAGATCCATGTGAAGAAGTTCTAATGCCTTCTTTGTGCTCACTTCATTCTTGGATTTGAAGGACGATCTTGTCTGCTTCCCTTTGATGCATGCTTCGCATTGCTCAATTTGTTCAGGATCAATTCTGGGAAGACCTCTTACAAGATCCTTTTGATGAAGCTTGTAGATTGTGCTAGGTCCCGCGTGTCCTAGACGTCGATGCCAGAGATCGGCGTCCACAGCGGAGACAGATAAGCACAACTTGGATGCAGGCTTGAATTTTTGATTGAAGACGTAGACATTGTTTTCACGAGTCCCTTTGAGAATGACTTGATTTGTTTTCTTGTTGATGACTAGGCATTCCTTAGAGTCAAATGTGACTAGGTTTTCACCTTGATCACATATTTGAGAGACACTGAGGAGGTTGAAGCCTAGTCCTTCGACAAGACTAACTTTGGACGCACTGATGGATTTATTCAGCTTTGCGGTGCCCGTCCCTTTGATCTTTCCTTTGCCCTTGTTGCCAAACGAGACAGTTCCTCCCGTGGCATTTGTTTGGATAGAAGTGAGATGGATCTGGCTTCCAGTCATATGATTTGAAGCGCCACTATCGATGATCCACGGGCTTCCTCTCACTTCCACCTGAAGAGAAGAGTTAGTTCTTTGCGACCCAGGTAAGGTGACCCCTACCTGGTTCGTTACATGGGTAAAACGTCTTCATAGGCAAATGATCATAAACATTCACATCATTTGATCTTCTAGCATGCGTCCTAGGAGATCGAGCTTTAACATTTGGCACACTAGCATGCGTCCTATCAGCAGATTTAGGTTTAGCATTCTCACGTCCATTTCTAGCCTTCTTTCCATTTTCAAGATCTTGTTTCAGCTTAAGACACTCATACTGGTAGTGACCACCTTTGCCACAATGCCAGCACGTCCTATAATAGTTTCCAAGATAGTACTTTTTGTTAGGACGTTGAATTCTATTCTCTTTCATTTTCTCAGGGTCCACTACCTTAGATCCTTTTCCCTTAGCAATATTCTTGTAGATTTTGTGACTGACAGAATTTGTATAGTAGTCCTTTTGTCCTTTCTCACCACTCTCTAGAACTCTAATCCGCTCATTCTTTGTTTTTTCCCTCTCAAGCTCTAGTTCAGTAGTCTTGCTAGCTTCAAAGTCACTAGGGAGAGAGTTCTTTGATCCTGATTCATACCCTAGTCCTTTTCTAGCTGGAACAAAAACTATTGGGTTAACAGTTTCGGTTATTGGACTCTTTCCTAGAACTTTGACCTCGTCCCTAAGACTAGCATTTTCGAGCTTTAAGCACACAATCTGACTTTTAAGGGACTTGATTTCTTCCTGAGAGGACTCTAGTTGAAAAGACATGGTACTACAGTTTTCACATTCCACAACAATATTCTCGGATTCAGCTTCCTCAAAACTTTATTCTTGGAACTTTGCCTCTTTTGTACAAAGAACGAAGAGTTTTGTGCAACAGTGCTAGCTCATCTTCTTCAGAAATTTGTTCTTCGGTCTTCCCTTTGCGTTCCACTAACGCTTGAAGACGAAGATTTTCTTGGTGCTCTTGAGTCTTGGCTTCTAGCATTGAGTTTATCTCTCTTTGCCTTTGATAGTATTGCTCATACTCTGGCGTCCTAGCTGCGAGACTTAAAGCCAGCTCATTCTGAGGACTCTTTCCCATTTCTGCCAGATCTTGGTTTCTTCTTGCTTCGTACCCTTTGAGTTTTCCATAGATTTCCTCCATGGACAGTCCCTTGTTGGCCTGGTTCTCTTTAAACGTCATCCTATCAAAGTTCCATGGTCCCGTGAGTCCATCTATCAAGACTTGAACCTTCATCCTCTGAGTAATCTCCGTTTCTTTGACACCCAAGTTTTTCAACTTAGTTAGAAGGGCCTCAAAGCGAAAGGAGTAGTCGGTGATGGTCTCATTTGTGAATATCCTGAATTTGTAGAAGTCCCTTTTTGCTTCCAACTGGACGTCTTCTTTCATCTCAGGCGTCCCAACATGATACTTCTCCAGAGCTTCCCATTGAAGCTAAGCCGTTGGGAGATTGCTCACACGAGTGGCATCCCTTTCACAGAGAGACGTCTGTAGAAAACAGATGGCCTTTGCATTTGCTTCCATAAGCTTGAACTCTTCAGGACCCCAATCTGCCTCCTTGTCTTACTTGGCGGCAGGAACTTCGAGGTCGCCGTTCTTTATCACCAGCCAGCATTGGTAGTTTTGACTACGCACGAAGCATTCGAACCTTGTCTTCCATCTATTGAAGTTGCCGTCCGTCAGGCGAGGTGGTTTTGCACTTGAGATACCTATAGGTTCCATCTCCATGTTTCCTGCAACTCAAACTTAATTTAGAGCGCGTGCTCTGATACCAATTGTTGGATCGTAAGTCTGTTAGTGAAGGCGTCCTTAACTGAGTTAAGGGCGTCCTTAAGTGCAGCGGAAATTAGACTTAACAGGAAACGCAATGAGATAATGGACACGAGTATTTATAGAGGAACCCCACTAAGACCAACTAGTCTTATGGGTAAACCTCTACCTCCGCTTGGAGGATTTTCAATAGCCGTCCTTATCTTATTAAGAGAGAGTCCTTACAACTTAGGCGAGTCGTTACAATTCTCTGAGCTAAGCGTCCGTCCTTAGCCTCACTAGTAACACTCCTTCCACCTAACAAAGTAACCTAACTCTCTTAGCTATAAGGAAGCTATCACTCACGTCTCTCACGGTTCGTTGTGAAAGACAAACTACAACTCTAACTATTTTGTGGTTTGTTTTGGATTTGATGTGGTTGGACTTTCTTTCTCTTGCTTCAAGCTCACTTGATCTTCTTGATCTTCGTTCGTGTTCTTGAATGCTTCGGGAGAGCTTGAGAGAAAGTCTTCAAAGTCCACACCGCTATGCATACCCTTGGGGGGGTATTTATAGCGAAAGTGGTTCTTGTCCTCTAGCGTCCTCTGATGCTTGGCAGGATCCTTGATCTTCCATCAACGGTGCGATGAGCATCTTGAGGAAGTCAACTCTGTTGACACTTGGGAAGCCTCCGCGTGGATAGGGGACCATCGCTAGGAAAGCGACATCTTTGGAGTTGTCTACACGTGCCCAGACAAGGGAAGCTTCCTTCTGAGGACTACGGCCGAACGTGATGTAATCATGTTGGGGCGGCCTTGATTTGAATTTGAACTTCGTCCGTATTTTGGCGCGCGTCCCTTCTTGATGAGGACGCCGTCCTATCTGCGCAGGAACTTGGCCAATTTCGTTTAGCTTTGGAAGTTCTGATGACGTGCGTCCCTACAGCTTAGGGACTGCCGTTCACTTGTTGTCCTTTTCACTCATGTGCGTCCACTGGACCTTACCTGAGATCAACACTTGGACAACTTGTTAAATACATTTGAGTTTGTCATTATCAAAACAAGGAACGATCATTATTGGTTAAGATATTAATGACTGGTGTCCTTAATATCGTCCCAACAGAAACAAATGCAAAGGCTATTTGCTTCCTTCAAGCGTCTCTGTGTGAAAGGGACGCCACCAGAGTTAGCAATTTGGCAACTACCAAACTACAGTGGGAAGCTCTTGAAAAATTCCACGTAGGAACTACTGAGATGAGGGAAGACGTTAAGCTTGAAATCAAGAGAGAATTCTATGCTTTCACAATGCTACCCAACGAAACTGTCAATGACTATTCATACCGCTTTGAGCAACTTGTTACCAAGATGAGGAACTTGGGCGTTCCTGAAGCTGAAGTTTCAATGAGAAACAAAGTTCAAGTGGTCATTGTTAGTCTAACAGGAAAGTGGAACTTTGATAGAACCACGTTCAAAGAGAATACAGCTAACAAGACTCTCGATATGGAAGAGATCTACGGGAAGCTAAGAGGATATGAAGCAAGAAGGAACTCCGATTTGGCTGAGCTAGCAAGGAATCCTCAAACAGATTTAGCACTGATGACATCAACACCAGAGTACGCTGAGTATCTTCGTCGTCAACAAGAACTTGCTTTATTAATAGAAGCCAACAAAAATGAGAACCGTGAGAAGATGCGCGTTCAAGCGTTGAGAGAGAAGGAAAGCAAGACTAAAGAACAGCTAGATGAAGAAGAAGAACTTGCTCTTATTCGCAAAGCTCTCCGTTCTTACGGCAAAAGACACAAGTACTTCAACAAACACAAGATGCCATCCAAGAAAGAAAGTCCCAAGTACACAGAGGCAGAGATGAAAGAACTTACTTGTTACAAATGTAACAAGAAAGGACACTTTGCTAAGAAATGTACGACGGGAATGTCTTTAAAGGAAATCAAGACAAAGGCCCTCATTGGAGCGTTTGCGTCTGCATGGGATAATGCCAGGTCTTCTGATGATGATGAAGAACCCGACGAACAAGCAGCATACGTAGCTCTTGAAGACGCCTCTGAAAATGAACAAGTAGCATTCATGGCTATGGAGGACGTCACAGTTGTTGAGAAGGACGCTCCGAAATCTGAAAATGAGGTAACTCGTGAGTCTATGATGAGTTCTTTAGAAAATTGCTCTAAGTCCAAGCTTATTAAACTCATTGGCAAAATCATGGAAGAAAGTGTGATCATGCAAAATAGAATGGATGAACTTGAACTTGAAAATGAAAACATTGTGGTTGAATGTGAAAACTGTAGTTCCATGACCATTCAACTAGAGTCCTCATGTGAAGAAACTAAGTCCCTAAAAACTGAAATCATGTGTCTCAAACTTGAGAACGCTAAGCTTAGGGAAGAAGTGAAAGTGATGGGTAAGAGTCACATAGTTGAAGAAGTTAGACCAATGGTCTTCGTCCCAGCTAAGAGAGGTCTAGGTTATGAATCTGACACTAAGAACTCTCTCCCTAGCGACTTTGAGGCTAGCAAAACTTCAGAACTTGAACTTGAAAGAGAGAAAACTAAGAATCTCCTTGAAAGAATTAGAGTCCTAGAGAGTGGAGAGATAGGAAAAGAGGACTACTACACTAACTCCACTAGTCATAGGATCTACAAGAAAATTGCTAAAGGGGAAGGTTCTAAAGTTTGTGATCCTCAAAAGATGAAAGAAAACAAAATCCAACGTCCCAACAAGAAGTACTACCTCGGTACTTACTATAGGACGTGTTGGTACTGTAGACAAGGAGATCACTTCAAATATGATTGCTTAAAACTCAAGGAAGACATTGAAAGTGGAAAAGCTGCTAGGACTAACATTGAAAATGATAAGTCCGTCCCTAAAGCTAATTCTAGGCGTTCTAAACGCTCTAGGAACTCTTTTCACAAGCATGCTACTTCAAATGATGTAAATATAAATGACTACATGCCAGAACCAGAGTTCTACTTCTGTAACGAACCAGGTAAGGAACACCTTGCCTGGGTCGCCAAACACTAACTTTGTTTTGGCAGGTGGAAGTGAGGGGACGCCCATGGATCATTGATAGTGGCGCCTCAAATCATATGACAGGAAGCCAGATCCATCTCACTTCTATCCAAAGTAGTGCCACGGGAGGAACTGTCTCGTTTGGCAACAAGGGCAAGGGAAAGATCAAAGGGACGGGAACTGCCATTCTCAATCCGTCCATCAAAGCAACAAATGTCAGTCTTGTTGAAGGACTTGGCTTCAATCTTCTTAGCGTCTCTCAAATGTGTGATCAAGGTGAAAACCTAGTCACATTTGACTCAAAGGAGTGCCACGTCATCAACAAGCAGTCCAACAAAGTCGTTCTTAAGGGAGTACGCCAAAACAATGTCTACATTTTCAACCAAGAGTTCAAGCCTAAATCAGAGTTGTGTCTATCTGCTTCAAAGGAGGACGCTGATCTCTGGCATCGCCACCTTGGCCATGCTGGACCAAGCACAATTCTCAAACTACACCAAAGAAATCTTGTGAAGGGACTTCCCCGAATTGATCCTGAGAAAGTTGAACAGTGCGAAGCCTGTATCAAAGGGCAGCAAACAAGAACGTCTTTCAAATCAAAAAATGAAGTTAGCACAAAGAAGCCTTTGGAACTTCTCCACATGGATCTTTGTGGACCAATGAAGACGTTGAGCTATGGTGGAAAGAGGTACATTTACGTTCTCGTGGATGATTTTTCTCGATTCACTTGGGTTCTTTTCTTGGTGTCCAAAGCAGATTGTTTCAATGCGTTCAAAGTCTTCATCAAACAAGTGGAAGTTGCCCTTAAGACGCCTCTCAAAGCCATAAGATCAGACCATGGGGCGGAGTTCCAGAACTCAGAGTTCCTGGCCTACTGTGATCAACATGGTGTCTCGCACAACTTCTCCGCTCCAAGGACTCCTCAACAAAATGGAGCTGTGGAAAGAAAGAATAGGACGCTGGAGGATATGGCAAGGACTATGCTCTTGGCTAATAGCGTTCCCACGTACTTCTGGGCGGAAGCTATTGCTACAGCGTGCTACATTATCAATCGTGCCATGATCCGTCCTTTACTGAAGAAGACGGCTTGGAAAGTTTGATGCAAGGAGTGATGAAGCCATATTCCTTGGGTACTCTCTCACCAGCAAAGCATATAGAGTTTTCAACAAAAGAACTCTAAAGCTTGAGGAGAGTATTCATGTTGTGTTTAAGGAAAGTTCATCTCACAAAGAAAAATCAAGTAAGAAAGAACGCTCCTCGTCACAACAGCAAGACGACTCTGAAGATGAAGCTGATGTTTGGTCCTCTGGAAAATACTATGTTCCCAAGGACGCTACTCCAAATCCTGAAGAAGTTTCAGTGGATGCTCCTAGTGTTGTTCAGGGAGTTCCCTCTCGTAGTGAATCTCCAGTTCAACAAGATGTGGCTGAATCAAGTCAACAAGGCGAGCAACGTCAAGGTGTGGACGCTCTCTCTGAGGGGGAACACACTGAGGACGCTTCTCAAGAAAACTGTGATGATTCAGATGATGAAATTGATCCAAGGTTTGCTCAATTATTTCAAAGAGAGTCCCGCTTCTCAAAGGATCACCCAACTTCTCAAATAGTCTCAGATCCTTCTCAAGGTGTTCAAACAAGGTCAGCTGCAAGCAAGTCCCAAAGTGCAAATTTAGCCTTTTGTGCGTTCAACGCCTTTGTGTCTATGGTAGAGCCAAAGAACATCAAGGAAGCACTTCAGAACGCTGACTGGATTCAAGCAATGCAAGAAGAACTTAACCAGTTTGAAAGGAACAAAGTTTGGACGCTCGTTCCTCGTCCCAAAGGCAAAAACATCATTGGGATGCGATGGGTGTTCAGAAACAAACTTGATGAGAGTGGGCGTGTGTCAAGGAACAAGGCAAGACTAGTGGCTCAAGCATTCAAGCAAGAGGAAGGCATAGACTACGATGAAACCTTTGCTCCTGTTGCTAGAATTGAGGCCGTTCGTCTACTTATTGCTTTTGCTGCCCACAAAGGATTCAAGTTATTTCAGATGGACGTCAAGACTGCCTTTCTCAATGGAAAGCTCAAGGAGGAAGTGTATGTTGCTCAGCCGCCTGGCTTTGAGGACGCCTCTCACCCAGATTATGTGTACTACTTAGACAAAGCGCTCTATGGACTCAAGCAAGCTCCTCGTGCATGGTACGACAGGTTTACGTTCTTTCTTTTGTCTCATGGGTACACTAGAGGTTCAATTGATAAAACTTTGTTCATTAAGAAAGTTTACAAGGACATTTTGATTGCCCAAGTCTATGTTGATGATATAGTTTTTGGTAGTACTAACATGAAACTTGTAGATGAGTTCAAATCCTTAATGAGTAGTGAGTTTGAAATGTCCCTCATTGGAGAACTCAATTTCTTCTTGGGACTTCAAATCAACCAACTCAAAGAAGGGACGCGCATTCACCAACAAAAATATGTCCGTGAAATGCTAGAGAAGTACGGGATGAACACGTCCAAACCTGTTGCAACCCCTTGTTCTACCAACTTGCGTCTTAACACTGATGAAAAGGGAAAGGACGTTGATCAAAAACTTTACAGAGGAATGATTGGTTCTTTGCTATACTTGACCGCAAGCCATCCCGACATCATGTTTGCCGTTTGCTTGTGTGCACGCTTCCAGGCGAATCCAAAGGAGTCCCACATGCAAGAAGTAAAGAGGATCTTTCGCTACCTCAAAGGACGCGATCATCTTTGCCTTTGGTACCCCAGGAAGACGTCCTTCAAGCTTGTTGGCTACTCGGACGCTGATTATGCTGGTCATGTGATCGATAGAAAAAGCACGTCAGGAATGGCACAGTTCCTTGGTTCATGCTTAGTCTCTTGGGGATCTAAGAAACAGAACTCTGTGGCGCTTTCAACTGCGGAAGCCGAGTACGTTGCTGCTGCCTCGTGCTGTTCATAAGTTATTTGGATCAAATATCAACTAGAGGACTACGGTATCAATCTTGAAACTATTCCCATTCGTTGTGATAACACAAGTGCTATTGAAATTTCTAAGAATCCTGTTTTTCATTCTCGCACAAAGCATATTCATATAAGGCATCATTTCTTGCGTGATAATGTTGAACTAGGACTCATTAGTATGGAGCATGTAAGGACTGAAGACCAAATAGCTGATATTTTCACTAAGGCGCTTGATAGACGTCCCTATTAGCATCTAAGGCTGCTCTTGGGGATGATAACTTTTAAGTAGCAAGTCCCGTTCTACTATTCCCTAAATGATTGGCTATGTCTTGTAGATTCTAAGTGTTTAAGGACTGTTATGCATTAAATTCATATTTGCAAGGACGCTAGTCTAAAACTTCATGTTTTTGCTACTTTGGAACGCCATTCAAATTTCTCTATTTGTCTTGAAAAGAGTATCCCTGATCACCCAACCCTCATTATAAGCCGAAATGATGGGAACTCTAAGCTTACTGACTCGGGCAAAGTCGTTGTTCCCTTATCAAAAATAAATCCCAGACATGCAAACAAAAGTATAGTAGGCAAGCAAGGGGTCGAACCCAAAGGAATCAGTTTTTATTCAGATTTTAGTGGTTTTCATGCAAGTAATCAAAAGAGGGTTTTGAAGGTTGGTTTCAATCAAAGTTATCGAGCAGAGTTTATCCAATCAATTCCACTTTATTAATCCGTTGATCATGAATTCATCCACCTCTTTATATGCCTAGGTCAATTCCAATCCCAATCATTAGAAATCGCAAGTCCACGGTCCAAGCAATTCTATAACCCTAGGCAAGGACGCTTAACCTAGAATTAGCATAGAGCACAGGGATAATAGGAAATCAAATCATGCAATCAAGCTACGAGTCTCATGCACAACTTAATCATTGAATACTCTTCCCTAAACTAGTCCACGGTCTTAGAATAGAGTTGTTTCGAGAATAGGAAAGATGCATAGACAACAACCAATCCTAATTCAAACAATAGATCTAAGTCAATCAAACAAGTTGATCAGGCTCATAAAATCAAACATAGATCATGGGATGAAGCACAAGAGTATCAATAAAGACCTAGAGATAAAGAAGTTACCAGAATTTCACAACTTCATAATAAAGCTTCCTTGATTGAATAAACTCCAGAGGAGAGTTAGTTCTCCATTACAAAGAAAACTCTAATCTTTATTGAAAGACAATTGATTGACAAGTATTGGATATCCTAAAAACCTAGAAAGGTTCCCCTTATATAGGCCCAAAGATCAACCTTTTCGGACTAAATAAGATAGGAAACCGAAAGATAAGAAAGGAAACAAGATAGAAACGGTGAAATCTCGTCTGCTTGGAAGTCGGTCACACCCGCGACCGCGGCACCAGAACCGCGCCCGCGTCGGCCTTCAAATGGTAAAATCCGAGTCGGCTTCTACCGCGACCGCGCCACAGACAGCGCGACCGCGGCCTTCATGGTCTTGGTTGGCTCGCTCCTCCACGCCACCGCGCCCGCGTCATAGACAACGCGACCGCGATATCCATGCAGTGGCGAATCTCCGTCTTTAAGCTCTTTTAACTCTTGATTCTTCATACTTCGTGTCTTCGGTCTTGATATTACAATAACGCTCAAAACTAACCTAAACACTCTCAATATAGCTCTAAAATACAAGAGTTATCCTATACAAAATAGGCCGAATCACTTACCCTAGCCGAGAACTCCGCAAAAGCGTCCTATGAGCTTCATATTTTCTTTTACGGGACGTACTTGCTTTGTTCTCAAATGGTTCGTAAGGTGATCACAAGGACGGTAAATTGGTTGTTGGTTCGCTTGAAGAGGTAAATTTTTGCTAAGTATGAGAGAACGCTCAGTGTTTGTTAGAGAGGACGCCAGTTCAGTTTTGAGTAGAAGTTGAAGAGTCAAAAATTTGAACTTTTGAAAGTGTAAACAGTGACCGTTGCTTTTGCTCAAATCTTAAGGGCGAAGTTTTGACACGTGTCGCACAGTAAAACAGTGGTAATTACAGTTGTGCCACCGCTTCCTCTATATAAGGCCAGAACAGTCGCTCTCAGAATTTATTACGCTCAACCACTTCCTCGCTCTCAAATTTTCTCTGACTTCTCTCTAGATCTCCGGCAACTTTCTCTCACTACAATCTCACATGAAAGATGTCTCAAAGACTATTGAACGTGGCCGGATCTTCTACCGGCAGCAAGCGAAGACGTTTGGTGAAGTCCCACTACATAGAGAAGCCAAAACTCATCATCCTTAATGAATCTCTGGTGGACTTCATCAACAGGAAGCCCAAAACCCTGTACAATCTAATCAGGGAATGCATGGACATGCAAGAAGTCAAGAACGATGCAACAAAGACAAAGAACTATGAGAAGTTCATTGAACGCTTCGTCATCCCAAGTCTCCACAAAACAGACTACAAAGACCTACCAGGACGGATGAATGACGTTCTCTTCTTCTCACAGTTTGGAGGTGAGAATCTTGGTCCTCTACTTGAACTTATACCTGACCTTCACAATGCCGTCCTCCCAGAATTCCCAATGTACCCTAGGGACTCTTTGGCCTATATGATGCTATAAAACCGTGTGCCAAGTCCCTCTCCCCCACCTCCTCAAGTCCCCACTGTCACAACTAAAAAGTTGCTCAAGCGTCCCGCCCCAACTTCTCCCCTTTCCAAAACTTCTCAACCCTTCTCCACTTCAAAACCTACAGAGATAGTGGACAAATTCCCTTCTCACATCAAGGAGGGACGCTCCAAGAAAACCCACGACCCAAGGCCCCTCAAAAAGGCCAAGTCGTCCAGCGTCCCCTCTACCACAACCTCCACAAAAAGGCCTAGCACCACCAAAAGGCCGTCCAATCTCTCCAAAGAATCTACCCCTCCTCCACAATCAATCTCCATAGTCCAACTCCCAACTCCTCCACCGTCCCCTCAACCATCAAAGAAAAACGCTCTCATCCCTTTTCCTCCCAAACCCTACTCTCCCTTAAACTTAGCCAACTTCCCATCTGCCCGGCCCACTTTTCCCCACCGAAGGACCCCGAGACCCCAAGGTCCCGCCGTCCATCCTCCGAAAGTGGCCCGGAGGAGACAGAGCAGCGCTCCACGCTTGAGCACACTTTTCGCCGAAGGAAGGCTGGTGAAAAGCCCAAGGTTTTGCTCGCTAAGGACGCTGCTGAGCATCAAGTTGAGCACATTCCCTCCTCCTCCTCCTCCTCCTCTAGCTCATCTGAGAGCCAAAGAGGAACGCCCGCTCAAGTCTCCCCTTTCATTGATGTCGTTGGGGACTCAAATGACGAAGCGGAAGGAGGTGAGAACGCTCCTGCTGAACAAATTGAGGACGCTGGTGAGCACCAGATTGCCTCAAAGGACACCGAGCCCACTCTATCTGACGAGCTCGAGCGTGATGCTCTAAAAGTTCCCCCCTACAATCAAACCCTCCCTCTCCTAAACCCACTCCCAACCCCCCAAGCAAACCCCTCTCAAGAAAACACCCCCATCCAAGCAGAATCCAACCAAGTCCCTACGGACGCTGAGCCAACAACAGAAATCCAATCAGAGGCTCAGGACGCTGAGGGCACGTCCCAAGGTCAGACTTCTGGTGCAGATCAAGCCACAACTAGTGGCAATGCTGAAAATATACAAGGCACAGAGGACGCCGCTGGCCAGGACGCAAATGATGAAGAGTCAGAGGACACAGGTGAGAACAGTTCTTCAGATAATGAGGATTCTGAGTCCCCCAAGGGCAAGAGGAAACGCAAACCAGATGGTGCTCCAGTCAAAATTCTCAGCCCGCTGATCTACTCAGAGGAATGGCTAGCCTCATTTCAAGATGATAGCGTTCAGGATTTCCTTAAACTACTGAGATTCCAAGGCTGGTTGAACGTTGGACCAACACCTGCAGTTGTTGACAAGGAGCAGGTGAAACCGTTCCTCAGAGACCTGCGCTACAAACCGAAAGATGGCTCTCTCCACTTCAAAATCGATGGTGAGAAAGCATCAGTGAATGAACGCCAGGTCCGCGCCTTCATGGGCCTTTGTTCCCAAAAGCCCCCGTCCAACGCGCTAAGCACTCTTCCGGAAAGCGGGTTCGAGACAACTGATGAGGAACTGCCCCTGGTTGAACACGTTTTTCAGGGCAAAAGGCCAATGGGACTGGACAGGGTTGCTCACGTATTAAGCAAGGTAGGCGCCATCTCTATAAAAGGGGGAAGTGTAGTTTTGCAGAGATGCGCTATAAATTAGTTATCTAGAATAAGCAAGTGTTAAGGGGGAACTATTAAGTGAAAGGTCTAAGGACCGCCCACGCTAGAATAAAAGAGGACGCTTAGAAAACATTTCTAGGACGCGACTCTCTCCTTAAAATCCAAATGCGAGAGAATCAAAGAATGAAAACTTACGCTCACTGAAATTTTCTCTAAGTGCTAGAGGACGCTTCTAAGTTTTCATGCATGCTAAGTTCCAATGTCAAAACTATTTTGCTGAAGAGTTTGTCATCATCAAAAAGGGGGAAATTGTTGGGACGCTTGCGTACTTGTTAGTGTACCACAAAACCGTCCCTTAGTTTTGATATGACAAACTCACTTTGATTCTAATAAAATTGTCCAAGTGTTCAGGAACGCCAGTGACAAAAGGACAACAAGTGTGTATGAGCCTCCCCCAGGCTTAGGGACGCTAGCTAACAGGAAGTAAGGACTAGCTAGAGACTACTTGAACAAGGACGGAGTCCCAAGCAAGTAGGAACGCAAGAAAGGAGTCCTTACTCACTAGCCGACAGGATGACATCACTCGACAATGTTTGATCATCCAAGGACACGTGGAGAGCGATCCTGTAGCGGAGTCCAACACTACGTGGCGGACGATCCTGTTGTAGAGTCCATCAACACGTGGCGGCCGATCCTGTAGCGGAGTTCATCATACACAGCTGGATACAGGAAGCTTCCTCATCACCGCCCTACTACGTGGAGGAAGATCTGATCGGTCCGGGATCAGAGGGTCTCACAATTTAAATTTATAAAACCGAACCTCAATTGTAGTAAAGAGGTAGGGTGTCGAACACATGGGAGTTCGTGCGTCGAGAGTACCCGAAAAGACTAAAAAGAGATGAAAGAATGGCAAAACAAAGGAAAACAAGGGAGATCGCCTCGGACCGAATCTGGTCACTTCGGTCCGAGGGTGGATCGAGGTCGAGTTTGGCCGGGACCGACGCACACTATGTCGGGCCCGACTTACTGGGTAACTCGGTCTTGCACAAATAAGTAGATCGGTCTTGGGTTTTTGGGTTCCTCCCCTAACTAGACTTGGATATTCTTCCTCAATTCAACCAATAAGTGTTTGATCCTTGTGAGATCGTTGTTGCTAGCCCCGGATCCCTCCACTCTACACCTCGACCCAAAGGAGTTTTCACTCACCTTCGATGCTAGGAACTTGTGATGGGATCGAGATTGCTCACGCTTACTCTTACCAAACACAACCCCTAGATCTCTTGTTTCCACAAGAGAATTGAAGCTCGATGTAGAGAGGATTCACAAATCAAGCACTCAAGGCTATGGAATTGGGGTTTTTCTACCCAATCCTAGCTAGGGGATTCCCCCATAGCCCAAGACTATGGAATCTGCTCCATATGGTAAGAGAAAAACATAATCAAAAGGGAAATCAAGCAAATCTCAATCATCCACATCAAACCAAACTCCAATTGCATTCAAATCTCAAAGTGTCAACAAGATCCAAGTCTCAATTCTACTAGATCAAAGCAAAACAAAGTACAAAACTCACAAATCCTCCTCTCTAGGCCACCGATCTCCTCTTCTCTTCCTTCTCCTCTCTTCTCCTTCCTCTCCAAGTCTTCTTTGAGCCTTTAGAGAGTGATTTGGGTGTGGTGTGTGTGAACTCTTGCTCCCCCCCCTCCCCCCACTTTTAATGATCACTAATCACCTCTAATTATCCTCCTCTTTGGATTGGGGACCAAGGAATTCCCAATTTAGAAAGGGGCAAATGTGGAAAGTTACTAAAAATATGCATTGGGGAACAATCCACTCCATTGCCGACTCGGATCGACACGGGGCAACATCGGGCCCGACGTTGGGAACGTCGGTCCTGGTCTCTGGCTGCTCAATCTCGGGCCCGACGTGGTGGTGCTCGGTCCTGGGCCTCGATCCTTGTCTTCTTCTTGGGTTTCCTTTAGCTCCACTTCATTCTTTGCTTGGCTCTCACGTTCCTTGACTTGGCTCCTTCATGAGCTCCTCCAAAATGTCCTCATTCTTGCCATTTTTCCTACAAATAATAACAAACTCGCATAGTTTCCGAATCTTGTGGAAAACCGGGAACTAAGCTAGAAAGGAACAAAACTAACAAAGAAAGGAATGAAAAACACATATTTACAAGAGAAATTAACTACTAAAACACCTCCAAAACGAGAGACATCAGAATACCCCATACTTAAACTTGCTTGTCCTCAAGCAATAACAAAGTAAGCAAGACCGAAGCACAATCTTCAAGTAAAGCCTCATATGAAAAACAAAATCAAGCACAAGTGATAGACATGCTAGCAAGATTATGTCATCACACATGATCAAGTGTTCAAAGAATATAGTCTAATGCAACAAAGCCTCACTTTAGGTATGTAGAAATGTGTATCACTCATCATGTGTTTAGGTTTAGCAATGAACACTCAAACTCAATAATCAAGCAAGTAAGGACTTTACCATTGAGGATAATGTTGGATTGTTAGTACTGAGGGACGTCCTTTACTTTGGTAAAGGCGTCCTTAGGTTAGGCGTCCCTACGAGGAGTAGGGGCGTCCTTGAGTAATGCAGCGGAAAATAAGTACTAAACAGATAATAGATGAACGCAGTGAATTATAGAGGAACCACTCAAGACCAAGTAGTCCTTGAGTGTAAACCTCTACCTCCTTGGAGGATTTTTGAATAGTTCTTTCCTTTATATTGAACGTCCTTACAGTTGTACTGGCGAGTCTTTACAGTTCTCTGACACTTAGCTTTTCCCTAAGTCCACTAGTAAAGGACTCCTCTAAGCCTACAACTTAAGCGAGTTCAATCTTCTAAAGGACTCTATTCCTACGTTCTGCAGTACTTCGCAGAACTCTCTTTCTCTCTTTTTGGGTTTTCTCTTACAAATAGTTTTTGTGATTTGGTTACAAGTCTCACTCAATCTAACACAAGCTCTAGCACTGTTCTTGAGTTCTTGAGTTAGTTCTTCGTGTTCTTGAGTGAGTCGCTTTCACTTTGATTCTCTCTGAATATTCCTGAAAGCGTTGGCGTCACAATCAATGCCTTGGGGCTATTTATAGGACTTGGGGAAGGGCGTCTTTTCTCTGGGACGATCATGCCCTTCATGGACGTGGCTACAGGATCTTCCTCCACGTAGTAGGGCGGTGATGAGGAAGCTTCCTGTATCCAGCTGTGTATGATGAACTCTGCTACAGGATCGGCCGCCACGTGTTGATGGACTCTGCAACAGGATTGTCTGCCACGTAGTGTTGGACTCCGCTACAGGATCGGTCTCCACGTGTCGTTGGATGATCAAACATTGTCGAGTGATGTCATCCTGTCGGCTAGTGAGTAAGGACTCCTTTCGTGCGTTCCTACTAGCTTGGGAGTCCGTCCTTACTCAAGTAGTCTCTAGCTGGTCCTTACTTCCTGTTAGCTAGCGTCCCTCAGCTTGTGGGACGCCCATACACACTTGTTGTCCTTTTGGTCATTGGCGTTCCTGAACACTTGGACAACTTTTATTAGAACCAAAGTGAGTTTGTCATATCAAAACTAAGGGACGGTTGTGTGGTACACTAACAAGTACGCAAGCGTTCTTGATAGCGTCCCAACAATTTCCCCCTTTTTGATGATGACAAACTCTTCAGCAAAATATTTTTGACATTTGAACTTAGCATGCATGAAACCTTGAAAGCGTCCTCTAACACTTGAAAGCGTTCTCTAGCTTTTGGATTTTGAGGAGAGAGTCGCGTCCTAGAAAAGTTGTTTCTAAGCGACCTCTTTTATTCTAGCATGGGCGTTCCTTAGACTTTTCACTTAATAGTTCCCCCTTAACACTTGCTTATTCTAGATAACTATTTTATAGCGCATCTCTGCAAAACTACACTTCCCCCTTTTGGCATCATCGAAAAGGATAACAAGTGATAAGAGCGTCAGCACAAACACATAATTAAAGGCAGTGGAACGCTTAAACACACATATGCAAGCAAATAAAGGAATTGCCATTCAAACAAACTTAGAGTTATTACAAACGAAGATCATAGTGTTTGAAGTTCAAAAGAAGCAAAGGCAAACAGATAGGGGATTAAAGGGGTAATGGCAATCATTGAGAACGTCGCTGATCTTGGTAAAACTGGAGCAATTTCTCTTGAAGTTCAGCAGCCTTGGCGAACGCAGATGACAAGTCCTTCAAGGTAGAGAAGAGGAGGCACTGATTATCCAATATGGCACCCATGAGTTCTGCTGGAGGAAGCTGAGATATGTTCGCAGGAGCAGAACGGGGCAAAGGACCTGTACTTGATGAAGGAGCGTCCATTGGAAGAGTAGGAGAGGAAGGCCCTAAGAGCAGTTGATCAAGGGTGTTAAGATCTACCGCCGGCTCTTGATCATGAGGGGACTCTTGGGACATAGGAGCAACCTGTGCGGCCTCAGCCTCAGCAGCTAGGCGTTCTTGCTCGGCTTTCTGTCTGGCTTCCTCAGCCTCAGCTTCTAACTGTTTGAGCACAGACGGCAGCTCTTCATTATGCCTGATCTCGAGAAGTCCCTTCTTAGGATTCCATTTCAAACTGAGCTCTTCAGAGGGAGCGTTCTCGTCATAAGCATCTTGGGACTGCAAAATCGCCTTCACTACACCAGGGTACGGCAAGGCGTGCCTCTTCCTTCCACACTTGGCCATATGTTGCATAGCAATTCTGGCTAAGTTGATGGGGCGGCGTGCAAGGATAGCGTCAATTAGCATGATATCGTGTGCTTGCACAATTGAACGCTTTTCTTGCCTTGGAAGAATGGCGCGACAGATGAAGTAGTGAGTGATTGCGCCAACCTTGCTCAGAACGTGAGCTACCCTGTCAAGTCCCATCGGCCTTTTTCCCTGAAATATATGCTCAACTAGAGGCAGTTCTTGATCAGTTGTTTCAAAGCCGCCTTCAGGGAGTGAGCTAAGAGCATCGGACGGTGGCTTGCGTGGACCCAGAGCAAGGAAGGTGCGCATTTGGCGTTCGGTGACTGAAGCTCTCTCTCCTTCAATTTTAAAGTGGAGGGAGCCATCTTTGGCCTTGTAGCGCAAGTCCTTGTAGAACGCCTTCACCTGTTCTTTGTCAACAGTTGTCGGCGCTGGTCCAACGTTCTGCCATCCTTGGAATTTCAGAAGGTCGAGGAACTCCTTAACATCTTCATCATCAAAGGAAGCTAGCCATTCTTCAGAATAAATGAGCGGGCTAAGAACTTTGACGGGCACATCGGCGTTCTTCCTTTTACGCTTGCCCTTGGGGGACTCAGAGTCCTCATCATCTTCTGACTCGTCCTCATCCTTCTCCGAGTCACTGTCAGAGGCGTCCTTTGAAGGAGCGTCCTCTGTGCCTTGTACTATTTCAGCATCGCCACCAGCTGTGGCTTTATCGGCACCAGAGGTCTGACCTTGGGACGTGCCTTCAGCGTCCTGAGCCTCTGTTTGATTTTCTGTTGTTGTTGGCTCAGCATCCGCGGGGACTTGGGAATCTGTTTGGATTGTGGGGGAGGGGTTTTCTTGTGGAGCTGGGGTGGGGTTTAGGATTGGGAGGGACTGGTCATATGGGGGGACTTCCTGAGCATCACGCTCAAGCTCATCAGAGAGAGTTGGCTCGGCATTCTCCTGAGCGACCTGGTGCTGACCAGCGTCCTCAATTTGTTGAGCAGGAGCGTTCACCTCTCCTTCCGCTTCATCATTCGAATCCCCAACAACATCAATGAAAGGGGAGTCCTGAGCGGGCGTACCTCTTTGACTCTCAGAAGAGCTAGAGGAGGAAGAGGAGGAGGGAACGTGCTCTATCTCTGCAGGAACTTCCTTGGCCAGCAGAACCCGGGGCTTTTCACCAGCCTTCCTTCGGCAAAAAGTATGCTCAAGGGTTCGTTCAGACTCCTCCGGGCCACTTTCAGAGGATGGACGGCGGGACTTTAGGGTCTCGGGGTCCTTAGGTGGGGAAATGTGGGCCGGGGCAGTTGGGAAATTGGCCAAATTTAGAGGGGAATGAGTTCGGGGAGGAAAGGGAATTAGGGCATTTGCTTTTGAAGGTTGGGGGGACGGAGGGGGGTGGGAAGTTGAACTATTTTAAGGGGTGGAGGGGGAAGAGTGGATTCCTTGGACAAGTTGGAAGGCCTTTTTGTGGTGCTTGGCCGTTTGGTGATGGGTTTGGCGGATGGGACGCTAGAGGTTTTGGCCTTTTTAAGGGGCCTTGGGTCATGGAATTTTTTGGAGCGTCCCTCCGAGATGTGAGGTGGAAACTTGTCCACAATTTCGGTTGGGTTGGAGGAGGAGAAGGGTTTGGATGATTTTGAGAGGGGAGACGATGGTGCAGGACGCTTCATCAACTTTTTGGTGGTTACGGAGGGAACGGCAGGAGGAGGTGGAGAGGGACTTCATACTCGATTCTTGGTCATTTGGAAGGCTATGGAGTTCCTTGGGTACATAGGGAACTCGGGAAAGACTGCATTGTGCAAGTCTGGGATAAGTTCAAGAAGAGGGCCAAGGTTCTCACCTCCGAACTGCGAGAAGAACAGCACATCGTCCATCCGTCCAGGTAAGTCTTTGTATCCTGTGTTGTGGAGGCTGGGGACGACAAAGCGTTCAATGAACTTCTCGTAGTTCTTCGTTTTCACTTCATCGTTCCTGACTTCTGGCAGTGCCATGCGTTCTCTGATAAGGTTGTACAGCGTCTTGGGCTTCTTGTTGATGAAGTCCAGAAGTGACTCATTGAGAACGATGGGTTTGGGCTTTTCTATGTAATGGGACTTGACAAGCTTTCTACGCTTCCCGCCGGTAGAAGATCCGGCTACGTTCAACTGCCTTTGAGACATGATTTCAGATGAAGTGTAGAGAGAGAAAGTCGCCGGAGTTCTAGAGAGAAGTCAGAGCAATTTTGAGAGCGAGAAAGTGGTTGAGCGTAATAAATTTGATTGTGACTGTTCCGGCCTTATATAGAGGAAGCGGTGGCACAAATGGTAATTAACACTATTTTACTGTGTGACACGTGGCAAAACTTTCCCCTTAAGATTTGAGCAAAAGCAACGGTCACTGTTCACACTTTCAAAAGTTCAAAATTCTGACTCTTCAACTGCTTCTCAACAACTGAACTGGCGTCCTTAGCAACAAACACTGAGCGTCCTCTCATACTTAGCAAAAATTTCACTTCTTCAAGCAAACTTCTTCAAGCAAACCAACAACCAACTTACCGTTTTCGTGATTACCTTTCGAACCAGTTGAGAACAACGCAAGTACGTCCCGTAAAAGAAAATATGAAGCTCATAGGACGCTTTTGCGGAGTTCTCGGCTTGGGTAAGCTTAGAGTTCCCATCATTTCGGCTTATAATGAGGGTTGGGTGATCAGGGATACTCTTTTTAAGACAAAAATAGAGAAAATTTGAATGGCGTTCCAAAGTAGCAAACACATGAAGTTTTGGACTAGCGTCCTTTGCAAATATGAATTTAATGCATAACAGTCCTTAAACACTTAAAGTCAACAAAACATAGCCAATCATTGAGGAAATAGTAGAACGGGACTTGCTACTTAAAAGTTATCATCCCCAAGAGCAATCTGAGATGCTCAAAGGGACGTCTATCAAGCGCCTTAGTGAAAATATCAGCTATTTGGTCTTCCGTTCTTACATGCTCCATACTAATGAGTCCTAGTTCAACATTATCACGCAAGAAATGATGCCTTATATGAATATGCTTTGTGCGTGAATGAAAAACAGGATTCTTTGAAATTTCAATAGCACTTGTGTTATCACAACGAATGGGAATAGTTTCAAGATTGATACCGTAGTCCTCTAGTTGATATTTGATCCAGATAACTTGTGAACAGCACGAAGCAGCAGCAACGTACTCGGCTTCCGCAGTTGAAAGCGCCACAGAGTTCTGTTTCTTAGATCCCCAAGAGACTAGGCATGAACCAAGGAACTGTGCCATTCCTGAAGTGCTTTTCCGATCAATCACATGACCTGCATAATCAGCGTCCGACTAGCCAACTAGCTTGAAGGACGTCTTCCTGGGATACCAAAGGCAAAGATCGTCGCGTCCTTTGAGGTAGCGAAAGATCCTCTTGACTTCTTGCATGTGGGACTCCTTTGGGTTCGCCTGGAAGCGTGCACACAAGCAAACGGCAAACATAATGTCGGGACGGCTTGCGGTCAAGTAGAGCAAAGAGCCAATCATCCCTCTATAAAGCTTTTGATCAACGTCCTTTCCCTGTTCATCTGCGTAAAGACGCGAGTTTGGAGAACAAGGGGTTGCAACAGGTTTGGACGTGTTCATCCCGTACTTCTCAAGCATTTCACAGACAAATTTTTGTTGGTGAATGCGCGTCCCTTCCTTGAGTTGATTGATTTGAAGTCCCAAGAAGAAATTGAGTTCTTCAATGAGGGACATCTCAAACTCACTACTCATTAAGGACTTAAACTCATCTACAAGCTTCATGTTAGTACTACCAAAAACTATATCATCAACATAGACTTGGGCAATTAAAATGTCCTTGTGAACTTTCTTTATGAACAAAGTTTTATCAATTGAACCTCTAGTGTACCCATGAGACAAAAGAAAGGACGCAAACCTGTCGTACCATGCACGAGGGGCTTGCTTGAGTCCATAAAGCGCTTTGTCCAAGTAGTACACATGATCTGGGTGAGAGGCGTCCTCGAAGCCAGGCAGCTGAGCAACGTACACTTCCTCCTTTAGCTTTCCATTGAGAAAGGCAGTCTTGACGTCCATCTGAAATAACTTGAATCCTTTGTGAGCGGCGAAGGCGATAAGAAGACGAACGGCTTCAATTCTAGCAACAGGAGCAAAGGTCTCATCATAGTCTATGCCTTCCTCTTGCTTGAATCCTTGAGCCACCAGTCTTGCCTTGTTTCTTGACACACGTCCACTCTCATCAAGCTTATTTCTGAACACCCATCGCGTCCCTATGATATTTTTGCCAAGAGTCCAAACTTTGTTCCTTTCAAACTGATTGAGTTCTTCTTGCATTGCTTGAATCCAGTCAGCGTCCTGGAGTGCTTCTTTGATATTCTTTGGCTCCACCATAGAGACAAAAGCATTGAAAGCACAGAAAGCCAAATTTGCACTCTGGGACTTGCTTGCAGCTGACCTTGTTTGAACGCCTTGAGAAGGATCTGAGACAATTTGAGAAGTTGGGTGATCCCGAGAGAAGCGGGACTCCCTTTGAAATAAATGAACAAATCTTGGATCAATGTCTCCATCAGAATTATCACTATCACTTTGAGCATCATCCGCAATGTGTTCCCCCTCAGAGAGAGCGTCCACACCTTGACGTTGCTCGCCTTGTTGACTTGATTCAGCTATATCTTGTTGAACTGGGGATTCACTACGAGATGGAACTCCTTGAACAACACTGGGAGCGTCCACTGAGACTTCTTCAGGATTTGGAGACGCGTCCTTAGAGACATAGTATTTTCCAGAGGTCCAATCCTCAGCTTCATCTTCAGAGTCGTCCTGTTGATGTAACGTAGAACGTTCTTTCTTGCTTGGCTTTTCTTTGTGAGAAGAACGTTCCTTGAACACAACATGAATACTCTCCTCAAGCTTTAGAGTTCTTTTGTTGAAGACTCTATATGCTTTGCTGGTGAGAGAGTACCCGAGGAATATGGCTTCATCACTCCTTGCATCAAACTTTCCAAGTTTTTCTTTATCATTGTTGTGAACGAAACATTTGCAACCAAAGACTCTGAGATAATCAATGCGAGGCTTCTTTCCATTCAACAACTCATAGGATGTCTTCTTTAGCAAAGGACGGATCATGGCACGATTGATGATGTAACACGCTGTAGCAATAGCTTCCGCCCAGAAGTACTTGGGAACGCTATTCGCCAGGAGCATAGTTCTTGCCATATCCCCTAGCGTCCTATTCTTTCTTTCCACAACTCCATTTTGTTGAGGCGTTCTTGGAGCTGAGAAGTTGTGACAGACTCCGTGTTGATCACAGTAGGCCAGGAACTCTGAATTTTGGAATTCCGTTCCATGGTCTGATCTTATGGCTTTGAGAGGCGTCTCAAGAGCAACTTCCACTTGTTTGATGAAAACTTTGAACGCATTGAAACAATCTGCTTTGGACACCAAGAAAAGAACCCAAGTGAATCGAGAAAAATCATCTACGAGAACGTAAATGTACCTCTTTCCACCTTGGCTCAACGTCCTCATTGGTCCACAAAGATCCATATGGAGGAGTTCCAAAGGCTTCTTTGTACTGACTTCGTTCTTGGATTTGAAGGACGTTCTTGTTTGCTTCCCTTTATTACAAGCTTCACATTGTTCAACTTTCTCAAGATCAATTCGGGGAAGTCCTTTCACAAGATTTCGCTGGTGTAGCTTAAGGATTGTGCTTGGTCCAGCATGGCCAAGTCGGCGATGCCAGAGATCAGCGTCCTCCTTTGAAGCAGATAGGCACAACTCTGATTTGGGTTCGAACTCTTGATTGAAGATGTAGATATTTTTCTTGCGAACGCCTTTAAGAACAACTTTGTTGGACTTCTTGTTGATGACGAGGCACTCCTTTGAGTCAAATGTGACTAGATTTTCACCATGATCACACATCTGGGAGACGCTAAGAAGATTGAAGCCAAGACCTTCAACAAGACTGACATTTGTTGCTTTAATGGACGGGTTGAGAAGAGCAGTTCCCGTTCCTTTGATCTTTCCCTTGCCCTTGTTGCCAAACGAGACAGTTCCTCCCGTGGCACTACTTTGGATAGAAGTGAGATGGATCTGGCTTCCTGTCATATGATTTGAGGCGCCACTATCAATGATCCATGGGCGTCCCCTCACTTCCACCTGCCATAACAAAGTTAGTGTTTGTCGACCCAGGCAAGGTGTTCCTTACCTGGTTCGTTACAAAAGTAGAATTCTGGTTCTGGCATGTAGTCATTAATATTCACATCATTAGAAATAGCATGCTTGCGGAAAGAGTTCCTAGAGCGTCTAGAAGGCCTAGGATTAGCCTTAGGAACGGACTTATCATTTTCATTGTTAGTCCTAGCAGCTTTTCCATTTTCAACATCTTCCTTGAGTTTTAAGCAATCATATTTGAAATGATCTCCTTGTCCACAGTACCAACACGTCCTATAGTAAGTACCGAGATATTACTTCTTATTGGGACGCTGAATCTTGTTTTCTTTCATCTTTTGAGGATTACAAACTTTTGAACCGTCCCCTTTAGCAATCTTCTTGTAAATCTTATGACTGGTGGAGTTAGTGTAATAGTCTTCCTTTCCTAATTCTCCACTCTCTAGAACTCTAATTCTTTCAAGAAGGTTTTTAGTTTTCTCTCTTTCAAGTTCCAGTTCAGAAGTTTTGCTAGCCTCAAAGTCACTAGGAAGAGAGTTCTTAGTGTCATTTTCATAACCTAGACCTCTCTTAGCTGGGACGAAGACCATTGGTCTCACTTCTTCAACTATGGGACTCTTACCCAAAACTTTCACTTCTTCCCTAAGCTTAGCATTCTCAAGTTTGAGACACATAATTTCAGTTTCTAGGGACTTAGTTTCATCACATGAGGACTCTAGTTGAATAGTCATTGTACTACAATTTTCACATTCAACTACAATGTTTTCATCTTCTAGTTCATCCATTCTTCTTTTCATAGCAAGACTTTCCTCCATTATTTTACCAATGAGCTTAAGAAGTTTTGGTTTTGAACATTTTTCTAAGGAACGCATCATGGAATCATGAGTTACCTCTTGTTCATTGTCGGAGGCGTTCTCTTCAACAACTGGGGCGTCCTCCACTGCCATGTATGCAACTTGATCGTCACGTTCATCATCACTTGAACTGAGATCATCCCATGCAGCTGTACATGCTCCAATGAGAGCTTTCTTCTTGTCCTTGGAGGACGTTCCCACAGTACACTTTTTGGCAAAATGTCCTTTCTTGTTGCATTTGTAGCATGTGAGTTCCTTCATTTCAGCCTCTGTGTACTTGGGACTTTCCTTTTTGTAGGACTTACTCTTGCTACTATGCTTGTTCTTCTTGTTATAGTACTTGAGAGCCTTGTGAATAAGAGAGAGTTCCTCATCTGAGTCAATCTCTTCCTTTTGCTTTCTTTCTTTCTCTTTGGGACGCAAGTTCTCAAGTTTTTCTTTGTTTTGCATCATCAATGCTAGATCTCTTTGGCCACGTAGGTACTCGGCGTACTCTGGTGTTGTGGACGCCAAAGCGAGATCAGTTTGAGGATTCTTTCCTAGCTGAGCCATGTCAGAGATTCTTCGTTCTTCGTACTGCCTGAGCTTCCCATAGATCTCTTCCATATCTAGAGTTTTGTTGGCTGTGTTTTCTTTGAAAGTCGTCCTATCAAAGTTCCAAACTCCAGTCAACCCATCAATGACTACTTGAACTCTATTCCTCATGGAGATTTCTGATTCTAGAATGCCCAAGTTCTTCATTTTGGTGACAAGACCTTCAAAACGGTACGAGTAGTCATTTACCGTTTCATTTGGCAACATAGTAAAAGCATAGAACTCCTCTTTGATCTTCAGCTGGACGTCCTCTTTCATTTCTGCAGTTCCCACATGAAATTTCTCAAGAGCTTCCCACTGTTGTTTTTCTGTGGGGAGATTGCTAACTCTTGTGGCATCCCTTTCGCAGAGGGACGCTTGAAGAAAACAAATAGCTTTAGCATTGGTTTCCATCAGCTTGAACTCATCAGGACCCCAATCGTCTTCTTTGTCTTTCTTGTCATCGGGAACTTTGAGATCACCTTTTCTGATAACGTTCCAGCATTGATAATTTGTGCTTCTGCAGAAGTTCTCAAATCTGGTTTTCCAACGGTTGAAGTTGCCGTCCGTCAGGCGCGGAGGCTTCACAAAAGAGATTCCAATTGGTTCCATGTCCATCTTTACCTGCAACTCAGTAAGAATCTAGAGCGCCTGCTCTGATACCAATTGTTGGATCGTTAGTACTGAGGGACGTCCTTTACTTTGGTAAAGGCGTCCTTAGGTTAGGCGTCCCTACGAGGAGTAGGGGCGTCCTTGAGTAATGCAGCGGAAAATAAGTACTAAACAGATAATAGATGAACGCAGTGAATTATAGAGGAACCACTCAAGACCAAGTAGTCCTTGAGTGTAAACCTCTACCTCCTTGGAGGATTTTTGAATAGTTCTTTCCTTTATATTGAACGTCCTTACAGTTGTACTGGCGAGTCTTTACAGTTCTCTAGCACTTAGCTTTTCCCTAAGTCCACTAGTAAAGGACTCCTCTAAGCCTACAACTTAAGCGAGTTCAATCTTCTAAAGGACTCTATTCCTACGTTCTGTAGTACTTCGCAGAACTCTCTTTCTCTCTTTTTGGGTTTTCTCTTACAAACAGTTTTTGTGATTTGGTTACAAGTCTCACTCAATCTAACACAAGCTCTAGCACTGTTCTTGAGTTCTTGAGTTAGTTCTTCGTGTTCTTGAGTGAGTCGCTTGCTCTTTGATTCTCTCTGAATATTCCTGAAAGCGTTGGCCTCCTAATCAATGCCTTGGGGCTATTTATAGGACTTGGGGAAGGGCGTCTTTTCTCTGGGACGATCATGCCCTTCATGGACGTGGCTACAGGATCTTCCTCCACGTAATAGGGCAGTGATGAGGAAGCTTCCTGTATCCAGCTGTGTATGATGAACTCTGCTACAGGATCGGCCGCCACGTGTTGATGGACTCTGCAACAGGATCGTCCGCCACGTAGTGTTGGACTCCGCTACAGGATCGGTCTCCACGTGTCCTTGGATGATCAAACATTGTCGAGTGATGTCATCCTGTCGGCTAGTGAGTAAGGACTCCTTTCGTGCATTCCTACTAGCTTGGGACTCCGTCCTTGCTCAAGTAGTCTCTAGCTGGTCCTTACTTCCTGTTAGCTAGCGTCCCTAAGCTTGTGGGACGCCCATACACACTTGTTGTCCTTTTGGTCATTGGCGTTCCTGAACACTTGGACAACTTTTATTAGAACCAAAGTGAGTTTGTCATATCAAAACTAAGGGACGGTTGTGTGGTACACTAACAAGTACGCAAGCGTTCTTGATAGCGTCCCAACAGCTAATATCACCAATTCCTCCACCTAGAGATGCCTATTACAATGCACACAAAGAATATGAACTTGGCTCAATGGAGATCCTCAAAGAGGTTCCATTCGGCCGGGTTGTAATGGGGCTTTGGTATTTCTCAAGGTGGGAATCATTTTGGTCTTGTGGTGCTTACAATGGGGATTGAACTTTCTAGTCTCTCACCAAACTCACCAAATCATTCCACTTTCAACTTTCACTCTCATCCGAAAGACTTTGATTTTTCTTCTTTTCTTTTCTTTCAACCCACTCTTTCACTAAACATTCCACTTCATCTTTGCACTACACTTTTTGTTGGATTTTTCACACTTTTTCCACTAGGATCGACTTGCACACTAACTCGGGCCCGAAGTGCACTTATCCTCGGTCGGTACCCTTTCTACTACACTTAAGCACTTTGCTTTCAATCCACTACTTTTTTCCAACTTTTCTTTCTTTCTTTTCAACAAAGATGCACTACCCACTTGGTTTATAACTCCATTTCTTCGCCCTTCACCAAAGAGAATCTCAACTCTCCAAATAATCTTCCAAAACCTCTCACTAAAGTCCAATCCCATAAGGGTCAAGTCATATCGGCTAGGAATCATATTTTTGAGGAGTTTCAAACAAAGGTCTAAGGCTAAAACGGGGCTACAAACAACGGTTTATCTTCAAGGTAGGATATGGAAGATTTTGTGACTAAATGAAACAAAGTTCAAATCAATGTGACAATGCATAGAACAAATCTCATAATGGCCTTGGAAAATAGATAAACACCTCAATAGCAAGTTTTACTAAGCATGCATGAGCTAATTCACAAAAAGAGGGATATGCAATATGAACAAACATCCCTAAAAATGGCCAAAAATCATCTCACAAGGTTCACTCAAGCTTAGTTGCATCAAAACTCATCCAAGAACTCATATGCTCAATAAAAACATGCAAGATATCATATCACATCAAAAGCAACATCCATTTAGAGGCTAAACTATCCAAAAATATGCAAAGGACTTTACATGCTCACATCATCATTAGCCTTCATATGGACATCTAAGATGGGAATTCCTAGTCCAAAATCAAAATCTTTTTGTTGTTTTTAACACTTTTTCAAATTTTTATGGATTTTTTGCAAAACATTTCTCAAACGAAAACAAACTCATCCATTCATGCCATAAAATTCAATCATCATTCATCATTCACATCATACCACTAACCAAAATGAAACATCCCATAAACAAAACAAGAGAAAACACATGAAACTACACATGGAACTATGAGCTACTAACCCACCCCATACTTAAAAATTTGATGTCCTCATCAAAAGAAATCAAAACTTCAAAAGTAAAGAGAAGAGTAAAGAGAGCTCACAATTTTCCTTATTCTTGATTGGCTTGTTGAGGTTTAGTTCGCCAAAAGGAGAGCCCATGTGGCCCTTACTTCTTCACTTGGGTCCATCCTATCATAAAACTTTTTCACTCGATGACCATTTACCCGAAAGATCCTTCCATCATCACTTATCACATCGACCGCTCCTTGAGAAAGTATTTGATGTACCACAAACGGTCCGCTCCACCTTGATCGAAGCTTACCCGGAAAGAACCGAAGTCGTGCATTAAAGAGAAGAACCTTGTCTCCGACTTGGTAAGTTTTTGGGACCAACTTCCTATCATGCCACCTTTTAGTCTTCTCTTTATACAACTATGCATTTTCGTACGCCTTCAAACGTAACTCTCCTCACTCATGTAGATCTAGGTGCTTTTCTCTCCGGCGAGATTTATATCCCAATTCATCTCTTCGAGAGCCCATTTGGATTTGTGCTCCAACTCCACCGGCAAATGGCAAGCCTTGCCATAGACTAGGTTGAATGGTGTAGTCCCTAGGGGTGTCTTGAAAGCGGTTCTATAAGCCCAAAGTGCATCATCGAGCTTAGATGACCAATCCTTTCTTGACTTAGACACCGTCTTCTCCAAAATGGCCTTGATTTGACGATTGGAGACTTCCACTAGCCCACTTGTTTGAGGATGGTAAGGAGTAGCAACTCGGTGAGACACCCCATACTTGATCAACACATTCTCAAAGCATCTTTCAATGAAGTGTGGGCCACCATCGCTAATGAGAACTCTCGGGACGCCAAATCTAGAAAAGATGTTACTCTTCAAGAACTTCATCACAACTTTTGCATCATTGGTCCTTGTTGGAATGGCCTCCACCCATTTTGAGACATAATCAACGGCCACCAAAATGTACTTGTACGGGCCCGACGTTGGGAAAGGTCCCATGAAGTCGATCCCCCATACATCAAAGAGCTCCACCTCTAGCATTCCGGTTTGTGGAGTCTCATTTCTCCTTGACAAATTTCCTTCTCTTTGGCACTCCTCACATCTCTTCACATACTCATGAACATCCTTAAACATGGTTGGCCAATAGAAGCCACAATGAAGAATTTTGGCCGTGGTTTTTGAACTCTTAGCATGCCCTCCGGTTGGCAAAGAATGGCAATGACGAATAACACTTTCAATCTCCTCACTTGGAATGCACCTTCTATAGATTCTATCACTCCCTTCCTTATATAGGTATGGATCGTCCCAATAATATTGCCTAGCATCATGTAAGAATTTCTTCCTAGCCGAGTAAGACAAATTTGGTGGGATCACTCCCCCTACAACAAAGTTAGAAAAGTCCGCAAACCAAGGGGTGACCCCTCGTTTCACGGTCTCAATAGATAGAAGACAAGTAGGAGGTGAAGTCTTAATCATTTGAGGACGAGAAGGAATGGAAACCGAGTGAAGGATCTTACTTGATTTCATGGACCGACATTGCAAGGTATTGAGCCCGACGTGTGAGGATGTCGATCGGGCCGAACAAGTGTATGTTGCTTCTTGGACCGACGTCGAAAACCTCGGGCCCGAGGTACTGGGCACCTCGGTCCGACGTTCCATACTTCTCGCCCGATGCTCCCCCTTGGTCGATCCATCCTTTCTCTCTTTCTTGCTACTCATTAGACCTTCATCCGCCCTCATGTTATCTATTTCCACACCATCCTTCATCTCATTCATGTACTCCACGGGCAACCGAGATAGATGATCGGCCACCAAATTCTCCGAACCCACCTTATCCTTGATCTCATGGTCGAACTCTTGAAGGAGGAGCATCCATCTTAAGAGCCTTGGCTTTGCATCTTTCTTTTTCATGAGGTACTTGATTGCCGCATGGTTCGTATAGACTACCACCTTAGATCCCACAAGATATGACCGGAATTTTTCGAATGCAAACACCACGGCTAAGAATTCCTTTTCCGTAGTCGTGTACTTGCATTGAGTTTCATCCAAGGTTTTACTTGCATAATAGATGGCATGCAACTTTCCCTCCTTTCTTTGCCCAGGAACGGCTCCCACGGCAAAATCACTTGCATCACACATCACTTCGAAGGGAAGATTCCAATCGGGCGACGCCATGATAGGTGCCGAAACAAAAGCATCTCTCAACCTACAAAAAGCACTCATATAATCCTCGGAAAATTCGAAGGGAACATCCTTCATTAAGAGGTTAGACAATGGTTTTGAGATTTTAGAGAAATCTTTGATGAAGCGTCTATAGAAGCCCGCATGACCTAAGAAACTCCTAACATCACGGACACAAGTAGGTGGGGGAAGTTTTTCAATTATCTCGATCTTGGCCCTATCAAATTCAATTCCTTTACTAGAAATGAGATGCCCTATAACTATTCCTTCCTTAACCATAAAATGACATTTTTCCCAATTAAGCACAAGGTTAGTCTCTTCACATCTACCCAACACTCTATCCAAATGAGCCAAGCAAGTATCAAAAGAGGAACCATAGACCGAGAAGTCATCCATGAATACTTCCACTATTTCCTCTACCATGTCGGAGAAGATAGACATCATGCACCTTTGAAACGTTGCCGGAGCATTACACAAACCGAATGGCATGCGTCTATAGGCAAACGTTCCATAGGGACATGTAAAAGTCGTCTTCTCTTGATCATCGGGGTGAATAGGAATTTGCCAAAATCCACTATACCCATCAAGGTAGCAAAAGTATTCATGTTGAGCTAATCTTTCAAGAACTTGGTCAATAAATGGAAGGGGGAAATGATCCTTACGAGTTCCACTATTTAACTTTCGGTAATCAATGCACATGTGCCATTTTGTAGTGGTTCTTGTAGGAATCATTTCTCCTTTCTCATTTTGCACTACGGTCAATCCACCCTTTTTAGGAACTACATGCACGGGGCTAACATATTTGCTATCCGAAATTGGGAAGATGATTCCCGCATCCAACATCCTAAGTATCTCACTTTTAACCACTTCTTTCATATTAGGATTCAATCTTCTTTGTGGTTCAATAGTGGGCTTATGGTTGTCCTCCATGTAGATCCTATGCATGCAAATTGATGGTGAAATTCCCTTAAGTTCCTCTAATGAATACCCTAAGGCTCCTCTATGCTTTCTTAAGACCGCTAACAACTTAGACTCTTCCTCATCATTCAAATTAGCATTCACAATTACGGGCAATGAAGAGTTAGGACCAAGGAAGGCATACCTCAAGTCCTTTGGAAGTTCCTTTAGCACATGTGAAGGCTCCGGTGGTGCTTGAGTTTCCTCCGTTTCGGCCTTGAATACCTCCAAGTAGGACATCCCACTCTCCACCTTCTCATCTTCCTCTTGATTAGCAATCACCCCTTCATTTTTCACTTCAACTCCATAGGGTGGTGGGATGGCTTTCAACTCTAGCTTCCTTGTACTTGGCTTGTTAGATATGGCTTCCCATTGTACTCCACTTGGAAGAAATTGGACCATCTTGGCTTCTCTATGCAAGGCCTCCTTCAAAGTGGGTTTGAAGGAGAAATCGAGCTCCACGCCTCCAAATTCAAGGGACAAGTGACCTTTCTTCACATCTATCACGGCCCCCACCGTAGCAAGGAATGGTCTTCCCAATATGATAGGCTCTCCCGGTACTTCTAGCATGTCAACCACAACGAAGTCGGCCGGAACATAATGTCCTTCCACACATACCGGATAGTCCTCTACCACTCCAATTGGCTCAATTGACGTCCCATCGGCTATAGTTAACCTCATGTTAACCGGAGCAATAAGACCCATAGCGGTTGACTTCCATATGGTGTATGGTATCACACTTGTACTCGTTCCAAGGTCACATAATGCTTGAAACTTTCGTGACCCAATGCCCACGGTGATGGCAAATCTTCCGGGATCACCTAGCTTTTGAGGTAGCTCCAAGATCTTCACCTCATCTTGCATCTCAACAATTGACCTCTTCTTGCTCAAGATTTCCTTCAAAAACTTTACATAGGATGGCATCTCACTTAGAGCATCGGTGAACGGAATAGTGATGTTCAAGCCTTGCAAAAGCTTCAAGAACCGTTTGAACTTGCCCTTAACAATCTCCTTGGGCTTCAACATAGGATATGGAAGAGTTGTGCCACTTTGCTTTTTGCTTGGATCCACCTCCTTGGATCGATCTTTCTCTTTCTCAACGATCTCAGCCTGGACCGACTTAGGATCGACATCGGGACCGACGTCAAGCATCTCGGACCGGGGGCAGAGTGCATCTGGGTAACTCGGGCCGACTTCAGGGCATGTCGAGCCCGACTTGGGTTCCACCTCGGTCCGACTCAGGGGACCTCCTCTATCTTCTGGATCGTCGTTTGGGCACGTCGGGCCCGAGGAGCTGGGTACCTCGGTCCGACTCTCTTCACTCGTCCTTGGAACTTGTGGCTCGGGCAAACTCCGTCCACTCTTCAATCCTATGGCTCAAACTTCATTTTGTTGTTGTTGGGCACGGGGATTCTCCTCGGGTCGGCCCGGGAGTCTCCCTTCTTCTCTTGGAAGTTGATTCGCCATGTGAACAAATTGGTTGTCCACTTGTCTCCTCCAAACACCAAACTCCTTGAATTGGGTCTCTATGTTGGTGACTTGATTCTTCAAATCTTGAGCCCATTGTGGTGTTTGCTCATAGAATCCGGGAGGTCGATAAGGTGGTGGTTGGGCCCTTGGCTCATGTTGGTTGAAGTTGTTGTTGTAGCCACTAGCTTGGCCTTGGTTCCACCTTCCTCCATTGTTGAAATTGGCTCTCCCGCCATAGTTCCTTTGAACATAGTTGGCCTCCTCAATTTGCTCGGCCAATCGGACTTGGCGCTCATTTGGGCACTCTTGGGCTCCATGCTTCAAAGAACACACTCTTCACAGGCTCTTGTGTTTTGTTGGAAATGACCCATCTTCCTCCTTATCTTGTTCAACTCATCCTCCAAGAATTGGATCTTCACATCTTTGTCCACCTCTTCACTTTTGGGATCGTAGAGCCTCTTCGGACCTTCTCCATGGACTCTCATTTCCTTGCTCACTTGATTGACTCCATACATGGCCTCATAATCCGAGAGCTTTTCTAGCAACTCCCATGCTTGCTCCGGAGGCAAGTCAATGAACCCACAATCGGTATGGAGGTTCAATTTATCCTTGGTGGCGGGGTTGATTCCTTGGAAGAAAATGTCTTGAAGGACATAGGGTTGTTGCCCATGCGTTGGACATGCCCTCAACATCTCTTTGAACCGGTCCCATGCCTCGAAGAGTGGCTCGTGGGCTCCTTGTTGAAAGCTAGCAATCTTCCTTCTAAGCTCCGTCGTCTTGGTGGGCGGAAAGAACTTCATCAAAAATGAGTCGTTGAGAGCCCTCCATGATGTGATAGAACGAGGTGCTTGGCTCTCCAACCAATGCAAAGCTTTGCCTCCCAAAGACCACTTGAAGGCTTTGAGTAGCACGTACTCAAGTGTCTCGTCGTCCGTCGAGATGGTCTCACAAAGATCTTTGAATTGGTTCACATGCTCGATCGGGCACTCATTCGGTCTCCCTTGGAATTGCTCTCTTTTGATGAGTGAGATAAATTGAGTTTTTATCTCAAAATTCTTTGACACCTCCGGCAAGACGATGGCCGGCTCGGGCACCTTCAACTCCGGATGCATGTATTGTCTAGCATTCCGGGGTTGAGTGTTGATTTGAGCCTCCAATCTCATCCTTTGCTCCCTCTCCCTACGGGCCTCGGCATCTCGGTTCGCCATTTCAAGTTGCATACGAGCCATGTCGGCTCTCATCCTTTCGAACTCCTCATCTCGGGCTTGGTCCGCCATCCTCTTCTTCTTTCGGGCTTGCCTTAGAATACTCTCCGGGTCACACACAAAGTCGAGCTCAAGTGTTCCTCAGGCGGAACGAGCTCGCATGCACCTACAACCAAAGACACAAACAAAAACCGAATCAAAACAAACAAGGGGTTTGGGCTAGTCCCTCACCCAAATCACTACCAAATCAAAGACTCAACTAAGAGGGTACCTCGAACAAATAGAACTCCCCGGCAACGGCGCCAAAATTCTGATCGGTCCGGGATCGGAGGGTCTCACAATTTAAATTTATAAAACCGAACCTCAATTGTAGTAAAGAGGTAGGGTGTCGAACACACGGGAGTTCGTGCGTCGAGAGTACCCAAAAAGACTAAAAAGAGATGAAAGAAAGGCAAAACAAAGGAAAACAAGGGAGATCGCCTCGGACCGACACTGGTCACTTCGGTCCGAGGGTGGATCGAGGTCGAGTTTGGCCGGGACCGACGCACACTATGTCTGGCCCGACTTACTGGGTAACTCGGTCTTGCACAAATAAGTAGATCGGTCTTGGGTTTTTGGGTTCCTCCCCTAACTAGACTTGGATATTCTTCCCCAATTCAACAATAAGTGTTTGATCCTTGTGAGATCAAGGTTGCTAGCCCCGGATCCCTCCACTCTACACCTCGACCCAAGGGAGTTTTCACTCACCTTCGATGCTAGGAACTTGTGATGGGATCGAGATTGCTCACGCTTACTCTTACCAAACACAACCCCTAGATCTCTTGTTTCCACGAGAGAATTGAAGCTCGATGTAGAGAGGATTCACAAATCAAGCACTCAAGGCTACCCAATCCTAGCTAGGGGATTGCCCCATAGCGCAAGATTATGGAATCTACTCCATATGGTAAGAGAAAAACATAATCAAAAGGGAAATCAACCAAATCTCAATCATCAACATCAAACCAAACTCCAATTGCATTCAAATCTCAAAGTGTCAACAAGATCCAAGTCTCAATTCTACTAGATCAAAGCAAAACAAAGTACAAAACTCACAAATCTTCCTCTCTAAGCCACCGATCTCCTCTTCTCTTCCTTCTCCTCTCTTCTCCTTCCTCTCCAAGTCTTCTTGAGCCTTTAGAGAGTGATTTGGGTGTGGTGTGTGTGAACTCTTGCTCCCCCCCCCCACTTTTAATGATCACTAATCACCTCTAATTATCCTCCTCTTTGGATTGGGGACCAAGGAATTCCCAATTTAGAAAGGGGCAAATGTGGAAAGTGACTAAAAATATGCCTTGGGGAACAATCCACTCCATTGCCGACTCGGATCGACACGGGGCAACATCGGGCCCGACGTTGGGAACGTCGGTCCTGGTCTTTGGCTGCTCGATCTCGGGCCCGACGTGGTGGTGCTCGGTCCTGGGCCTCGATCCTTGTCTTCTTCTTGGGTTTCCTTTAGCTCCACTTCATTCTTTGCTTGGCTCTCACGTTCCTTGACTTGGCTCCTTCATGAGCTCCTCCAAAATGTCCTCATTCTTGCCATTTTTCCTACAAATAATAACAAACTCGCATAGTTTCCGAATCTTGTGGAAAACCGGGAACTAAGCTAGAAAGGAACAAAACTAACAAAGAAAGGAATGAAAAACACATATTTACAAGAGAAATTAACTACTAAAACACCTCCAAAATGAGAGACATCAAGATCCTGTAGCCACGTCCTCGAAGGGCATGATCGTACCAGAGAAATGACGCCCTTCCCCAAGTCTTATAAATAGCCCCAAGGCATTTATTGTGACGTTAACGCTTTCAGGAATATTCAGAGAGAATCAGAGGAAAGCGACTCACTCAAGAACACGAAGAACTAACGTAAGAACTCAAGAACAGTGCTAGAACTTGTGTTAGATCGAGTGAGATTTTGTACCCAAACCACAAAACAGTTTGTAATCAGAAAAACCAAAAAGAGAGAGAGTTCTGCGAAGTACTGCTGAACGTAGGGATAGAGTCCTTTAGTAGATTGAACCAGCTTAAGTTGTAGGCTTAGAGGATTCCTTTACTAGTGGACTTAGGGAAAAGCTAAGTACTAGAGAACTGTAAAGACTCGCCAGTACAACTGTAAGGACGTTCAATATAAAGGAAAGAACTATTCAAAAATCCTCCAAGGAGGTAGAGGTTTACACTCAAGGGCTACTTGGTCTTGAGTGGTTCCTCTATAATTCACTGCGTTCATCTATTATCTGTTTAGTACTTTATTCCGCTGCATTACTCAAGGACGCCCCTACTTTTCGTAGGGACGCCTAACCAAAGGACGCCTTTACCAAAGTAAAGGACGTCCCTCAATACTAACGATCCAACATGTTCTAAAATCTCTAAAGAACTAGAGTCCTCACAAGAAATTTCAAAGTCACTTAAAACTGAGATAGTGTGTCTTAAGTCTGAAAATGCTAAGCTTAGGGACGAGATCAAAGTATTAGGCAATACTCCTACAACTGAACTTGTCAAGCCTGTGTTGTTTGTTCCACCAAAGAGAGGTCTAGGATATAACTCTTCATCAAATTCTAAGGACTCCTTATGACTCGGCTAAAGTCGTCGTGCCAAGATCAAAGATAAATAACATAAACTACAAACTAGTATAGCATGCAAGTAAGGGGTCGAACCCAAGAGAACTACGGCTTCTAGTATTAATATATTTATCAACCAAAGATAGGGGGATTTAAGAGAAGAATCTAAACTAAACTAATCTAAGAAAACAAAACAAATAAACAAACAATCAAATATGGGAAACAAGTTCATTCAAAAGATCCACTCATGAAATAATCACTCGATCATAGATTCATCCATTGATTTCATTCACACCTATGGTTAATTCCTACCTGATCATTAACAATCGCAAGTCCACGGTCCAAGCAATTCTATAACTCTAGGCAAGGGCGCTTAACCTAGAATTAGCATAGAGAACGAGGATATGCATGATATAATATCAAACAATCAAGCTACGAGTCAATTGTAAGATAAAACAATCAATTCTCTTCTTAATCCTAGTTGCATAGACAACAAGTCTAGGTTAAGTTGTTTTCATAGATTAGTTTTGTCCACGGTCCAAACCTAATCCAATAGTAGAAAGTCAATCAATTAAACAAGTTGGCCAGACATGCAAAATCAATCAACAATCATGGTATGAAGCACAAGAGAATTAATATTAACCAAAGGATAGAAATCAATTACAAAAACCTCACGAGTTCATACATCAGAGCTTCTCCCTTGAACAAACCCAAGGAGACTAGCTCTCCATAACTAAACTAAAAACCTAAAAAGAGAAGAATTGAATTATGAATTGGAATTGTGAATACCTAAAACTACGGCAGGCTCCTCCTTATATATCCCAAGGAACAGGCTCCCTGAGATAGATAAGGAAAGAGGTAAAAGATAAGAAAGGAAATAAAATAGAAAAGAAAAGATTTCGTCCGTCTCAGAATTCGGCACCACCTCGACCGCGGCGGATCTAACTTCGGGTTGGTTTAGTCAGCTACTACCGCGACCATGGCGGCGCGACCGCGGCCTTCACGGGTCTTAAATGTTGTCGCCTTGCTTCACCACGACCGTGACATAGGCAACGCGACCGTGGAATCTATGCAGTGGCGAACTTGTCTTCAATTAAGCTCTAAAAACTCTTGATTCTTCACATCTCGTGTCTTCGGTCTTCTTATTACAATAACGCTCAAATCTAACCTAAACACTCACAATAATACTCTAAAATCTAAGAGTTAACCCATACAAAATAGGCCGAATCACCTTACCTAGTGAGTTTGAGGCTAGCAAGACAACTGAGCTAGAACTTGAGAGAGAGAAAACCAGAAATTTGGAAGAGAGAATTAGAGTCCTTGAGAGTGGTGATGATGGCCACACGGAATCTATAAGAAAATTGCTAAAGGTGAAGGTTCAAGAGTTTGCAATCCTGAAAAGATGGAGGAAAATAGAATTCAAAGACCAAACAAAAAGTACTACAGGACATGTTGGCATTGTGAAAAACACGGTCATTACAAGTATGAATGTGCTAAATTAGAAGAAGACATTGAGAACGGTAGAAAAGCAAGAAATGAACATGAGAATTCTGAATCCGTTCCTAGAAAACATGCTAGAGGTTCAAGAGGTTTTAAGAACTCATATAGAAAGCAGGCTACTTCAAATGATGTTAACCTAAATGATTACATGCCCAACAAAGAGTTTTATTACTGTAACGAACCAAGTAAGGGACACCTTGCCAGAGTCGCAAAGGACTAACACTTTTTAACAAGTAGGAGTGAGGAGAAGCCCGTGGATCATTGAACGCGGCGCCTCAAATCATATGACTGGAAGCCGGATCCACCTCACTTCTATCAAAGAAAATACCACATGAGGAACTGTATCGTTTGGTAATAAGGGAAAGGGCAACATCAAAGGGACGGGCATTGCAAATCTAAACACACGTCCCTTACAGTTCGTCGTAAGTGACAAGTTCTCTCTTTTCTTACAAACACAGTTTTGTTTTTGCTTCTCTCTCGATCTAAAACCTAGTTCTTCACTGTTGTTGGTGAGTTCTTGGGGTTTTTCGTGATCGTGACAATATGCTCTGAATATTCTCTGAGAAGCTTAAGTCACAATAAATACACTTCGGGTATTTATAGTGCTTGGGAAGGGAGTCTTTCCTCTGGACGATCATGCCCTTCTGGTACGTTGCAACAGGGATCAGCTTCCACGTGTCCTTGGCGGTGATGAGGGAAGCTTCCTGGCAACTTATGTAGAACTCTGCTACAGGATCTGCTTCCACGTGGTGATGAACTCATCAACGGGATTTGCTCCCACGTGTACTCTATGATCAAGGCTTGTCGGGTGATGTCATCTTGTCGGGCAGCCTTGGAAGAACTCTGACGTTTGCGCTCGCATTCCTACTCGTTGGGCCATGTGTCCTCTTCTCGTAGAAACTCACTCGTGTTCTTCTTTCTGAAAGATAGCGTCCCTACTCCTTAGGGACTGCTACCACATGTTGGTCACAAAAGGCCTGGAACTATGAGTTCTCAAACTCCGTCCCATGGTCTGACCTTAAGGCTTTCAAGCATGTTCCCAAGGCAACTTCTATAGAGATGTGCTATAAATTAGTTATCTAGAATAAGCAAGTGTTAAGGGGGAACTATTAGCAAAAGGTCTAAAGAACGCTGCTCTAAATAATTTGAGGGACGCTTAGCAAAAGGTTAGAACGTTCACCCTCACCCTAATGTCCAAAAGGTTTATATATTAAAGTGTGAATACTTGTGCATATCTGAAAACGATAAGTCCCAAGGGACGCTCTTAAGGTTTTCATGCATGCTAAGCTTTTAATTCAAATCATTATGCTTAAGGGTTTATCCTCATCAAAAAGGGGGAAATAGTTGGGACGATGTTGAGGACTCCCTTGTACTTAACATTGTGCTCATGACAATCGTTCCTTAGTTTTGATATGACAAACTCGCTTTGATCTAGTAAGTTGTCCAAGTATATTTAAGGAACGCAGGTCATGAAAAGGACAACAAGTGGTAGCAGTCCCTAAGGTGTAGGGACGCTATCTTTTATAAAGAATAACACGAATGAGTTTCTACGAGAAGAGGTCGCAGTCTACGACAAGTAGGAACGCGAGTGCAAATGTCAGAGTTCTTCCAAGGCTGCCCGACAAGATGACATCACCCGACAAGCCTTGATCATAGAGTACACGTGGAAGCAGATCCTATTGATGAGTTCATCATCACGTGGAAGTAGATCCTATAGCAGAGTTCTACAGAAGTTGCCACGAAGCTTCCCTCATCACCGCCAAGGACACGTGGAAGTTGATCCCTATTGCAGCGTACCAGAAGGGCATGATCGTCCAGAAGAAAGACGCCCTTCCCAAGCACTATAAAGGGTATTTGTTGTGACTTAAGCTTCTCAAAGAATATACAGAGCATATTGTCACGATCACAAAGAACACCAAGTACTCACCAAGAATAGTGAAGCACTAGGTGTTAGATCAAGAGAGAAGCAATAAAAAAAACAAAACTGTGTATGTAAGAAAAGAGAGAACTTGTCACTTACAACGAACTGTAAGGGACGTGTGTTTAGCATCCTTACATTGTGTGGTTAGGATTCAGTCTTCGGCTTAAAGGGGTTTCACTAGTGAACATAGGGACGTACTCCATTGTTTAGAGAAGTGTGTAGACTCGCCTATGAGATTGTAAGGACTCCTCATATATAAGATAAGGAACGGATATTCGAAAATCCTCCAAGGAGGTAGAGGTTTACTCATAAGGACTACTTGGTCTTCTGAGGCTCCTCTATAAATACCTGAGTCGTTTATCTTATTGCCTTTACCTGTTTAACATTTCCAGTACTTACTTCCGCTGCCCTACATACGCCTTTCAAGGACGGCCACTAACGTACTTGTGCGATCCAACACATGCCTAAAATCTGAGAATGAAAAGTTAAAGGAAGAGGTTAAACAAAATAAGCATCCCTCTCTAGAAGCGGACAAGCCAATCTTGTTCGTTCCTACTAGCAAGGGACTAGGCTTTGATTCATCCACAAGTGGTGTTGGGAACTCCCTGCCTAGTGACTTTCGAGCTTGTAAACCCACTAAATTACAACGTGAGAAACAAAAGAAAAAAATCTGGAAGAAAGAATTCATGTGTGACTCGGGCAAAGTCGTTGTTCCCAAATCAAAGATAAATCCCGAACATGCAAACAATCACTATAGTGAGAAAGCAAGGGATCGAACCCAAAAGAATCAGTTTCAAGTCAGATTTTATTAAGTTTTCATGCAAGTAATCAAAAGGAGGTTTTGAAAGTTGTTTTCAATCAAAGTTATCAAGTAGAGTTCATCCAATCAATTCCACTTTATTAATCCGTTGATTATGAATTCATCCACTTCTTTATATGCCTAGGTCAATTCCAATCCCAATCATAAACAATCGCAAGTCCACGGTCCAAGCAATTCTATAACCCTAGGCCAGGACGCTTAAACCTAAAATTAGCATAGAGAACAAGGATATTAGGAAATCAAATCATGCAATCAAGCTACGAGTCTCATGCATAATTAAACCATATAATACTCTTCCCTAAACTAGTCTACGGTCCTAGAATAGAGTTGTTTCGAGAAATAGGAAAGATGCATAGACAACAACCAATCCTAAATCAAACGATATATCTAAGTCAATCAAACAAGTTGATCAAGCTCATAAAATCAAACATAGATCATGGGATGAAGCACAAGAGTATCAATAAAGACCGAGGGATAAAGAAGTTACCAGAATTTCACAACTTCATAATAAAGCTTCCTTGATTGAATAAACTCCAAGGAAGATTAGTTCCCCATTACAATGAAAGCTCCAATCTTTATTGAAAGAACAATTGATTAACAAGAGATAGAATGACTTCTAAAAACCTAGAAACGTTCCCCTTAATTAGCCCAAAGAACAGCCTCTTTGAGATAAATAAGAAAGGAAACAAAAAGATAAGAAAGGAAACAAGATAGAAAAGATAGGATTTCGTCCGTCTGAAAGTCGGCCCGCACCGCGACCGCGGCATCACCACCGCGCCCGCGGCGGTCTCCAATTGGCATAATGCTGAGTCGGCTTCTACCGCGACCGCGCCATCGATAGCGCGACCGCGGCCTTCATGGATCTTCATCGGTTCGTCTCTTTACACCACCGCGCCCGCATCATAGACAACGCGACCGCGGTATCCATGCAATGGCGAATCTTCGTCTTTAAGCTCTTCAACTCTTGATTCTTCATAACTTGTGTCTTCGGTCTTCGTATTACAATAACGCTCAAAACTAACCTAAACACTCTCAATAACAACTCAAAATCTAAGAGTTAACCTATACAAAATAGCCTGTATCAATGTGCTAGAAAGTAGTAGATCTAGTGATAAGGACTACTACACAAAAATTCTAAAAATCACAAGATATATGTTAAAATTACTAAGGGTGAAGGATTAGAAGTTGTTAACCCAGAGCAAATGAAAAAGAATAGGATCCGAAGGTCACACCGGAAATATTATCTTGGTGAAAACTATAAAACATGCTAGCATTGCAGGAAACATGGACACCACCAATTTGAATGTTCTAAGCTTGAGGACAATGTCCAAAAGAGCAAAAAGGCCTAGAATGAAAAGAACAAAACTGCTAGCCTTAGGAACTTCAAGTCTTCCATTAGGACGTATGATAGCTCGTCTTATAATACTAGGAAATCTATGAAAAAGCATGCTAGATTCTGAAATGATGTGAACTTGTTTGACTGTTTTTCGCAAAAGGAAGTGTTTTACTGTAATGAGCCAGGTAAGGGACACCTTTCCTGGGTCATAAGGAACTAACGTTCTTTTACATGTAGGAGTGAGGAGCTGCCCATAGATCATTGACAGTGGAGTTTCAAATCATATGACTGGAATCAAGATCCATCTCACTTCTATTAAGGCAAATACCCAAAAGGGACTATCTCCGTTGGGAACAAGGCAAAGGTAGCATCAAAGGGAATGACCTTGTAAGAATCAACAATAAAACCAGAGTGTCAAATGTCAATCTTGTTGAGGACTTAGGCTTTAACCTCTTGAGTGTCTCACAAATGCGTGATCAAGGGAACAACTTGATCATATTCGACTCTTATGAGTGCTTAGTCATCAACAAGAAGACAAATCAAGTTCTGATGAAAGGAGTAAGGAGGGACAATGTGTACGCTCTCGACAGCGAGTTCGAGCCTCCCTCAAAATTGTGCTTAGCTATTTCCTTAGAGGACTCTAAGCTTTGGCATCGACGTCTCGGACATGCCAAACCTAGCACAATCCTCAAGTTGTTCCAACAAGATCTTGTCAGAGGACATCCCAATCGATCGCGATCAACCTGAAACATGTGAAGCATGTACTCAACGGAAGCAGACAAGGAGTTCTTTTAAATCAAAGAGTGAAGTGAGTTCAAAGAAGTCAATGGAACTCCTTCACATGGACTTGTGTGGACCAATGAGGACGAAGAGCTATGGTGGAAAAAGGTACATGTATGTTATTGTCGATGCTTTTTCTCGATTCACCTGGTTTCTTTTCTTGTTTGTCAAAGTAGATGCTTTTAGGATGTTCGAGATCTTCATCAAACAAGTAGAAGTTGCTCTAGGGGCGCATTTGAAAGCACTTAAGGACGCTGACTGGATCCTTGCTGAACAAGAAGAGCTCAACCAGTTTGAGAGAAACAAGGTCTAAAAGCTCGTCCCTCGTCCTCACAAGAAAAATGTGATAGGGACGCGTTGGGTCTTTCGCAACAAGCTTGATGAGAGTGGAAGAGTTGCAAGAAATAAGGCAAGACTTGTGCCCCAATGATTTAGGCAAGAGGAAGGGATCGATTATGATGAGACATTCACCCTTGGTGCCAGAGTTGAAGTCATTTGTCTTCTGACTGCCTATGCCTCTCACAAGGAGTTCAAGCTATTTCAAATGGATGGCAAGACCGCCTTCCTTTAACAAAAAACTCAAGGAAGAGGTCTATGTTTCTTAACCCCCAGGCTTTGAAAGTGAGAAGTAACCAGATAATGTGTACCACCTTGAAAAGGCGCTATACGAACTAAAGCAAGCCCCTCGTGGTTAGTACGACAAGTTTGCATCCTTTCTTTTGTCAAATGTTTACAATAGAGGCTCAATTGATAAAACTCTGTTTATTAAGAAAGTTTGTAATGATATTTTGATTGTTCAAGTCTATGTCGATGACATAGTCTTTGGAGCCACTAACCTTGCACTTGTAGAGGAATTCAAGAAGCTTATGAGTAGTGAGTTCGAGATGTCCCTCATAGTAGAGCTCAATTTCTTCTTGGGACTTCAAATTTCGCAACAAAAGGAAGGGACGTGCATTCATCAATAGAAGTATATTAGGAAAATGATGGAGAAGTATGGGATGCACCCATCATATGCCATTGACATACACATCTCTCCAAACGCATGTCTCAATACTAATAAGGACGGTAAGTGTGTTGAGCAAAAGCTTTACAAAGGTATGATAGGTTCACTTTTTTATTTGACTGCTACTAGACTAGATATTATGTTTGTAGTCTGCCTTTGTGCTTGCTTTAAGCTAACCCAAAGGAGTCCTATATGAAAAAAGTGAAAAGGATTTTCAGGTACCTCAAGGGACAAGATGATTTATGTCTTTAGTATCTAAAGAAGACATCCCTTGACCTTATAGTGTACTCCGATGCTGATTATGATGGACATGTCCTGGATAGGAAAAGCACCTCAAGAATGACGCAGCTCCTAGGCTCATGACCCGTGTCCTAGAGATCCAAGAAGCAGAACTTTGTAGCTCTTTGAACTTCGGAAGTTGAGCACGTTGTTGCTACCTCGTGTTGCTCTCAAGTAATGTGGATAAAGTACCAGCTTGAAGATTATGGTACGTCCCTTGGAACCGTTTCTATAATGTGTGACAATCCTAGTGCCATAAACATTGCCAAAAATCATGTTCATCATTCTCGCACTAAGCATATTCACAATTTCACATAAGACATCATTTCTTGAGTGATAATGTGGAGCTAGGATTAGTATGTGTTGAGCATGTTAGGACTGAGGACCAAGTAGCTGATATTTTCACTAAAGCACTTGATAGAGGTCCCTTTGAGCACCTTTGGTTGCTCTTAGGGATGATAACTTTCAATTAAACAAATTCCGTTATACTATTTCCTCGATGATTGACTATGTTTAGTAAAAGCATGTGTAGGGACTGTGTGCATTGAAAAATCACATTTGTAGGGATGCTAGTCTTAAATACATTGTTTGCATTGCATGGGACTTCATTTCACTTCTCTATTGATCTCAAGAGTCTCCCTGATCGCCCATCTTGCATCATAAGTAGAAATAATGGGACTCTATGCTTACCCTATCCAAGAGCCAAGCAATAGCGTTCTATGAACCTTCTTGGTATTTTCCTTTATGGCACGTATTTGCTTGTTTTCAAAATAGTTCAGTTGATCATAAGGACTCTGCTCAAGCCGTTCTCAAAGTTTTTGAAAGCACATCAAGTTAAGAACGTCAATTTTCTAGTCAGGGACACCGTTCTGATAAGGTTTGACAAGGACACTACTTAGTTGTTTGCTCAGGGAATTTGAAGGGTTGCTAGTTTGAATTTTAAAAAGGGGAGTTACCTCGGGAACCGTTGAAGGGAAGATCGTCGTTGCTAATTAGTAAGTTAACATGTGGCAGTCATCGGGAAACCTTAGTCTAACCCCTACATTTCCCTAAATGCCTAAACTTCATAAACCCGAGATCTCTATCGCCTTCCCCATTACCACTCTTCATTACCCATTATTAGCAAACTTCCAAATCTCCTCCATCCCAACGCTCTCATCTCTCCCAAACAAAACACCTTATAACAACCAATGGCTCCTCGCCGACCAACAGCTCAAACCCTCAAAAGAAAAATGTCATCCTCCTCCTCTAACCCGAAACCATCAAAGAAGCCGCTGACGAAGTAAAAGTCGATCGTCTTGGATTCAATGCTGCGGATTTTTTTGAAAAGGAACCGCACACCCTCGGCTTTCTATGCTACAAAGCCCACAAAACCGCCGACGTCGTTTAGAAGGCGAACCTCAATGTCTTCCTTGACAAGTTCATCCTCCCTCACCTCCAAGAGACAAATGGCAAGAATCTTCCGTTCGTCGGTCCGGCCATCATCACCTGGGAAATTGGCCATGATGGAACACCGCTATCGGAAGCCCTTAGCCTTATCCCCGACCTCTCAAATGTCATCCTGGCACCTCTTCCAGTCTACCCCACCACAACCAAACCCATCACTGTCACCACCGCCTCGCCGCCACCCACTAAAACCCCCTCATAAAAACCCTAGCTCCAATCTTCCAATCTCCCAAGGGGAAAGGGACGTCACAATCTAAGTCCCTACCTCCTCCCCCTCCTCCTCAAAAGAGAGTCCCTACTCTCAAGACCTCTGCTTACACCAAGAGAGTATCTCAAGAAGAGATGGTTGTCATCTGCATGGCATAACGTCTTGAAGAGGAAGAGCAAAGAGACAACCCTCCTCCTCCCAAGAGAGCCAAGGTTGCCTCTCCCAAACCTAAAAAGCCAAAGTCCTAAAAGGCTAAGGAGTTACCTTCCCCTTCCAAAAAGGTAACGTCCTCATCCCCGGCCAAATCAAAAGCAATCATTTTGGCCCCCGTCCCCAACCCCATTCCCAAACCCATCCCTCCTCCTTTCAATTTTAAGGCCTTTCCCATTGTCCCCGCCCACATAGATCTTCCTAAGCTCCCACCAACTCCCCAACCATTATCCAAAAGCCTGTCTTCTGAGCGTCCTAAGGACACAAGGAACGTCATTAGTGTCGTGCTCGAGGCTGCGGCTGAAGTTCCGTTGGATGTTGAGATAAGGGTGAACTTGAACAAGACTCCCTCTTATGCTCAAACGGAAGAAGTGTGGAATGAAGAGGTGGACATTGAGAAGTCATCCTCCCTAGTGGTTGAGATCAATAAAGGGATCCCAGCTGAAGCTGTTCCCCAAACCTCTGCTCCACCCTCCTCCCCACAAAATGTTGAGCACATGGAGGTGGACCAGACTTCTGACCAGGGGCAAGTCAACAGGACGCTCCTTTTGGCGATCAGCTTGAAGATCAGCAGGCTAAAAGATCAGAGGACGATGAGGCTCATGAAGGGGAAGTGATGTCATGTATTTTAGTTAACTTTAATAGGTTGTTTTCTAGGTTGTTTTGTGTCTTTTCAATTAGTTTGTGTGGTTTTGCATGTGATTTCAACTCTCTTTCGAGGGTTAGAGTTGTTGGATCGTAAGTCTGTTAGTAAATGCGTCCTTAACTGGGTTAAGGGCGTCCTTAGGTGCAGCGGAAATTAGACTTAACAGGATACGTAATGGGATAATGGACACGAGTATTTATAGAGGAACCCCACTAAGACCAACTAGTCTTATGGGTAAACCTCTACCTCCGCTTGGAGGATTTTCAATAGCCGTCCTTATCTTATTAAGAGAGAGTCCTTACAACTTAGGCGAGACGTTACACTTCACTGAGCTAAGCGTCCGTCCTTAGCCTCACTAGTAACACTCTTTCCACCTAAGAAAGTAACCTAACTCTCTTAGCTATAAGGAAGCTATCACTCACGTCTCTCACGGTTCGTTGTGAGAGACAAACTACAACTCTAACTATTTTGTGGTTTGTTTTGGATTTGATGTGGTTGGACTTTCTTTCTCTTGCTTCAAGCTCAATTGATCTTCTTGATCTTCGTTCGTGTTCGTGAATGCTTCGGGAGAGCTTGAGAGAAAGTCTTCAAAGTCCACACCGCTATGCATACCCCTTGGGGGGGTATTTATAGCGGAAGTGGTTCTTGTCCTCTAGCGTCCTCTGATGCTTGGCAGGATCCTTGATCTTCCATCAACGGTGCGATGAGCATCTTGAGGAAGTCAACTCTGTTGACTCTTGGGAAGCCTCCGCGTGGATAGGGGACCATCGCTGGGAAAGCGACATCTTTGGAGTTGTCTACACGTGCCCAGACAAGGGAAGCTTCCTTCTGAGGACTACGGCCAAACGTGATGTAATCATGTTGGGGCGGCCTTGATTTGAATTTGAACTTCGTCCGTATTTTGGCGCGCGTCCCTTCTTGATGAGGACGCCGTCCTATCTGCGCAGGAACTTGGCCAATTTCGTTCAGCTTTGGAAGTTCTGATGACGTGCGTCCCTACAGCTTAGGGACTGCCGTTCACTTGTTGTCCTTTTCGCTTATGTGCGTCCACTGGAACTTCCTGAGATCAACACTTGGACAACTTGTTAAATACATTTGAGTTTGTCATTATCAAAACAAGGGACGATCATTATTGGTTAAGATATTAATGACTGGCGTCCTTAATATCGTCCCAACAATTTCCCCCTTTTTGATGATGACAAACTCTTTAAGATAATACGCACAAAAGTAAAGCTTTTAGCATGAGAGACTACACTAGATTTTCCTTTCAGCTTAGGTTGGCATGCAACACATTCTTTTAAGTGCGTTCTCTATTATTTTCTACTAGCGTCCTCTGGACTTGGCCGAAATTCCCCCTAAACATATGCTTTCTATGACAACTTAAAGACAATCGCATCTCTGCAAAACTATACTTCCCCCTTTTGGCATCATCGAAAAGGAGAACAAGTTGAAAAGCATGCAAGCACAAAGTCATAACTACAGAAAGGAACGCTTAGACAAAATAAATCACAAATGTAATGAACGGCATTCATAAAGCAATAGAAGTACGATCATTACAGACATGCAAACACATTGTTCAAAACGGGGACAGCGTCCCATTGTCTTAGCAAAATCAAAGAAAAGATAAATTGTTTCAGGGGTTGGAAGAGGGGGGGTGATCATTTTCGGGGACGCTTGCCAAGGGCCTTGAGGTGTTGCTCCTGAAGATGGTTGTTCTGTGCAAGGAGCTCGTTGTTGCGCTCAAGAAGTTCTGTGTGGGTGTGGAGGGTGTCGTGAACCTGCTGAATTAGATCAATCATCATGCACTGGTTCTCGATCATCATGCCCATCAGATACTTCGTAGAGTGCTTCTCGGCCTCATCAGGGACGCTCATACCATCGAGCTCGTCCTCTTCTTCAGCAGCGTCCTCGACCGGCGTCCCAACTACTTGCAAATTCTCAGCCTCTGGATCACCTTGAGCTTCTTGAGCAGCAGCGGCGGCAGCAGCCTTAGCTTTCCTCTGAGCCTCTTTCCTTTCCTTTTCCATTTGGCGTTTGACTGATGGAAGCGGCTCATCACAACGGAGTTTTCCAACCGGGGGCAAGGTGATTTGCCTAACGTCCCAGTGGATGCCAAAGGACTGTTCCTGCTTCGGAGCATAGAGGCCCTGCTGCTTAAGAATCTGCTTGACCAAGCCAGGGAAAGGAAGAGAGTGCCTGCCTCCTGTGCACTTGCCCATGTGCTCCAAGATTACCCGCGGCAAATTGATCAGCTTGCGTTCTAAGAAGGCGTCCAACAGGATACTGTCAGTGATCTGGACTATCAACTTCTTTTCTTGGCGGGGGACGACCATGCGCACAATGAAGTGATGCGCAAGGACGCCCGTCTTAGAGAGACAGTGAGCGACCCTGTCCCTAGCAATTGGTTGTCTCCCGTTGAACATTCTGTTGAAGATCTCTTCCTGGGAGAAACGACCAAAATTCTTGTTGGGAAGGTCGTGCATGGCATCTGGCGGAGAGGGACGCAGACTTAGCATATTGCGGACGGTACCCTCAGCAACTGAGTACTCGTCCCCATCAATTTCGAACGTCCCTTGAGGCTTTCCCTTTACTTCTGATATTTCAAATTTGGAGTAAAAGCGGAGAACCTGTTCGGGGTCGACTTCAGCGGCCTCTGCACCAAGGTGCGTCCATCCCTAGAACTCAAGTAGTTCCAAAAACTCTTGGCGCTGATTTTCTTCTAGGAACTGGGCGGTGAACAGGAGCGGCGACAGAATCTTCTTCAGACGTTTCTGTTTACTGCCATTGCTCACTATCACTTCATCGCCGGCGTCTTCTTCATCGCCATCTCCCTCCTCGTCCTCAAGGTCCTCATCCTGGTGAGGAGCGTCCTCTTCGTCTGAGGCCTCGTCCCCTTGCTCATGGGACTCGGCCATTTCAGTGTCCTCAGCAGCTGACTCCTGTTCAGTAAGAGGCGCGTTCACCGCTGGAGTCCGTGCCAAGGACTCGGTAGGGACGGTTGAAAGAGGCGTTCCTTGGACTTGAGCAGTTTCCTCGACGACCTTGGTGGGCGGAGGAGGTGGAGGAGTTGAAGCTCTGGGAGGAGAGGGAGAGGGAGTTCTTATCTTGGCTTTAGTGGGAGCAGAAGAGGAGCTTGGCGGAGCCATATATATGGGCTTCACTTTGAGCGGAGCAGGGGGAGGAGGCGGCTTCTTGGCAGGAGAGTCCTCAAGAGTAATCACTTTTGGTATAGCGTCCTTGGCGAGGACCTGTACGTGAGGAGTCGCCTTGTGAGCGGTTGGCATGGGCTTTGCTAAGTCCGCCTCGATCTCCGCTTGGAGCGGATCTGATGTAGCCTCAGGAGCAGGAGCAGGAGTGACGTCCTCTATCCTTAGTGGAGGAGGAGGAAGGCGAGGGACGTCCTGCAAGCTCTGCTAGATCGCCGCAGCAATGACGTCCTTTTCGGCCTGCTCTTGCTTGGCCTTCTCCTCTCTCTCTATTTCAAGCTCCGAGAGGCGGATAGCGGCCATTTGTTGCTCGGTCACGCCCTCGAGCTCAGCAGACGTCTTCAAGCGTCTTTTAGGGGCGGGAGGCGGGGAGGAAGGGACCGGTTTGACTTGGGAGGAGGAGGGAGGCCCTTTGGCTTGTGGTTTGGAGGGGGAGGAAGGCCTTTTCCGTTTCTGTGATGGGACGGAGCCAGCAGGAGCCACCAAGAACTCCATGATGTCGGGGAGGAGTTTGGCGAGCTCGTCGACCGTCCCACCAAAAGTATCGGAGATGATGCCGGGTCCCATAAAGGGTGGGTTGGTGTGATTGGTTTCTTTGAGGCGGGGTTGGACGTATGTGACCATGAAGTAGTGTAGGAGGCGTTGGACTTTGGGAGGGTGGTCATGAGCGGACGCCCGGAGGCAAATGTTGGCGAGCGTCCGAGGCTCTTTCTCTAGCCAGTCCTCAATTAGGGGGTCAAGAGGAGGACGGCGCTTTGGTTGGGAGGGGAGACCTTGGATAGTGCCTTTTGCAGAGTGTGCTGGTTTTGGCTCGGGTTTAAACAGTCTCTCAAGAAATTGGAAGCGTTTTTGTGAGGGTTTGAATTGAGGGCGAGATGATTGGGATTTTTGTGGAGGAGGTTGGGAGCGTTGTTGCTGAGGAGGAGTGGTGGAGTGGCGACGTTGGGTGGATTGAGAAGAGGAATGGTGGCGAGGAGGTTCTTGGCGGCCGGAAGATCTGCCTCTCGAGTCCATTAATGACCGGCCTCTTACCGGAGGAGATCTCGAGGAGCTAGGGTTTTTCGCCGCCGACGAGGGTGAAGGGTTTTTGGTAGCTCTGGTGTTGGCCATTTGAGAAGATGATTTTATAGATGAAGATTAGGGTTAGAAAGATGATTTCGAGAAGAGAGATTTGAAGATTTTGCGAGATCTGAGAGGTTGCTAATATGGTGAAAATGGCAGGGGAGCAATGAAGGTTTTTCAGAAGGAAACAGGGGCCTATTTATAGGAAGAAGACGAATTGGAACGGTCAAGGGTAAAGGGGTCTTTACACTTGGTTTCCTCCACCCGCCTTCCCACACGTGGCTTTCTTCTTTGCTAAGAAACACAACTGTTGGGCACTGTTTGCGCATATCCCGAGATCTTCGCTGAATCTTCTCCAAGACGGTTCATCTTCCCATTTTCAAACATTCAAACTTCTCACAACTGCAAAGGACTCTGACCTGGCGTCCTTTCAACACACAACACTTCACTACACTGAACTGAACCATGGCGTCCCAAACACTGATCTCGACCTCTGAACTTAGAACTCTGTACGGACAACTCTCAACTCTTAACATGCGTCTCTTTGATCACTTAGAACCATTTTTGAAATCAAGTAAGTACGTCCCGTAAAGATAAAACAAAGAACGCTCATAGGACGCGTTTGCGAAATTCTCGGCTTACGTAATCTTAGAGTTCCCATCATTTCGGCTTATAATGTGGGTAGATTGATCAGGGATACTCTTGAGATGAAAAGCGAATTGAATACCGTTCGAAAGCACAAGCAAAACATATGTCTTAGACTAGCGTCCTTTAAAGATGGCTTTAAATGAATACATTACTTTAAAAACGAGTTCTCAACAAAACATACCCAATCATGGAGGGAGTAATAGAACGGGACTTGATCATTTGAAAGTTATCATCCCCAAGAGCAGCCGGAGGTGCTCGAAGGGACGTCTATCAAGTGCTTTTGTGAAAATATCGGCCACTTGGTCCTCAGTCCTAACATGATCTACCTTAATTAATCCAAGTTCAACATTATCACGAAGAAAGTGATGTCTTATATGAATATGCTTCGTCCTAGAATGATGAACAGGATTTTTGGCGATACTTATAGCACTGGTGTTATCACACAAGATAGGGACTGTGTTGAGGAATGTACCATAATCTTCTAGTTGATACTTGATCCATAGGACTTGTGAACAGCACGAAGCAGCAGCAACGTACTCAGCTTCCGCGGTTGAGAGTGCCACAGAGTTTTGCTTTTTGGAACCCCAAGATACAAGGCATGAACCAAGGAATTGTGCCATGCCGGATGTGCTCTTCCTATCCACCACATGGCCAGCGTAATCTGCGTCAGAGTACGCTACCAGGTTTAGGGACGTTCTTCTGGGATACCATAGGCATAGGTCATCTCGTCCCTTGAGGTATCTGAAGATTCTCTTGACCTCTTGCATTTGGGACTCCTTTGGATTTGCTTGGAAACGAGCACACAAGCACACAGCGAACATGATGTCGGGACGACTTTCCGTTAGGTATAGCAAGGACCCTATCATTCCTCTGTAAAGCTTTTGATCTACACTCTTGCCTTCTTCATCAGCATAAAGGCGAGTGTTGGGGGAGATGGGAGTATCAATGGATTTTGAAGAGTTCATTCCATACTTCTCGAGCATTTCACGGATGTATTTTTGTTGGTGAATGCGCGTCCCATCTTTGAGCTGGGTGATTTGGAGTCCCAAGAAGAAGTTGAGTTCTCCTATGAGGGACATCTCAAACTCACTACTCATCAAGTTCTTGAATTCCTCTACAAGTCTCATGTTAGTGCTTCCAAAGACTATGTCATCGACATAGACTTGGACAATCAAAACATCTTTAAGGACTTTCTTTAAGAATAGTGTTTTATCGATGTTACCTCGTGTGTACCCGTTGGACAAGAGAAAGGACGCAAACCTATCGTACCATGCACGAGGGGCTTGCTTGAGTCCATAGGGTGCCTTGTCCAAGAAATACACATGATCAGGGTGATCAGCGTCCTCAAATCCTGGAGGTTGAGCGACGTACACTTCTTCTTTAAGCTTGCCATTGAGAAAGGCTGTCTTGACATCCATTTGAAAGAGCTTGAACCCCTTGTGGGCGGCGTAGGCGATGAGGAGGCGAATGGCTTCAATTCTAGCGACAGGAGCGAAGGTCTCATCATAATCGATCCCTTCCTCTTGCCTATAGCCTTGAGCCACAAGCCTTGCTTTGTTCCTTGATACGCGGCCACTTTCATCAAGCTTGTTTCTATAGACCCACCTCGTCCCTATTATGTTTTTGTTTCTCGGTCTAGGGACGAGGGTCCAAACTTTGTTCCTCTCGAATTGATTGAGTTCTTCTTGCATGGCTTGAATCCAATCAGCGTCTTGGAGTGCTTCCTTTATGTTCTTAGGTTCAACTAGGGACACAAAGGCGTTGAAGGCACAGAACGCTATGTTGGCGTTGAGGGACTGATTCACAGCTGATTTTGTTTGGACTCCTTTTGAGATGTCTGAGATGATTTGATCTGTTGAGTGAAGTCTTGAAAGGTTGGATCCCTTATGAGTAGCGTCCCTGGCAGGGGTACACCTAGGGTCCGTCCAATCAGACTCATCAGAGTCAAATCCGTCTTCTTCATTTGTCGGCTCAGTGTGTTCCCCTTCAGCTGGAGCGTCCACACTGTGTCTTTCTCCTTGTTGACTTGATTCACCGGCCTCAACTTGGTTTAGCGACCAAGTTTGAGAAGGCTCTTGTTGTTCACTAGGAACTCCCATTGAGACCTCAACGCGAGACTCAGGGGCGTTCCCAGGAACATAATATTTGGCGGAGGAGCCTCTTGGTTCTCTTTCATCATCTTCATCATCGTCCCTAGGAGAGGGGCGACATTCCTTCTTACTTGGTTCTTTCTTGAGAGAAGCATTTTCTTTGAATACTACATGGATACTTTCCTCAAGCTTAAGAGTCCGTTTGTTGAAGACTCTATAGGCTTTGCTTGTGAGGGAGTACCCAAGAAATATTCCTTCATCACTCCTAGCATCAAACTTGCCGATGTTGTCTTTGCCGTTGTTGTGAATGAAGCATTTACACCCAAAGACTTTGAGGTGTGAAATGTTTGGCTTTCTTCCATTCAAGAGTTCATAGGACGTCTTTTTGAGCAATGGACGAATCATAGCTCGATTGACAATGTAGGTTGCGGTGGCAACGGCTTCTGCCCAGAAGTGTTTGGGGACGCCGCTAGCCAAAAGCATTGTCCTTGCCATGTCTTCCAGCGTCCTATTCTTTCTTTCAACAACACCATTTTGCTGAGGAGTTCGAGGAGAGGAGAAGTTGTGGGAGACTCCTTGTTGGTCACAGAAGTCAAGAAACTCTGAGTTTTTAAACTCCGTTCCATGATCTGACCTTAGAGCTTTCAAGCTCGTCCCAAGAGCAACTTCTACTTGCTTGATGAAGATTTTGAACATCCCGAAGGCATCTGCTTTTGTCACCAAGAAAAGAACCCAAGTGAATCTTGAAAAATCATCTACAATGACATACATGTACCTTTTTCCACCATAGCTTTGGGTTTGCATGGGTCCACACATATCCATATGAAGAAGTTCCAATAGCTTCTTTGTGCTCACTTCATTCTTGGATTTGAAGGACGATCTTGTCTGCTTCCCTTTGATACATGCTTCACATTGCTCAATTTGCTCAGGATCAATTCTGGGAAGACCTCTTACAAGATCCTTTTGATGAAGCTTGAAGATTGTGCTAGGTCCCACGTGTCCTAGACGTCGATGCCAGAGATCGGCGTCCACAGCGGAGACAGATAAGCATCACTTGGATGCAGGCTTGAATTTTTGATTGAAGACGTAGACATTGTTTTCACGAGTCCCTTTGAGAATGACTTGATTTGTTTTCTTATTGATGACTAGGCATTCCTTAGAGTCAAATGTGACTAGGTTTTCACCTTGATCACATATTTGGGAGACACTGAGGAGGTTGAAGCCTAGTCCTTCGACAAGACTAACTTTGGACGCACTGATGGATTGATTCAGCTTTGCGGTGCCCGTCCCTTTGATCTTTCCTTTGCCCTTGTTGCCAAACGAGATAGTTCCTCCCGTGGCATTTGTTTGGATAGAAGTGAGATGGATCTGGCTTCCAGTCATATGATTTGAAGCACCACTATCGATGATCCACGGGCTTCCTCTCACTTCCACCTGAAAAGAAGAGTTAGTTCTTTGCGACCTAGGCAAGGTGACCCCTACCTGGTTCGTTACAAGGGTAAAACTTCTTCATAGGCAAATGATCATAAACATTCACATCATTTGATCTTCTAACATGCGTCCTAGGAGATCGAGTTTTAGCATTTGGCACACTAGCATGCGTCCTATCAGCAGATTTGGGCCTGGCATTCTGACGATCATTCCTAGCCTTCTTTCCATTTTCAAGATCTCGTTTCAGCTTAAGACACTCATACTGGTAGTGACCGCCTTTGCCACAATGCCAGCACGTCCTATAATAGTTTCCAAGGTAGTACTTTTTGTTAGGACGCTGAATTTTATTCTCTTTCATTTTCTCAGGATCCACTACCTTAGATCCTTTTCCCTTAGCAATATTCTTGTAGATTTTGTGACTGACAGAAATTGTGTAGTAGTCCTTTTGTCCTTTCTCACCACTCTCTAGAACTCTAATGCGCTCTTCTAGATTCCTTGTCTTTTCCCTCTCAAGGTCTAGTTCAGTAGTCTTGCTAGCTTCAAAGTCACTAGGGAGAGAGTTCTTTGATCCTGATTCATACCCTAGTCCTTTCCTAGCTGGAACAAAAACTATTGGGTTAACAGTTTCAGTCATCGGACTCTTTCCTAGAACTTTGACCTCGTCCCTAAGACTAGCATTTTCAAGCTTTAAGCACACAACCTGACTTTTAAGGGACTTGACTTCTTCCTGAGAGGACTCTAGTTGAAAAGACATGGTACTACAATTTTCACATTCCACAATAATATTTTCGGACTCAGCTTCTTCAAAGCTTTGTTTCATAGCATAGCTCTCTTGCATGATTTGAGTTATCAATTTAATGAGCTTTGGTTTTGAACATTTTTCAAGAGAGTTTAACATGGTTTCATGGGTTACCTCTTGCTCAGTTTCAGAGACGTCCTCTGAGGCGTCTTCCGTAGCCATGTAAGCCACTTGATTTTCTGGCTCTTCATCACTTGAGTCAAGGTCGTCCCATGCACCCTCAAATGCACCAACAAGCGCTTTTTCCTTCATTTCCTTTGATGTTAGTCCTGTGGTACATTTCTTAGCCATGTGTCCCTTTCTGTTGCATTTATAGCACACTATTTCCTTCATCTCTGCATCCGTAAGCTTGCGAGATTCTTTCTTGACAGGCATCTTCATTCTTGGGACTTTGCCTCTTCTGTACAGTGCAGGAAGAGTCTTGCTCAATAGGGCCAAATCATCTTCCTCGGAAATTTGTTCTTCTGTTTTTCCTTTGCGTTCCACTAACGCTTGGAGACAAAGATTCTCTTGGTGCTCTTGATTTTTGGCTTCTAGCATTGAGTTTATCTCTCTTTGCCTTTGATAGTATTGCTCATACTCTGGCGTCCTAGCCGCGAGAGTTAAAGCCAGCTCATTCTCGGGACTCTTTCCCATTTCTGCTAGATCTTGGTTTCTCCTTGCTTCGTACCCTTTGAGTTTTCCATAGATTTCCTCCATGGACAGTCCCTTGTTGGCCTGGTTCTCTTTGAACGTCATCCTATCAAAGTTCCATGGTCCCGTGAGTCCATCTATCAGAACTTGAACCTTCATCCTCTGAGTGATTTCTGTTTCTTTGACACCCAAGTTTTTCAACTTAGTTAGAAGGGCCTCAAAGCGAAAGGAGTAGTCGGTGATGGTCTCGTTTGTGAACATCCTGAATTTGTAGAAGTCCCTTTTTGCTTCCAACTGGACGTCTTCTTTCATCTCAGGCGTCCCAACATGATACTTCTCCAGGGCTTCCCATTGAAGCTTAGCAGTTGGGAGATTGCTCACACGGGTGGCATCCCTTTCACAGAGGGACGTCTGTAGAAAACAGATGGCCTTTGCATTTGCTTCCATAAGCTTGAACTCTTCAGGACCCCAATCTGCCTCCTTGTCCTTCTTGGCGGCAGGAACTTCGAGGTCGCCGTTCTTAATCACCAGCCATCATTGGTAGTTTTGACTACGCACGAAGCATTCGAACCTTGTCTTCCACCTATTGAAGTTGCCGTCCGTCAGGCGAGGTGGTTTTGCACTTGAGATACCTATAGGTTCCATCTCCATGTTTCCTGCAACTCAAACTTAATCTAGAGCGCCTGCTCTGATACCAATTGTTGGATCGTAAGTCTGTTAGTAAAGGCGTCCTTAACTGGGTTAAGGGCGTCCTTAGATGCAGCGGAAATTAGACTTAACAGGAAACGTAATGGGATAATGGACACGAGTATTTATAGAGGAACCCCACTAAGACCAACTAGTCTTATGGGTAAACCTCTACCTCCGCTTGGAGGATTTTCAATAGCCGTCCTTATCTTATTAAGAGAGAGTCCTTTCAACTTAGGCAAGTCGTTACACTTCACTAAGCTAAGCGTCCGTCCTTAGCCTCACCAGTAACACTCCTTCCACCTAACAAATTAACCTAACTCTCTTAGCTATAAGGAAGCTATCACCCACGTCTCTCACGGTTCGTTGTGAGAGACAAACTACAACTCTAACTATTTTGTGGTTTGTTTTGGATTTGATGTGGTTGGACTTTCTTTCTCTTGCTTCAAGCTCAATTGATCTTCTTGATCTTAGTTCGTGTTCTTGAATGCTTCGGGAGAGCTTGAGAGAAAGTCTTCAAAGTCCACACCGCTATGCATACCCCTTGGGGGGTATTTATAGCGGAAGTGGTTCTTGTCCTCTAGCGTCCTCTGATGCTTGGCAGGATCCTTGATCTTCCATCAACGGTGCGATGAGCATCTTGACGAAGTCAACTCTATTGACGCTTGGGAAGCCTTCGCGTGGATAGGGGACCATCGCTGGGAAAGCGACATCTTTGGAGTTGTCTACACGTGCCCAGACAAGGGAAGCTTCCTTCTGAGGACTACGGCCGAAAGTGATGTAATCATGTTGGGGCGGCCTTGATTTGAATTTGAACTTCGTCCGTATTTTGGCGCGCGTCCCTTCTTGATGAGGACGCCGTCCTATCTGCGCAGGAACTTGGCCAATTTCGTTCAGCTTTGGAAGTTCTGATGACGTGCGTCCCTACAGCTTAGGGACTGCCATTCACTTGTTGTCCTTTTCGCTTATGTGCATCCACTGGAACTTCCTCAGATCAACACTTAGACAATGATGTCTCTCATTTTGGAGGTGTTTTAGTAGTTGATTTCCCTTGTAAATATGTGTTTTTCATTCTCTTCTTTGTTAGTTTTGTTTCCTTTTTAGCTTAGTTCCCGATTTTCTTCAAGAGTCGGAAACTATGCGAGTTTGTTTGACTTTGTAGGTAAAATGGCAAGATTGAGGACAATTTCGAGGAGCTAATGAGGGAGCCAAGTCAAGGAGTACAAGAGCCAAGCCAAGAATAAAGTGGAACCAAAGGAAACCAAGGAAGAAGACGAGGATCGAGGCCCTGGACCGAGATACACCAAGTCGGGCCCGAGATCGAGCATCCAGTGAACCGGACCGACGTTCCCAACGTCGGGCCCGAGGTCATTCCGTGTCGGTCCAAGTCGGCATAGGATTGGATTGTTCCCCAAGGCATATTTTTAGCAACTTTCCACATTTGCCCCTTTCTAAATTGGGATTCCTTGGTCCCCAATCCATGAGAGGCTATAAATAGAGGTGATTAGAGAGCATTAAGGGGATGTTTGGATAGACCACACTCAAATCACTCTCTAAGGGCTCAAGGAAGGCTTGGAGAGCAAGGAGAAGAAGGGAGAAGGAAGAGAAGGAGAGATCGGTGGAGAAGAGAGGAGGAATTGTGAGTTTTGTACTTTGTTTTGCTTTGATCTAGTGGAATTGAGACTTGGATTTTGTAGACACTTTGGATTTGAATGCAATTGGAGTTTGATTTGATGATGATGATTGAGTGTTGCTTAATTTCCCTTTTGTTTATGCTTTTCTCTTACCATATGGAGTAGATTCCATAGTCTTGGGCTATGGGGGAATCCCCTAGCTAGATTTGGGTAGAAAACCCCAATTCCATAGCCTTGAGTGCTTGATTTGTGAATCTTCTCTACATTGAGCTTCAATTCTCTTGTGAAAGCAAGGGATCTAGAGCTTGTGTTTGGTAAGAGTAAGCGAAAGTGGTCTCGATCCCATCACAAGTCTCTAGCATCGAAGGTGACGCGAAATCTCCCTTGGGTCGAGGTGTAGATTGGAGGGATTTGAGGCGAACAACCTCGATCTCACTAGAATCAAACACTTATTGGTTGAATTGAGGAAGAATATCCAAGTCTAGTTGGGGGAGGAACCCAAAAGCCCAAGACCGATCTACAATTTTTGCCAAATCGAAGTACCCAGTCATCGGGCCCGACTTGCACCAACGTCGGTCCCGACCAACTCGACCTCGATCCTACCTCGGACCGAAGTGACTTGTGTCGGTCCGAGGAGATCTCTTTTGTTTTCCTTCGTTTTGTCTTTATTTTCTCCTCTTTTTAGTCTTTTCGGGTACTTTCGACGCACGAACTCCCGTGTGTTCGACACCCTACCTCTTTACTACAAGTGAGGTTCGGTTTTATAAATTTAAATTGTGAGACCCTCCGATCCCGGACCGATCAGAATTTTGGCGCTGTTGCCGGGGAGTTCTACTTGTTCGAGGTACCCATCTTTGTTGAGCCTTTGCTTTTTGGTAGTGATTTGGGTGAGGGACTAGCCCAAACCCCTTGTTTGTTTTGATTTGGTTTTTCTTTGTGTCTTTGGTTGTAGGTGCATGCGAGCTAGTTCCGTCCGAGGAACCGTTGAGCTCGACTTTGTGTGTGACCCGGAGAGTATTCTAAAGCAAGCCCGCAAGACGAAGAGGATGGCGGACCAAGCCCGAGATGAGGAGTTTGAGAGGATGAGAGCCGACATGGCTCGAATGCAAATTGAGATGGCAAATCGAGATGCCGAGGCCCGTAGAGAGAGGGAGCAAAGGATAATGTTGGAGGCCCAAATCAACACTCAACCCCGGAATGCTAGACAATACATGCATCCGGAGTTGAAGGTCCCGGAACCGGCCATCGTCTTGCCGGAGGTGTCAAGGAATTTTGAGATAAAAACTCAATTTATCTCACTCATCAAGAGAGAGCAATTCCAAGGGAGGCCGAATGAGTGTCTGATCGAGCATGTCAAGCAATTCAAGGACCTTTGTGAGACCATTTCCACGGATGATGAGACACTTGAGTATGTGCTACTCAAAGCCTTCAAGTGGTCTTTGGGAGGCAAGGCTTTGCATTGGTTGGAGAGTCAAGCACCTCGATCCATCACATCATGGAGGGCCCTAAATGAAGCATTCTTGATGAAATTCTTCCCGCCCACCAAGACGACGGAGCTTAGAAGGAAGATTGCTAGTTTCCAACAAGGAGCTCATGAGCCACTTTTCGAGGCGTGGGATAGGTTCAAAGAGATGTTGAGGGCGTGTCCGACACATGGTCAACAACCCTATGTCCTTCAAGACATCTTCTTCCAAGGAATCAACACCGCCACGAAGGATAAATTGAACCTCCATACCAATTGTGGGTTCATAGACTTGCCGCCGGAGCAAGCATGGGAGTTGTTGGACAAACTCTCGGATTATGAGGCAATGTATGGGGTTAGCAATGTGAGCAAGGAAGCAAGAGTCCATGGAGAAGGTCCGAAGAAGCTCTACGATCCCAAAAGTGAAGAGGTGGACAAAGATGTGAAGATCCAATTCTTGGAGGATGAATTGAACAAGATGAGGAGGAAGATGAGTTATGCCCAACAAACCACAAGAGCATGTGAAGAGTGTGGTTCCTTGAAGCATGGAGCCCAAGAGTGCCCAAACGAGCGCCAAGTCCAATTGGCCGAGCAAATTGTGGAGGCCAACTATGTTCAAAGGAACTTCGGAGGAAGAACCAACTTCAACAACAATGGAGGAAGGTGGAACCAAGGCCAAGCTAGTGGCTACAACAACAACTTCAACCAAAACGAGCCAAGGGCCCAACCACCACCATACCGACCTCCGGGTTTCTATGAGCAAACTCCACAATGGGCGCAAGAGATGAGAGGCGAGTTCAAGGACTTGAAGAATCAATTCACCAATGTGGAGAGAAGAGTTGATGAAATGGGTGCTCAATTCAAAGAGTTTGGTGTGTGGAGAAGGCAAGTGGACAACCAATTTGTTCACATGGCGAATCAACTTCCAAGAGTGGAAGGGAGACTCCCGGGCCGACCCGAGGAGAATCCCCGTGCCCCACAACAACAAAACGAAGTTCGAGCCATAGGATTGAGGAGTGGACGGAGTTTGCCCGAGCCACAAGTTCCAAGATCAAGAGAAGAGAGCCGGACCGAGGTTCCCAGCACCTCGGGTCCGACGTACCCAAATGTCGATCCGGAGAATGGAGGAAGTCCCTTGGAGTGGACCGAGGTTGAACCCAACTCGGGCCCGACTTGCCTTGAAGTCGGCCCGACGTGCCCAAAAGTTCTTTGCCCTGGGACCGATATCCCTGAAGTCGGTCCCGAGGTACTCCCAACGTCGGTCCAGGGTGAAGTTGTTGAGAAAGATCGATCCAAGGAGGTTGATCCAAGCAAGAAGCAAAGTGGCACTACTCTTCCATATCCTATGAAGAAGCCCAAGGAGATTGTTGAGGGCAAGTTCAAGCGGTTCTTGAAGCTTTTACAAGGCTTGAACATTACCATCCCATTCACCGATGCTCTAAGTGAGATGCCATCTTATGCTAATTTCTTGAAGGAAATCTTGAGCAAGAAGAGATCAATTGTTGAGATGCAAGATGAGGTGAAGATATTGGATCTACCTCAAAAGCTTGGTGATCCCGGAAGATTTGCCATCACCGTGGGGATTGGTTCTCAACAATTCAAAGCTCTTTGTGATCTAGGAGCAAGTATTTCGGTTATGCCCATGAGCATATGGAGAAGGGCTAACCTTGGAGATATGGAGCCGGTCGATATGAGTCTTACCATGGCCGATGGTTCATCAACAAAGGCCACCGGAATTCTTGATGATGTCCCGGTTAGAGTGGGAAGATATTTTGTGCCCGATGATTTCGTGATCTTAGACATGAAAGAGGATCCGATGGTGCCCATTATTCTCGGAAGGCCGTTTCTAGCTACGGCGGGTGCCAAGTTTGACGTGAGGAATGGGAAAGTCACCTTCGAGATTGGCGAGGAGAAAGTGGAGTTCCATTTCAACAAGTCCCTTAATGAACCGGATGCGTTGGCAATTTTGAAACTAGAGGAAAATGCTAGGTGCAAGAGGGAGAAGTTGGAGTCCACTAGAGAGGAAGTGCCATTGAGAGACCATGACATGGTCGATGCTCAAATCCATGATGAGACAAGAGATGGAAATAACCCACCAAATCATGAAGAGTATCCTAATCTATATCCTTTTGATGTGGGAGATTCTTTTATTTGCTTAGATGATTTGAAAGAGGATTTAGGAGATGATTATCTTTGCTTGGATGATTTGCAAGATGAGTTGAGTTATGATGTCATTGAGTCTCCTAGAAATTCTTTAGACTTTTGTGGTGTAGGTGATAAAATGCAAGATGAGTTGATGCAAGAGATGCCAAGCTACACGTTGGAGGAGAAGGATGATGGAGGATATGGATGCCACACTTTCATCAAACACAAATGGTGGCACTTTGGTTATGAGGATTGTGGAGAAGCACGTGGCAAGGAGGATCAATTAACCGTTTTTCACCCTCCTTGAAGGGTAGAGGTTAGACGTCAAGCTAATGACGTTAAAGAAGCGCTCCTCGGGAGGCAACCCGGGTTTAGTAGATTCATTTTCGTAGTTTTTAGCTTGTTTCTTTTTGCCTTAGCTTAGATTAGTCATAATCTCCTCTCTAGCTTGTATTTTGTGGAGATGTGTGTTGTGTGAGCTTCATTAGCATGTGTGGTATTAGTGGAAAAGATGCAAGAACTTGTGGATAGAAGTAACCAAGTCGTGGGATTTTTAGGAACCAAAATCGGGTAGGACCGAGGTACCCAGTACCTCGGGCCCGAGGTGCCCGACGTCGGTCCAGTTATGCCGACCCATGTTGGACCTTGACTTTATGGAAATTCCTACTATACCCTCTTGACCCACTTTTGTCTTCTTCCCCATTTAAAGAGCCCTTTTCCCTTACCTAACATCATCACCCCCATAACTACTTTCCCAAAATACCCAATTCTCTCTCAAAACCCAAATCGATCCCACCATCCCCACCATAGTCGATCCTCAAAGCAACCTCACCACAAGATCTCGATCCATACCCTAGCATACCCAAGCATTGAACCAAAAGCCAAAAATCTTACCCAAATCCCATAGATCTACATCCTTCTTCTAGATCTAGAAGAGGAAAATTTGAGTTCTAAGAGTTGATTGCTAGAAGTTCTTGTTTTCTTCATATTTGGTATGTAAATCTCAATCTCTACTTGATTCCTTGTGAATTTCATGCTTTCATTGCTAGATTTGAGATATGCCATGATTGAGTGAGCTTGAACTTTGAGCATCCATGGTGATTTGCTTGCATTGTGAAATTTGTGCTTAATTGTTGCTAAATCCCACTTAGAACTTCGATTGATGATGAGAAATGGTTGATTTTGGATTTTAGGAGCATGATAGTGTGTTGCATGGATGAATCTAGGATGAGAAGTCGGAATGGACTCGGTCCGAGGTACCCAGTACTTCGGGACCGATGTTCAACGTCGGTCCAGCAACTCGGACCGAGGTCCCCAACCTCGGGCCCGTCGTCTTTTGCATATCGGTCCGATGTTTTTCGAGCTTCTTTTGTGTGAATTTAGGATTTCATGAGCTTAAATGTTGGTTATAGCATGCTATTCATGATATGATTTGAGGCTTGACCATTGTTATGTGAATCTTAGTTCATACATGATTGAATTTTATGGATTGAGTGTGTCAAGTGTAAGTATGGGGTTATCTCTTTGCATGGTGAGTGTTCATGTGTGTATAATCTCAGGTTCGACCCCCCTAGGGTCGAGATAGACCACCCTTGTGGTAATTTCTTTGCATGATGAGTTGTTTGTGATGGAAGCTTGTGATTTTGTGTGGTTGTATAGATTTTATCTTGGAGTTCTTTGGTTTTGATTGTGTGTAGGTACCATGTCTACCCGAGCATCTTCTTCAAGGATGGAGAAAGCCACCAAGAAGTCCAAGAAGTCGTCTAAGAGAGTCCAAAGGATGGATGATGTGCGTATTGAGGATGAGGATGATGCTAGAGAGTATGAGCGTCTCATGGGTCTATCTCACCACACCCGGTGGTTAGATTGGGAGTCAATTCAAAAGATGAACATGGATGAGGCTCTTGCTCGGTGCTATAATCACATAGGGCTCAATGTGTTGCTAAGGTGGAACAACACTCACTACCCCGCCTTGACGTCCGAATTCATGGCGACATTCAAATGCACTTATGAAGAGGTCGAGAGTGAAGGCATGATCTCCTTCCAAATGGGCAACGAGTTGCATGAAGTTTCTCTCCGGAACTTGGCTACCTACTTCGGGTTACCATTTACAAGAGATGAGGCTTATGTTGACAATGAAAAGGTCGACTACCTTTGGAAGTTTTTGGCCGGGAAGAGCGAGATGAGGAAAGGAGCATCGACTAATGAGATAGCCAACCCACTCTTCCGAGTTATGATCCGAGCCTTGGGTTGTTATATCTTTGCTAGACATGAATTGAGCAAGCCTATGAAGGAGGAGGCCATGATACTCCATGAGATGTTGTTTGAGAGTGAGAAGCCGATGAACCTCACATGGGAATGGGTGAAGATGGTGAGGGACTTCCAAAGTTCTTCATGGATCTATTTCGGAAACATGATTGCCCGGTTAGCTCACCGTCTTGAGGTGGACTTGTCTACCTACACACCGGCCCCAAATGGTGTGGAGTTCATGGACCTCAAGTATTTCAAGAAGGCAAACATTATCAAGGAGAAGCTAGTGACTGGCGCCTCTACTTACTTAGCCCCGCACTCTAACTTCAACAATGTGCACGTTCCCTTGGAGCCTCGACTCTTCGACCTCACTTGTTACTACAATTGGTACCAAGTATGGGCGGGGAATGTCAATCCTTATGGAGAGCCGGAGGGGACACTCGAGGTTAGGAGGCGAGCACAACACATCCGATTCACTTCTCCTCAAGCATCCCCGGACACCGAAGAAGAAGAGCCCAACCGTTATGAGTTTGTAAGGAGAGACGACATTGAGGTGGACGTGCCTAGAGGTGAAGAAGAAGAAGAAGAAGAAGGTGGTTACCAACATTTGCTCACCGACCACGTACCAACTCTCTTGGACCGAGGTGCTTCACAAGTCGGGCCCGATGTCCATCAACGTCGGTCCGACGTGTTTTTGCCCGATCCGGTCCCGAGCCACTTCGAGCGGGGTGAGGGAAATGGAGCACAACAAGCACCACCAAGCTATGGAGGGTATGAAGGATATGCCCAATGGTATGGGCCCGGAATGGTGTTCCCCGAGCCAAACCAATCGCTGGACATGAACTTTTTGGCCACCCAAATGGCGCATCTCCAACTTCAACAATCAAGTATGCTTCAAGAGGCACACCACATCAACCTTCAACAACAACATCTCAACTTCCAACAACAACAACTTTTCCACCACCAAGAAGACTTTCAAGTGCAATTTGATGAGGTGAACCGCAACATTGCCTACACTAGACGAGAAGTGGAGGACTTGAGAGCGGCCGAGGATCAAAGGTGGACCGTCCAAACAAGTTTCAACGAGTGGATGTCCGGGAATTTCTTATCCCGTGAAGATCAATAGACACCTCCCGCCACCATTACAACCGCCAAGCCATGATCCCTTCAATGATCGAGTGTACGAGCAAGAGCGGCACGCACGGCTCCAAAGGAGACAACGCCGTGGCCACCCTCCGAACTAAGCCTCCACTTGCCATGCAAAAATAAGGAATTGTGAGTTTTCTCTACTCTTCTCTTTACTTTTGAGTTTTGGTTTCTTTTGATGAGGACATCAAAATTTTAAGTATGGGGTGGGTTAGTAGCTCATTAGTTCCATGTGTAGGTTGTTTGTGTTTGTTTCTTGTTTAAGGGATGTTTCATTTTGGATAGTGGCATGATTTGTATGAGGATGATGATTGAATTTTATGGCATGAATGGATGAGTTTGTTTGCTTTGTTTGAGAAAAATTTTGCAAAAAATCCATAAAAATTCGAAAATTGTGTGAAAAATGTCAAAAAGATTTTGTTTTGGACTAGGAATTCCCATCTTAGATGTCCATATGAAGGCTAATGATGATGTGAGCATGTAAATTCCTTTGCATATTTTTGGATAGTTTAGCCTCTAAATGGATGTTGCTTTTAATGTGATATGATATCTTGCATGAATTTTATTGAGCACATGAGTTCTTGGATGAGTTTTGATGCAACTAAGCTAGAGTGAACCTTGTGAGATTATTTTTGGCCATTTTAGGGATGTTTGTTCATATTGCATATCCCTCATTTTGTTGTGTGATTAGCTCATGCATGCTTAGTAAAACTTGCTATTGAGGTGTTTATCTATTTTCCAAGACCAATATGAGATTTGTTCTATGCATTGTCGCATTGATTTGAACTTTGTTTCATTTAGTCACAAAATCTTCCATATCCTACCTTGAAGATAAACCGTTGCTTGTAGCCCCATTTTAGCCTTAGACCTTTGTTTGAAACTCCTCAAAAATATGATTCCTAGCCTATATGACTTGACCCTTATGGGATTGGACTTTAGTGAGAGGTTTGGAAGAGTATTTGGAGAGTTGAGATTCTCTTTGGTGAAGGGCAAGAAATGGAGTTATAAATCAAGTGGGTAGTGCATCTTTGTTGAGAAGAAAGGAAAGAAAAGTTGGAAAAGTAGTGGATTGAAAGCAAAGTGCTTAAGTGAGTAAAAAAGGCTCCGACCGAGTTAAAGTGCACATCGGACCCGAGTTGTAGTGCAAGTCGATCCAAAGTGGAAAAAGTGTGAAAAATCCAATAAAAAGTGTAGTGCAAAGATGAAGTGGAATGTTAAGAAAAAGTGGGTTGAAAGAAGAGAAAAATCAAAGTCTTTTGGGAGTGTGAAGTTGAAAGTGGAAGAATTTGGTGAGTTTGGTGAGAGACTAGAAAGTTCAATCCCCATTGTAAGCACCACAAGACCAAAGTGATTCCCACCATGAGAAATACCAAAAGCCCCATTACAACCCGGCCGAATAGAACCTCTTTGAGGACCTCCATTGAGCCAAATTCATATTCTTTGTGTGCATCGTAATAGGCATCTCTAGGTGGAGGAATTGGTGATATTAGCTTCAATAGTAAAGCCTTTACTTGCATGATTGTTGAGTTTGAGTGTTCATTGCTAAGCCTAAACACATGATGAGTGATACACATTTCTACATACCTAAAGTGAGGCTTTGTTGCATTAGACTTTACTCTTTGGACACTTGATCATGTGTGATGATATAATCTTGCTAGCATATCTATCACTTGTTCTTACTTGTTTTTCATATGAGGCTTTACTTGAAGATTGTGCTTCGGTCTTGCTTATGTTGTTATTGCTTGAGGACAAGCAAGTTTAAGTATGGGGTATTCTGATGTCTCTCATTTTGGAGGTGTTTTAGTACTTGATTTCCCTTGTAAATATGTGTTTTTCATTCTCTTCTTTGTTAGTTTTGTTTCCTTTTTAGCTTAGTTCCCGGTTTTCATTCTCTTGTACTATGCGAGTTTGTTTGACTTTGTAGGTAAAATGGCAAGAATGAGGACAATTTCGAGGAGCTAATGAGGGAGCCAAGTCAAGGAGTACAAGAGCCAAGCCAAGAATAAAGTGGAACCAAAGGAAAGCAAGGAAGAAGACGAGGATCGAGGCCCTGGACCGAGATACACCAAGTCGGGCCCGAGATCGAGCATCCAGTGAACTGGACCGACGTTCCCAACGTCGGGCCCGAGGTCATTCTGTGTCGGTCCAAGTCGGCATAGGATTGGGTTGTTCCCCAAGGCATATTTTTGGCAAATTTCCACATTTGCCCCTTTCTAAATTGGGATTTCTTGGTCCCCAATCCATGAGAGGCTATAAATAGAGGTGATTAGAGAGCATTAAGGGGATGTTTGGATAGACCACACTCAAATCACTCTCTAAGGGCTCAAGGAAGGCTTGGAGAGCAAGGAGAAGAAGGGAGAAGGAAGAGAAGGAGAGATCGGTGGAGAAGAGAGGAGGAATTGTGAGTTTTGTACTTTATTTTGCTTTGATCTAGTGGAATTGAGACTTGGATTTTGTAGACACTTTGGATTTGAATGCAATTGGAGTTTGATTTGATGATGATGATTGAGTGTTGCTTGATTTCCCTTTTGTTTATGCTTTTCTCTTACCATATGGAGTAGATTCCATAGTCTTGGGCTATGGGGGAATCCCCTAGCTAGATTTGGGTAGAAAACCCCAATTCCATAGCCTTGAGTGCTTGATTTGTGAATACTCTCTACATTGAGCTTCAATTCTCTTGTGAAAGCAAGGGATCTAGAGCTTGTGTTTGGTAAGAGTAAGCAAAAGTGGTCTCGATCCCATCACAAGTCTCTAGCATCGAAGGTGACGCGAAAGCTCCCTTGGGTCGAGGTGTAGATTGGAGGGATTTGAGGCGAACAACCTCAATCTCACTAGAATCAAACACTTATTGGTTGAATTGAGGAAGAATATCCAAGTCTAGTTGGGGGAGGAACCCAAAAACCCAAGACCGATCTACAATTTTTGCCAAATCGAAGTACCCAGTCATCGGGCCCGACTTGCACCAACGTCGGTCCCGACCAACTCGACCTCGATCCTACCTCGGACCGAAGTGACCTGTGTCGGTCCGAGGAGATCTCTTTTGTTTTCCTTCGTTTTGTCTTTATTTTCTCCTCTTTTTAGTCTTTTCGGGTACTTTCGACGCACGAACTCCCGTGTGTTCGACACCCTACCTCTTTACTACAAGTGAGGTTCGGTTTTATAAATTTAAATTGTGAGACCCTCCGATCCCGGACCGATCAGACAACTTGTTAAATACATTTGAGTTTGTCATTATCAAAACAAGGGACGATCATTATTGGTTAAGATATTAATGACTGGCGTCCTTAATATCGTCCCAACAGGAGTCATTTGTGGTTTCTTTTGTGTTTTGTAGGTGTTTGGAGCGTTGAAGGTGAGTTTTCTAGCTTTCTCGAGCATTTTAGGAGATGGTGTGTGGCGGTGATAATAAGTGTTGAGTCAAGTGAAGTAAAGTGGAGTTTGTCAAAGATTTCAAGGAAGGATATTCAAGTCAAAAGGTGTCTTAAAAGGAGCTACAAGAAGTCTAAAAGAACCAAGAAACATCAAGGAAGAAACACCGAAAAAAGGCCAAGCTTTGGAGCAAGTTTCGAGACAAGACAAGAAAAACCACAGTCAGTAGAAGGTCGTTGGAGACCTACTTTAGGTAGGCCACGACCTACCATAGTCGAGCACAACCTCCCTTGGAGTTGACCGTGTGAAACTTGCAGCCCAAGTATTAGACTTTCGGGTGTTTTATTTATGGCTTTTTAAGATAGATTGTAATTTCATTTTTTGAAGATATCTACCTCTATATAAGGAGGCCTAAGGGAGCCTCTTTGGGGATGATCACACATTGGGGGTGTTGGATCGCAAGTCTGTTACTAAAGGCGTCCTTAACTGGGTTAAGGGCGTCCTTAGGTGCAGCGGAAATTAGACTTAACAGGAAACGCAATGAGATAATGGACACGAGTATTTATAGAGGAACTCCACTAAGAGCAACTAGTCTTATGGGTAAACCTCTACCTCCGCTTGGAGGATTTTCAATAGCCGTCCTTATCTTATTAAGAGAGAGTCCTTACAACTTAGGCGAGTCGTTACACTTCACTGAGCTAAGCGTCCTTCCTTAGCCTCACTAGTAACACTCCTTCCACCTAACAAAGTAACCTAACTCTCTTAGCTATAAGGAAGCTATCACTCATGTCTCTCACGGTTCGTTGTGAGAGAAAAACTACAACTCTAACTATTTTGTGGTTTGTTTTGGATTTGATGTGGTTGGACTTTCTTTCTCTTGCTTCAAGCTCAATTGATCTTCTTGATCTTCGTTCCTGTTCTTGAATGCTTCGGGAGATCTTGAGAGAAAGTCTTCAAAGTCCACACCTCTATGCATACCCCTTGGGGGGTATTTATAGCGGAAGTGGTTCTTGTCCTCTAGCGTCCGCTGATACTTGGCAGGATCCTTGATCTTCCATCAACGGTGCGATGAGCATCTTGAGGAAGTCAACTCTGTTGACGCTTGGGAAGCCTCCGCGTGGATAGGGGACCATCGCTGGGAAAGCGACATCTTTGGAGTTGTCTACACGTGCCCAGACAAGGGAAGCTTCCTTCTGAGGACTACGGCCGAACGTGATGTAATCATGTTGGGGCGGCCTTGATTTGAATTTGAACTTCGTCCGTATTTTGGCGCGCGTCCCTTCTTGATGAGGACGCCGTCCTATCTGCGCAGGAACTTGGCCAATTTCGTTCAGCTTTGGAAGTTCTGATGACGTGCGTCCCTACAGCTTAAGGACTGCCGTTCACTTGTTGTCCTTTTCGCTCATGTGCATCCACTGGACCTTCCTGAGATCAACACTTGGACAACTTGTTAAATACATTTGAGTTTGTCATTATCAAAACAAGGGACGATCATTATTGGTTAAGATATTAATGACTGGTGTCCTTAATATCGTCCCAACAGGGGGGACGCATTAGGGAAGGAGGTTACAAGACAAGTTTTGAGATTTTTAGGAAGTTTGAGGATTTGCTTAAGTTGTAAGTTTGAATTCTCTTTTAATTCAATTTGTTTGTTTGAATCATGTCTTCTTACTCTTCTTTCATGTTGATTGTTTGGATGATGAAGTGTGAGTAGTAACCTTTTCTAGGGTTGGGGTGAAACCCAACATAAGAATTGATGTCAAAAACTTGAAATTCCATAACTTGAATGCTTGAAGATCATATCTATCTATCTTGTGCTTAAACCCTTGATGAAAGTTGAGGCATGTCTTGTGATTGACCCTAGCGAAAGTGAAAGTTGATTGCTTGATTAGATCTAATAGGATTATTTGCGAAAGTTGATATTCCCAGGTTGAAGGATAGATAGAAAGTTATTTTGATTTGCGAATGTTGATTGAATGACTTGAGTTGTTTGCGAAAGTTGACTCTTCTATGATCTAGATTGCATGGCAGTTCTGAATTCTTGTTGTTTGCATGCATGATTATGTTGTGGTAGGTCCTTAGTCCTAGATCTCTTTCACATTGATTGTTCGAAGTCTTTTTCGTGCCTAGAACAGGTCGTGGCCGACCTCCCTTAGGTCTCCATCGATCATCTCTGCGTTTGTGTTTGGTTGTGTTCTTAAGGTGAAATTCGTGGTCGTGGTCTACCTACCTCAGGTCGAGCTCGACACATCTCTGAACTTATGTTTTGCTTTGTTTTGTTAGATTATAGATTCTACTAACTCCCGTGGACGATCCTAACTTCGCTATACTCAGCAGGGTCTTGAATACAAATTTATTTGTTCAAGAAACTCTTCAACAAATTGGCGCCGTTGTTGGGGAGTTAGTTTAGTTTCTTTGTCTAGCTTTCTTTCGGGTGAAGGACTAGCCCAAACCCCTTGTGTGTTTTTGATTGTTTTTGTGTGGTTTTTGTTCTTAGATTAAGGTAGCCATGGCGACCTTTGAATCCCTTGCTAGAGAGTAGGCCGATCTTCGTCTCGAAGTGCTAGAACTCCAAATAGAAAGAGATGTTGAGGCTGATGCGAGTCAATTTGAAGAGTCTAATTATACTTGGGATCCCTATTGGACAGGTGATGATTATCCCAACTGGGGTTATTATGAACCTACTAGCTATGAATAGCAACCATCATGGGTGCAAGGGTTGTAAGAAGGAATCATGCAAGTAGTTCGAGCCGAGCTTGCCACGCAGATGAAAGGTGTTCATGCAAGGTTGGGAGAATTTGAATCATGGAATGATAATTCCCAACTTGGCGATCCCGATGAACAAAATCCACAATTTTTAGGACAACTATCGGGACTCCTCGATGAGAACCCTAGCAGCCATGCACCAGGGAAGCGAGAAGGTGTTGCCCGATCACGGAATATATGAAGAATCGGAGGAACACGAGAAAGAATCGATCCTCGATACTAAGACAAATAGGGACGTTATTGAGCCTCCATCTAGGTCATGTCCTCCACCCATTCTAAGCCAATCATTCCTCATCACGACCGGAGCCATCATCGATGTTAAGAAGGGACTCGTATCATGCTATAGTAGTGAAGAGAAAGTAGAGATCTGCTTCGACAATGCTTCAAAAGAGAACCGTGAAGAGGAGATGAAGAATTTGGGGGATGATCCGGAAGAGAGTTTCTTGCTAGATGAGGCCGAGGAAAACAAAGTCGAGACCCAAGTTGAGGATGGGAGTCTCTTGCTAAGTGAAGTTGAAATTGAGGAGTTTAAGAGCCAAGAGGATGAAGGATGGACGGGGACTTTGCTACCAATGTTGAAACCAAACCCACTCGTGGAGAAATGTGAAGAAAATGTGGTCCGGTTTGGACCTTCATTAACCACGGATACTAACAAAGAGTGGGCCAAGCATGAATCGATGAAGATCATCACCGTGGTTCCTTTCGACTTTCTTGAGTCAATCATGGTCCCCAGGTTTGAAGGTGCCTACAAATTCTATCATTTTCCCATAAAGCTAAGACACAAGGAGCTATGGACCTACAAGGACCCCTTTCCTAAGAATTGTGAGGTGCCACCACAAGCACCGAACTGGTTTTATCCCGATCCATCTCACGAAAAATTTTAATGCGCTTTTCATAAGTTGAAAACGATCTTTGAATACTATATCATTAGTTTTCAATTTACCAATATGCTAATTATGCTTTCATGAGGTGTCTTCACATGACTTTGACAGGTTACTTAGAGCCTTGACGATGTCCGATCATAGAGATTCAGTACGGTAAAAGTTCGTCTCGCTAAAGACGTTAAAGAAAGCACTTTCAGGAAGAAACCTGATTCGGCCTATTTTGTATAGGTTAACTCCTGTATTTGAGAGCTATATTGAGTGTGTTTAGGTTAGAGTTTGTGCTAATTGTAATATCTAGGCCAAAGACACAAGGATTCAAGAATCAAGAGTTTTTAGGCGTTTTGAGCTGTCTGCGACACCACTTGCTTGCGAAGGCTATATCTTGAGCTAAAGAGGTCGGATTGAGGTGATTCCGGTGCCATTGGAAAGCTGACTTCAAGGGATTGAATTCATGTTTGTACACCGAAGTTAGATTCTGATACGGGGTTAGCCGTGTGGATGCCCGATCTTCGACGTTCACGACTCAACAAGGAAAACACAAGGAAACAATGGTTAGAATTGAATGGAACGAAACTGGAAATGATGAACTCGACTCAACAAGAGGAAAAACGACACAACAAAGAAGCAAACTGAAATGAAGAAACGAAAAGGGAAATTGATAGAAACGACGAGAAGGATAACCCTTCGAGACAACTATTAAACCCCTGGTATGTATTTCAACCAGAATCCTAATAGAATGGACGAAGAACCAACCTTGTACAATCCTACACAACAAGGCGACACCTTGAAGCACAGGAAGGGGGCTCGTGATCGTTGATAAGCACCAAGCTTCGTAGAGGATTGACACAAATCAAACAAACCAAGCTGCGATTCACACACTCAATGAAGCAAAGCTTCAAACTCTCTCTTTTCAAGAGAAAAACGATTTCTATCTTCTGAATTGTCTAAGTGTTCCAAACCATCAAAACAATACTTATATGTCTCACTTCTGGAAATAAAAGAAATAATTAAAAAGGTCTAATTAATTCTAAGATAGATAGGCCCAAAACAGCATAATAGGCCCAAAATGAAACAAACACTCTTGGGTGCCTAAAATAGGCGTCGGTGCCCAAACGAGGCACACTCGCAGCGCCGGTGCCCAAACGAGGCACACCCGCAGCGCCGGTGCCCAATCGCGGCACTCATGCGACGTCGCTTGTGCCTTGGCTCTCTTCATGGGTGGCGCCCACACTTGCTAGGCACACAGCCTTGGCACATGGCTCCATGCTCGCTCTCGCCTCCTTAGCACAAATGAAACACACAAAGGCATGCATTCCACTTTGTAGCTTCTTAGCTCGGGATCTAGTGATTGGCCCCTCAAAGAGTGTTGGGGCGCTTGGAGGAGGCTGACTGGATGATCCTTCATCAACCTCCCCTTCTTGGAAAGGATTCGACCCCGAATCCAAGTCTTCATCAAGAGCAAGGTATGGCGTGAGATCAGCGACGTTGAAAGTTGCGCTTACACCATAATCACCGGGCAGCTCCAGCTTGTATGCATTGTCCCCGATCCTCTTAAGCACCTTGAAAGGTCCATCTCCTCGAGGGGACAGCTTGTTCTTCCTTTGCTCCGGGAATCTCTCTTTCCTCAAATGAACCCACACCAAGTCTCCGGGCTGGAAAACAACGTGGCGCCTCCCATGGTTCGCTCTCCTTGCATTGTACTCGGCCTTTTGCTCCAACTTCAGTTTGGTGCGAGCATGCAATTCCCTAATAAACTCCACATGTTTTCCTGCGTCAAAGTGCTCATTTTCCCTCATTGGCAATGGGGTAAGATCTAGTGGGGTGAGAGGGTTAGTACCATAAACACATTCAAATGGAGTCAATTTAGTAGAAGAATGAACAATCCTGTTATATGCAAACTCCACATGAGGTAAGGCCTCTTCCCACATCTTCAAGTTCTTCCTAATTATGGCCCTAAGAATCGTAGCTAGTGTCCTATTGGTGACCTCGGTTTGCCCATCAGTTTGAGGGTGACTAGAGGTAGAAAACAGCAACTTAGTTCCTAGTTTACTCCATAAGGTTCTCCAAAAGTGGCTAAGGAACTTAGTATCTCGGTCACTAACTATGGTTTTAGGAACCCCATGCAATCTGACTATCTCCCTAAAGAATAATCCAGCCACATTAGTAGCATCGTCGGTCTTATGACATGCTATAAAATGTGCCATCTTACTAAACCTATCCACTACAACCATGATTGAATCCCTCCCCTTCTTAGTCCTAGGCAACCCAACTATAAAGTCCATAGAAAGGTCCTCCCAAGGGGCTGTAGGCGTGGGCAATGGTGTGTAAAGTCCATGTGGCATAAGTCTAGATTTAGCCCTAAGACAGTCCATGCATCTTTTAACTACATTCTCAACATCCCTAAGCATGTGTGGCCAATAGAAATGAGTCCTAAGAGTGTGATAAGTTTTGTCCCTCCCAAAATGCCCCATTAGGCCGCCCCTATGGGCTTCCTCAACAAGCAGCAAACGCAATGAACAACGAGGTATGCAAACTTTATCAACTAGAAAAAGAAAGCCATCATGCAAATAGTATTTCTCAACACAATTCTTTTCAAGACAAGCCTTAAACGCATCACCAAAATCAAGATCAGTTTCATATAACTCACGAATATAAGTAAATCCTAATACTCTAGAGTCTAATGAAACAAGCAAAGTGTGGCGTCTAGACAAGGCATCAGCTACAACATTATCTTTTCCTCTTTTAAACTTAATCACATAAGGGAATGTTTCAATGAATTCCATCCATCTACCATGCCTCCTATCCATTTTATCTTGACTTTTAAAGTGTTTCAAGGATTCATGGTCAGTTTTAAGCACAAATTCCCTAGGCCAAAGATAATGCTGCCATGTTTTAAGCACTCGATACAAAGCATACAACTCTTTATCATAGGTCGAGTAGTTTAAACATGCACCTTTTAATTTCTCAGAAAAGAAGGCGATAGGTTTACCTTCTTGCATAAGCACGCCCCCTATGCCGACTCCACTTGCATCACACTCCACCTCAAACGGTCGTGTGAAGTCAGGCAACACCAATAGCGGGGCTTGCGTCAACTTCAGCTTGAGAGTCTCGAAGGCTCTCTCCTGGGCACGCCCCCACTTGAACTCACTTCTCTTCTTTGTAATTTCTGTCAATGGGGCTGCAATGGTGCTAAAATCCTTGACAAACCTCCTATAGAAGCTCGCCAGCCCATGGAAACTCCGCACCTGGCCAATAGTAGTTGGCGTGGGCCACTCGTTTATGGCCTTGATCTTGGCCTCATCCACTTGCAATCCCTGCGAGCTAACCACAAAACCAAGAAAGGTAACAGTAGTAGTACATAACTCACACTTTTTCAAATTCGCAAACAAGTGTTCAAGACGCAAGGTATTAAGCACATCTCTCAAATGACACTCATGATCCTCTAGGGACTTACTATACACTAATATGTCATCAAAATAGACCACTACAAATTTCCCTATATAATGTCGCAATACATGGTTCATGAGACGCATGAATGTACTAGGGGCGTTCGTGAGCCCGAATGGCATAACGAGCCATTCATAGAGACCAAACTTGGTCTTGAAGGCTGTTTTCCACTCGTCCCCCTCCCTCATACGAATCTGGTGGTATCCACTTTTTAAATCAATTTTTGAGAAAATGGTGGATCCATGCAGTTCGTCTAGCATATCATCAAGACGAGGAATGGGGTGCCTATACTTTACCGTGATGTTATTAATGGCCCTGCAATCGACACACATTCTCCATGTGTTGTCTTTCTTGGGTACTAATAACACCGGTACAGCACAAGGGCTCATACTCTCCCTAATGTATCCCTTATCCAAGAGCTCTTGGACTTGGGATTGGACCTCTTGGGTCTCTTGGGGGTTCATACGGTAAGCTGGCCTGTTTGGCAAAGACGCCCCGGGAATGAGATCAATTTGATGCTCGATTCCTCTAATTGGGGGTAGGCCAGCCGGTATCTCGTCGGGGAATACGTCCTTGTACTCCTCGATGAGCCCCAAAATGCGTGGGGGCAGTGAAGCTCGAAGCTCTTCACGTAACAAGCTCAGCTCCTTGCATAAGAGCATAAGCGTTGTTTCCCCATCCAAAAACTCGTCTTCCAGCTCCCTCTTGGAAGCCAAAAGAGCGGAGGGAGGTGTAGGGCTGAGAGGTTAGCTCGTCTTACCCCGAGCTTTCTCTTCCTTCCCATTCTCTCCCTCAAGGTCAGAACATACCTTCTTACCTTGACGCTTCCGATCCCACTCCTCCGAGACCTGCGTAGGCGTCATGGGCTTAAGGACTATGGTCTGGCCGTTGTGGGTGAAGGTGTTTCGGTTGGTGAATCCATCGTGCACAACCTTCCTGTCGTATTGCCATGGACGACCTAATAGAATATGACAAGCCTGCATAGGTACTACATCACAAAGAACATTATCCTCATAACGTCCTAGTTTAATAGAAACCTTTACTTGCCTTTGCACTTTCAATTCACCACAGTCATTCATCCAATGCAACTTATAGGGTCTAGGGTGATGAGTCATAGGTAATTGCAGTTTGTTAACCATCTCTAAGCTAGCAATGTTACAACAACTACCACTATCTATGATCATGTTACAAACCTTCCCTTTAATCAAGCACCTAGTATGAAACAAGTTCTCTCTTTGATTATCATCGCATGCTTGTGGTTTAATATGCAATGTCCTCCTAGCAATAAGAGATTCACCAGATTCATACTCAATTTCATCTTCAACATTATCATTTTCATGCAAATCATCATTAGGCTCGTTTTCATGCTCACTTTCAGATTCATATTCACCTAAATGATTGATTAAAAGTGTTTTCTTGTTAGGGCAATCTCTTGCATAATGTCCTCTACCCTGGCACTTAAAGCACACAATATCTCTAGTCCTAGACGAAGAGTTAGAGGTAGGATTACTCCCCTTTGGAGCTGCTGAAACCCCACTAGAATTGCCCTTGTTGTATGGTGAAGGCGTGGAGCTTGTGGGCTGTTTGGCTCGTCCAGCTTGGTCTCCTTGACCGCCGGCTGCATTGCTCCTCTCCTTTTGGTGCGAGGCCTCCTTCCCATACGATCCGCCTTGCTGGCCACGGCTCCCCCTCCATGATTGGGGCTGAGTGTTCGCGTTCCTTCCTCCCGAGTACCTAGACTTGAATTTCCTTTCTACTTTCAAAGCTAGATGGAAAAGGTCAGTCATAGTAGTGTAGGGATATAAATCAATCTCATTTGCCAAATAAGGATGCAAGATACGAAGATACCTGGCCATGGTGGTCTCTTCATCCTCAACCACATCAGCCCTTACCATCGCCACTTGCATGGCATTGTAGCACTCCTCGGCACTCATGGAACCTTGTTTCAAATTTTCCAGCCGCTGTCTTAGCTCCCGGGCGTAATGTTGAGGTATGAAACGCCCTCGCATCAACGCCTTCATTTGATCCCAGCTGGCTATGGTTGCGTCCAGATTGCGCCTCCTTTCTTTCACCAAGTTATCCCACCATATGAGGGCATAACCGGAGAACTCAAGGACAGCGAGCTGCACCTTCTTGGTCTCGGCAAAGTTGTGGCAGTTCCACACTTGCTCGATCTTGGTCTCCCATTCCATATAGACATCCGGATCACACTTGCCTTCGAAAGCAGGGATCCTCACCTTTATCTTGCCAACTCCGTCTTGCTCCTGCTCACGAGGTCTCATGGGACGCCTATCTCGACCTTCTCGGCGCTCCCTACCTCCCCTTCTTGAGACGCGCTCCCAATTATCCTCCTCCTCGCCCTCATACTCATCATCATAAAGGTCCATATCACTTGGTGATCCTCTTTGGTCCTGAAATCCTTGAAAGCTATTAGCACGATTATGCTCATCCCGAAGGGGAGTGAGCTGGGAACCAAAAGGCACTCTTCTAGGAAGATTGCCCGAGGAATTACGCAATGGATTAGAGTTATGAGGCACTTCCCTGGTTTGGTTTTGGAAACCATGTTGTTGTGATGTGGACGCCAAGTTAGGGTCCGTGTTGTGGGCGTTTTGGTCCTGGCCATCGCCGGTGCCTTGTTGGTGTGCCGCTGAATCGGTGCCCAAGGCTACGCTTGGCACGGGTGGAGGCAACGCCAAGGCTCTCGTCTCCAAGGCCGTCATCCTAGAATTGAGGCGTGTGATGTTGCTGTTGAGTGAGGTCAACAACTTGAACACCTCGGGGTGGATTGGCTCAGGGCTCTTGGGTGTGTTGGTGTTATCACTACTTTCGTTAGACATTCTGCACAATCAGCAAAAACACTTTACAAGCAAACTTGTCAAGTTAGTTTAATCCAAATCAGCCTCTCAAGTGTTTCACTCGCTCTCACTCTCGGTGTGTGATCGAGCTCGTTGTTTCAATCTGCTTGAAATGATCAACAACTCAATTCAAAGATTAGTAAACAACAATTCACGAGAAGATGAAGGCTGGGGAAGAAACGTCCAAGAAAAGAAGACTCAAATGTGTTTAAGAATGGAGATGAATAGAGAAAGAGAACAAACCTCGATTAAGCTTCTCTCACCTTGATTTCCGTAACCAAGTATGAACTTGGAGTGGTTTGTTTAGGTGAGGGTAGGCTGAAAGTGTAAGGTTCGAAAGCTTCTCCAATGGGATCGTCTAACTCAAGAGATGAAGAGGGAAGATGATGATATGTCGCACACCTTAATTACACTATGCACTAGAATAAAATGCAATGATATACTATGAATGAAATAGAAGAATAAAATCTGATTTCTGATTTTCGTTTTTTTTTTTTTTTTTTTTTTTTTTTTGATTTTTTTTTCTTTTTTTTTTTTAATCAGAAATAATCAGAAAATACAAATAATTTCAAAATTGAAATAAAATGCTATTCTAAGGTGCAAAATAATTTGCTAGAAATGAGGAGAGGTGGCGATTTGAGTTTGAAATGTTGGTGGCTGAAATCCCTTGATTTTAGGAGAAGGAATAGGCTGGAGGATGGGTGGTTGGGCGTGGCTTTTGATTTCAAATGAGCTGAATGGGTTCTCCTTGATATTAGGAGGTGGGTGTGGGAAATTTGTGGCTGGGATATGGTTTGTTGTTGGTCAACCTTAAAAATAGGAATCAGCTTAGGATTAATTCAAATTTGAATTAATTAAATCAGATTTATGACTCCAATTTAATTAAAACAAATCGGCTGACTTAATCAAGGTGGTGGTCGAATTTGTGGGGGTGGTGGGCGGATTTTGTGAAGGTGGTGGGGCGTTGGTGGTTGTGGTGGATGAGGGGACGATTTTTCTTGGCTAAAGGTGTAATTGGCTAGGCAAAACAAACCACTGCGCAAGAACAAACCGATTAGTACTTTCAAGTTCAGATTAAAGAGAGTTGATTAATCGAACCTGATCTCCGGAGGACTCTTTTTGGTATTTTGTAGACTCTTTTGATGGGAACGAAAAGAACGTCGTCAACGCAGCTCTGATACCACTTTGATACGGGGTTAGCCGTGTGGATGCCCGATCTTCGACGTTCACGACTCAACAAGGAAAACACAAGGAAACAATGGTTAGAATTGAATGGAACGAAACTGGAAATGATGAACTCGACTCAACAAGAGGAAAAACGACACAACAAAGAAGCAAACTGAAATGAAGAAACGAAAAGGGAAATTGATAGAAACGACGAGAAGGATAACCCTTCGAGACAACTATTAAACCCCTGGTATGTATTTCAACCAGAATCCTAATAGAATGGACGAAGAACCAACCTTGTACAATCCTACACAACAAGGCGACACCTTGAAGCACAGGAAGGGGGCTCGTGATCGTTGATAAGCACCAAGCTTCGTAGAGGATTGACACAAATCAAACAAACCAAGCTGCGATTCACACACTCAATGAAGCAAAGCTTCAAACTCTCTCTTTTCAAGAGAAAAACGATTTCTATCTTCTGAATTGTCTAAGTGTTCCAAACCATCAAAACAATACTTATATGTCTCACTTCTGGAAATAAAAGAAATAATTAAAAAGGTCTAATTAATTCTAAGATAGATAGGCCCAAAACAGCATAATAGGCCCAAAATGAAACAAACACTCTTGGGTGCCTAAAATAGGCGTCGGTGCCCAAACGAGGCACACTCGCAGCGCCGGTGCCCAAACGAGGCACACCCGCAGCGCCGGTGCCCAATCGCGGCACTCATGCGACGTCGCTTGTGCCTTGGCTCTCTTCATGGGTGGCGCCCACACTTGCTAGGCACACAGCCTTGGCACATGGCTCCATGCTCGCTCTCGCCTCCTTAGCACAAATGAAACACACAAAGGCATGCATTCCACTTTGTAGCTTCTTAGCTCGGGATCTAGTGATTGGCCCCTCAAAGAGTGTTGGGGCGCTTGGAGGAGGCTGACTAGATGATCCTTCATCAGATTCTAAGCCGAAGATGGTCAAAACAGCCTCCGAATTGACGTCAGAGGTTCTGTCGAGATTCCGCGACCGCGGATTGTCCACCCGCGACCACGGTGGCTGCCGAGAAGACTTGTTCCATTCTGTTGTGAGAGCGCCGGCGCGGCCATGGCGACGCGACCGCGGTGATGCCGGATCCGAAGCGAGCCGAAGATCTATCTTCTTTCTATATCTATATCTTTCATCTTTCTTTTTCTATCTTTTCTCCTTTCCTAATTAGATTAGGGGAGCATGTTCCTTGGGTCTATATAAGGAGGAGTCTGCCTTAGGTTTTATTCACATTCTAATTCAAAATTCAATTCTTCTGTTTTAGGTTTTTTAGTTTAGTTAGGAGAGCTAGTCTCCTAGGGTTTGTTCAAGGGAGAAGCTCTGATGTATGAACTCATGAGATTTTGGTAAATGATTTCTATCCTTTGGTTAATATTGATACTCTTGTGCTTAATCCCATGATCTATGTTTGATTTTATGAGCCTGATCAACTTGTTTGATTGACTTAGATCTATCGATTGATTTAGGATTGGTTGTTGTCTATGCATCTTTCCTAATTCTCGAAACAACTCTATTCTAGGACCGTGGACTAGTTTAGGGAAGAGTATTCAATGGTTTAATTGTGCATGAGACTCGTAGCTTGATTGCATGATTTGATTTCCTAATATCCTTGTTCTCTATGCTAATTCTAGGTTTAAGCGTCCTTGCCTAGGGTTACAGAATTGCTTGGACCGTGGACTTGCGATTGTTAATGATCAGGATAGGAATTAACCATAGGTGTGAATGAAATCAATGGATGAATCAATGATCGACTGATTATTTCATGAGTGAATCTTTTGAGTAAACCTGCTTCCTATCTATTTGTTTATTTATTTGTTTTGTTTCCTAACTTAGTTTAGATATCTCTTTGATTTACCCCCTTATCTTTAGTTGATAGGATTATTAATACTAGAAGCCATAGTTCTCGTGGGTTCGACCCCTTACTTGCTTACTATACTAGTTTGTTTGTTTGGGTTATTTATCTTTGATCTTGGCAGGAGGACTTTAGCCGAGTCAAATTTTGGCGCCGTTGCTGGGGAACTTTGGTTTCTTTCTAGTACTGATATTTTTATTGACTACATAAAAAAAACCGGGCTAACATGCAGGTACTAGGTTCGAAAGAACATTTTGTGCTTGAACCGCGCCCGCGGGTGCGCAACCACGGTCGCGTTTCGAATACAGAAACTCCCAATGTACAGGTACTAGACACCGCGGTCGCGGTCCACAAACCGCGCCCGCGGTGGTGATGCAGTTGGTTTGAAAAAGAAAAGAAAAAAAAAGAAGAAAAAAAAAAGAAAAAAAAAAGAGGACTTTTTGGTCCCATTCTATCTCTATATCTTTCATCCATCTATCCATTCTTTTCCATCTTCTATCTTTCCATCCCTTCTATATTTTCTTTCCATCAACCATTGTAATTCCATTCTTTTGGCTATGTTCAAAGCCTAAGTATGGGGGAGCTTTGTTCCCCTGAATAGCAACATTGAGGTTCGAGTTCAAGAGTTTACACATGTCATAAGAAGACGAGCCCAATATCCGAGAGCCACATTGAGCATTCATGTTTGAGGAGACGTCCGCGTTCGCATTCGCTCAAGGCCGCGCCCGCGGTTGGCTCCTAGATATTGATTTTGCTTACGGCGTTGGATCCGCGATCGCGGCCCGTACACCCGCGCCCGCGGTTAGCCATCAGAACGGTATTCCGAAGTTCCATTCTACCACCCTATGAAGAGTTCTTCCATTCCACCTCTCTTCATCGATTGTGAGTCTTCTGATATACCTTTTTCCTTGCTTATATCCTTTCTCTTTGCTTCATTGAGGACAATGAAGGATTTAAGTATGGGGGAGGGAGTACTCGCATTCGCTTATCATAGTTAGCTTAGTTAGATATTTGCTTCAGATTTTTGATTTTCTTCTTTTCATGGAGCACTTGCACCATATTTTTTGCATGATAAAGGAAGAAAGAAAAAGAAAAAGATAGAAAAAGCCATAAAGAATTGAAAAAGGCATATTAAATCATGGGATGAGTCAAAAACCCGAAAGGGTGGCTCAGGTAATAAGCAGGTAATCCGGACCAGCATTAGGCTGGGGTAATATGAGGTTCATGAGAGTTGTGAGTTTTTGTGAGCACACCTTGAGAAAAATGAAAAGAGCGGTTAGGTGAAAACCCGAAAGGGCGCCTAAGCAGAATTGAGAGGTAAAATTCGAGTGTTTTAGGATCATTCTTGCTTGGGGACTTTGGGGCTTCATGTTAGAGATGGGTAGATCCTAGGTTGCTCTACACTTTTTTTTATAGCTTTAGTGTTATATTTTGTTGTGAGGTGTGTGTTTGAGCTTCATTGTTTTATGCTCATGATTTCTCTATATTTTGGGTTCGGGTTGTGAGCTAAGTGTTTTTATCTTCCTTTGTATTTCCTGAGATCTTAGATGTGCTACCTTGATATATTTGTTTGAGCTTACTCGAGGACGAGCAAAATCTAAGTATGGAGGAATTTGATTTAGCCTATTTTGTATAGGTTAACTCTTGTATTTGAGAGCTATATTGAGTGTGTTTAGGTTAGAGTTTGTACTGATTGTAATATCTAGGCCAAAGACACAAGGATTTAAGAATCAAGAGTTTTAAGGCGTTTTGAGCTGTCTGCGCGACACCACTTTCTTGCGAAGGCCATATCTTGAGCTATAGAGGTCGGATTGAGCTGATTCCGGTGCCATTGGAAAGCTAACTTCAAGGGCTTGAATTCCGCGACCGTGGATTGTCCACCCGCGACCGCGGTGGCTGCCGAGAAGACTTGTTCCATTCTGTTGCGAGAGCGCGGGCGCGGCCATGGCGACGCGACCGCGGTGATGCCGGATCCGAAGCGAGCCGAAGATCTATCTTCTTTCTATATCTATATCTTTCATCTTTCTTTTTCTATCTTTTCTCCTTTCCTAATTAGATTAGGGGAGCATGTTCCATGGGTCTATATAAGGAGGAGTCTGCCTTAGGTTTTATTCACATTCCAATTCAAAATTCAATTCTTCTCTTTTAGGTTTTTTAGTTTAGTTAGGAGAGCTAGTCTCCTAGGGTTTGTTCAAGGGAGAAGCTCTGATGTATGAACTCATGAGATTTTGGTAATTGATTTCTATCCTTTGGTTAATATTGATACTCTTGTGCTTAATCCCATGATCTATGTTTGATTTTATGAGCTTGATCAACTTGATTGATTGACTTAGATCTATCGTTTGATTTAGGATTGGTTGTTGTCTATGCATCTTTCCTAATTCTCGAAACAACTCTATTCTAGGACCGTGGACTAGTTTAGGGAAGAGTATTCAATGGTTTAATTGTGCATGAGACTCGTAGCTTGATTGCATGATTTGATTTCCTAAAATCCTTGTTCTCTATGCTAATTCTAGGTTTAAGCGTCCTTACCTAGGGTTACAGAATTGCTTGGACCGTGGACTTGCGATTGTTAATGATCAGGATAGGAATTAACCATAGGTGTGAATGAAATCAATGGATGAATGTATGATCGAATGATTATTTCATGAGTGAATCTTTTGAATAAACCTGCTTCCTATATATCTGTTTGTTTGTTTGTTTTGTTTCCTAGGTTAGTTTAGTTATCTCTTTGATTTCCCCCCTTATCTTTAGTAGATAGGATTATTAATACTAGAAGCCATAGTTCTCGTGGGTTCGACCCCTTACTTGCTTACTATACTAGTTTGTTTGTTTGGGTTATTTATCTTTGATCTTGGCACGACGACTTTAGCCGAGTTACAACCCTCTTTTTCCCTTTTCTTTTCTTTATATTTTGGACTTTTAGCTTAGCTTAATTTGATTTTTCTTAGTTTAGAATAGATAGGTAGCTTGTCTTGCATCTCCACTAACATTCTTTAAGGGTACGAAGCGACGGTTGAGCTTAGAAGGATCGAAATGCACCAAACTGAAGCAAAAGGGAAAGTTCTAAGTAGGTCGTGGCCTACCTACTCTAGGTCGTTGCCTACCTCTCCTAGATCGGCCCCTACCTCCCTTAAGTCGGCAACGCCCCCCCCCCCCCCCCCATATTACCAAACTCGAGCATTAATGAGAAAATCCTTCCCCACCTCCTCTACCTCGTAGATGAATCTCCTCCACCCAACGCTCCAATGGTCCAAGTTAGTTTCTCTTCCCTTCTCTTTACTTTCTAATCAATGGGGACATTGATATTTTAAGTATGGGGTGGTTTTGGGAAATTGCTTGCTTGTGTAACTTGCATGTTTGTTTGTTTGAGTCATGTGTTTGTGTGTTTGCATGTTTGTGTGTCTAATGTGTGTTTGAGTCTTTTTCTTATGATTTTTATGATGGATAAATGCCCTTGTTAGATGTCCTCGGATAGCAAATATTTGCTTCATCATGTAAATCCTTGTAGCATGCTTTGAAAGATTGCCTAAATCATGATTTTGCTTTTAGAATTTTGAGCATATGATGGACATTGAGCATGCATATTTCTAAGTAAAAACAATCCAACAAATTTGACCCTAAGTGAAATATTTTTGGCCATAAGGAATGTATGTCTTATTCCTTTTTTCTTTCATGTGTGATTATTGCTCTTCCATATGCATTTACCACTTGTCAATGGCATGGTTATTTTAAATTTGAAACCAATGAAGATATGCTCATTACTTGTTAAATCAAATGACTTGAACTTATTTGTCTAGCCTATTCTTTTCCTTTTCTCATACCTATGCATGATCCCTTGTTTGTAGCCCCTTGTTTGAGCTTTAAGCCTATTGTTAGTCCCACAAAGTAATCCTAGGAATAATAAGATTGGCCCCCATTAATCCGGGAATTAGGACTTTGAGTGGAGTTGGTAATGTTATTGTGGATGAGTGGGTGAAGATGAAGTGATTATGAAAGTAGGAAAAGGCGTCTTGGAAAAAAATTGAAGAAAGAAGTATTTTAGCTCGAAATAGCACAAAGTAAAGTGAAGAAGTTGGTCGTTACCTACCCTCAGGGGGTCTCCATCGACCAAGTCATGTGTAGAGAGTGGGTCGTATTCGATCTACACAAGGTCGATATCGACCATGCAGAGAAGAAAAAAATGTGTCGTGAAAAAAAAAAGGAGAAGAAAAGCAGTGAAAAAAAAAGAAGAAAAAAACAGAGAGTTGAGTGAATAAGTGCAAGAGTCAAAATCTTCTACATAAGAAGGAAGACAAAGAATATGTGAAGTGAAGGGTGAACTTTGAAAAGATTAATTATTTGGTGTTTCGAGGAAGAAACAAGAGTTGGTTGAGTTGTGTAGTCTAGGAGTCTAGGTTCCCGGATATGATTAGCACCACAAGGCCAAATTATTCCACACCCTTTGAAATACTAAGCCCCATTACAACCCGGCCGAATGAAGCTTCTTTGAAGTTTTCATTGAGCCCCTTAAGTTCTTTTGATGATTTGACTTGTTTAATTTTGATTTCTTCGGTAGAGAATTTTCAATATAAGTTCCATTGACTATGAGGTTTTGTATTTGGAATTGAGATTGAGTGCTCATTGATGTACCTTAAACACTAGAGAGTTGAGTGAGACACATTATCCTTGTGAGGTTAGATTGCGATTACTTGGAATATATACATGTGTTCCATGATATTGAAGTTGTATTGCTCAACATTCTTTCTTGTGCTTACTTTTCCTTAGTGGCATTCTTGGGCATTGATATTTGATGTTGATGCATATGAGTTATTGCTTGAGGATAAGCAAGTCAAAGTATGGGATGTTTTGATGTCATGTTTTTTAGTTAGTTTTCATAGGTTATTTTCTAGGTTGTTTTGTGTCTTTTCTATTAGTTTGTGTTGTTCTGCATGTGATATCAACTCTCTTTCGAGGGTTGGAGTCGTTTGTGGTTTCTTTTGTGTTTTGTAGGTGTTTGGAGCATTGAAGCGGAGTTTTCTAGCTTTCCCGAGCATTCTAGGAGATGGTGTGTGGCGGTGTTCGTAAGTGTCGAGTCAAGTGGAGTTTGTCAAGGATTTTAAGGAGGGATTTGTAAGTCAAAAGGTGTCTTAAAAGGAGCTACAAGAAGTCTAAAAGAACCAAGAAACATCAAGGAAGAAACACCGAAAAAAGGCCAAGCTTTGGAGCAAGTTTCGGGACAAGACAAGAAAAACCATAGTCAGCTGAAGGTCGTTGGAGACCTACTTTAGGTAGGCCACGACCTACCATAGGTCGAGTACGAACTACCCTAGGTCGAGCACGACCTCCCCTAGAGTTGACCGAGCGAAACCTGCGGCCCAAGTATTAGACTTTCGGGTGTTTTATTTATGGGTTTTTAAGATAGATTTTAATTTCCTATTTAGAAGATATCTTCCTCTACATAAGGATGCCTTAGGAAGCCTTTTTGGGGATGATCACACAAAGAGGGGACGCATTAGAGAAGGAGGAGGATTAGGAGAGGGAATTTGCAAGACAAGTTTTGAGATTTTTAGGAAGTTTGAGGATTTGCTTAAGTTGTTGAATTCTCTTTTAATTCAATTTGTTTGTTTGAATCATGTCTTCTTCCTCTTCTTTCATGTTGATTGTTTACATGATGAAGTTTGAGTAGTAACCTTTTCTAGGGATGGAGTGAAACCCAACATAAGAATGCATGTCTGAAACTTGAAATTCCATAACTTGAATGCTTGAAGATCATATCTACCTATCTTGTGCTTAAACCCTTGATGAAAGTTGAGGCATGCCTTGTGATTGACCATAGCGAAAGTGAAAGTTGATTTGCTTGAATAAATCTAATAGGATTATTTGTGAAAGTTGATATTCCTAGGTTGAAGGATAGATAGAAATGTTATTTTGATTTGCGAAAGTTGGTTGAATGACTTGAGTTGTTTGCGAAAGTTGAGTCTTCTATGATCTAGATTGCATGATAGTTGTAAATTCTTGTTGTTTGCATGCATGATTATGTTGTGGTAGATCCTTAGTCTTAGATCTTTTTCCCATTGATTGTTCGAAGTCTTTTTCGTACCCAGAACAGGTCGTGGCCGACCTCCCTTAGGTCTCCATCGACCATCTCTGCATTTGTGTTTGGTTGTTTTCGTAAGGTGAAATTCGTGGTCGTGGTTGACCTACCTCAAGCCGAGCTTGACCCATCTCTAAGCTTGTGTTTTGTTTTTTTTTGTTAGCTTTGATTGCTAGATTATAGATTATAGATTCTATTAACTCCTGTGGACGATCCTGACTTCGCTATACTCAGCGGGGTCTTGCATACAAATTTGTTTGTTCAAGAAACCCTTCAATAGGAGGAGTCTCAAGAAGATGAAGAAGAGAACACTGAAGGCGATACTGAAGAGGATCGCTAGTGAAAAGGGAAAGGCCAAAAAGCACAAGAGGCAGGGAAAAGTGGAGAAGATTCTTCATCCCTTAGTGTTCTCAGAGGGACTGCTTCAGGACAATGGTGCAAAAGAGTTCGTTGAGTTGTTGCGTTTCCAGGGCTGGGAAAATCTTGGCCATGACTTCGCTTCCGTTGACCCGGAGCAAGTCAAGGCTTCTCACTCTAATTTGGACTATGCCCTTGTTGACAACATTATTCAAGGGAGATTCACTGTTGAAAACGATTACTTCACATTCAGTGATTGCGCCGTCAAAAGGCAGTTCAAGCTCAAGTCTTCTCCTCCTGAAGATGCTCTATGTGATCTTCCTACTAAGGGATTCGGCAGGTTTAAGGCTGATGAGGATGCCATCTTAGCTCATATCTTTAGAGGAAAAGTGTAGTCCACACCTGACAGGAGGGCACATGTGCTCATAAAAACGGGAGTCATCGCTCATCACTTTATAGTGAGGATGGTCGTCCCTAGACAAAAAAAGAAGAGCATTGTGCAGATTAGTGATTGCATATTACTGGACGCGTTCCTCAATCGTCAACCAATCAACCTCCCGAGGATCGCCATTAAGCACATGGCTAAGTGTACAAGGAAAGAACACTCCCTTCCACTCAACGGCGGATCCAGGGGGCGGAGGGGGGCGGCCGAGCCCCCATCGCGCCGGAGCGCCACTGCGAAGTACCGAGGAGCGGGGCGGCCGGAGCGACGGCTGCGGGGCGGGATGGGGCGGGAGTGGGGCGGGATTGAGTGCCGGTGCCAGGGCGGGATGGGGCGGGATGATCCGTGAATGCAAGGGCCGCAGCCGGAGCCCGGAGGAACAACCATCGGCGTCGCCGCGTCGAGCTTGACAGCATGGGAAGAAGACGACCGAAGAAAGAGAAATGTTTTAAACCTAAGAAAGAACGACGTCGTTTCCAAAAACAAAAAAAACTAGCTGCTTTGTATTTTGGGTAAATTACACAATCCACCCTTAAATTATCACATTTTTCAAACAATTACCCATAAAAACTAAATTTCACTAAACCACCCATATAAAATAAAATCTTCCACTTATACTAAATTTCAGTATTTTCGACGAGCTGCCAATTTGGATTTAGCGTCTCTTTTTTTTAAAAAAAAATTATGGGCAAAACAAAAGCAATAAAAAAATAAATTAGGTTAGTAGTAGCCAAATTCGACGAGTTGCCAATCTGGGGTTTTCATGAGAGCACCGCATGCAACGTCAACGAGCTGCCAAAGCAATTTTGAGTCTCTGACGGCGAGGGAGCAATCACGACTAAATCGACCTAAAGTCCGCGCCCCCCTCCCCCCCCCCCCCCATTGAATCAGTTCTGGATCCGCCACTGCTTCCACTCCCCCAACTTGTCAAAGGACTCATGCAAAGGGAAGGAGTGTCTGCACCCGGTGAAGAGTTGTAGTTCGGACTTCATATTGGGATGTCCACCAATTAACGCACATAAGGCACAATGAGGACCTCCTTCTGAAATCCGACTGAGAAGGCAAGCTAAACAGGAAGTCGTAAGGTTGTTGTTGAGGCCGCTGCACTTGCTGAGGAACGAGATCGTATGGAACAACATGCTCAAATCCTAGGGACTTCTCCTACCGAAGCCTCGTCTAGTAAGACAAAGCCGCACTCTACTCCATCTAACTTGCATGCTCGCTCAGGAAAGAAACTCTTGGGTATGATAATTGACAACCATTCCATTATCATCCAAGAAATTCAAGCATATGCTAAGACCCAAGAACTCCTCGCGGAACACACGACTGATTTCTTCCGTTCCTTGACCACCCAAGCTCAGACTCTGGCTACTTAGAATTAGATGCTTAGGGAACTTAAGAACGCCCCCTTGCGTGAAGTTCTAGACTGATCACCCTCTCTTCCCCTTTCCTTCCTTTCATCTTTTTGTTGCACAGTCATATCATGTATTTTGTACTCCACTTTTCATGAATGAAGACCCTATGTTTGCATCCAGTTGTGTTTAAGCGTTCTTATTTTAGTTATGATTTTGTGCTAACAATTCAAACACTTGTTTTCCTTTTCGATAATGCCAAAAGGGGAAAGTATAGTTTCATAGAGATGTGTTGTTAAAAGTTCAGTGTTAAGGGGGAATATAAGCTAAGTCTAAAAGGACACTCGCACAAAGAAAATTGTTCTCTGAACAAAACTGGAAACATTGATGAAATTGAGAACTTGAGAAAACTTGATCATTGAAAATGCCAAGTCCAAAAGGACGTTCCTAAAAGTTTTCTCTCACGCCTTAAGCTTTAATGTGTGCCTATTTTTCTAAGGGTTTATTATCATCAAAAAGGGAGAAATTGTTAGGACAGTATTAGGGACACCAGTCATTAATATCGGATCAACAGTCTCCGTCCCTAGTTTTGATAATGACAAAGGCAATGTTTTCTAATAAGTTGTCCAAGTGTGTATTTCAGGAATTCGTCAAGGGACGAACATCAAAAAAAGGACAACAAGTGAGAAGCTGTCCATATGGATTAAGGACGCCAAGACCTTTATGTCAAGAAGAACAAGAATGAGTTTTTGCAAGACGAGGACGCCGTCCTTATTGAGTAGGAACACGTGCCAAAATGTCATGTTCAAATTCAAATTAGATTGCCCGACAAAGATGACATCATAGACGATCGCAATCCTCAAAAGCTTCAGTTATCAGAAGAGAAATAAGTTGAAGCCAGGAAGTCGCTTTCCACATCATCCCAAGACAACACATGGAAGCTCCCCAGCCAATGAAGAAGCCAACTTTAAGATGAGGACAACGTTTTACAACATGGAGAAAGCGAGATCTCTCATCTTGTCTTTGAGGACGCCAAAAGGGCATAAGGGTCCTAGGATAGGAACCCTCAAGAACCCACTATAAATAGAACTCTTTGTATTTATTGTGTGGTGACTTCTTCCACACACACACTCAAGAGCTGTCAAGAATAGGAAGAACAACTCAAGAACAAGAGTGATAGAGTGTGTTCAATCAAAGAAGAAGTCCAAATCAAACCACAAAACTGTTTGTATTAAGTGATAACGAGGGAAGTTTTTCCGAAGGGACTATGAAACACGTGAGGTTTGATTTCCTTGTATCTTGCAATTGAGTTAGGTTACATACTAGGGCTGATAGGAATTTCATTAGTAATCGGCCTAAAACATAAACGGCCCCTCGAACTTGTGTAAATTAGTCACTTAGACACCTCACCTTAAAATCCAACCTATTGAATACCTATATTTGACATATCGTTCTAATTGAACACTTGGTGGAGAGCACTAGTAGTGAGTGTATTATACGCGCCCGATGACATGTGAAGGGTTGCTTCCAACGTAACACTTGTATGCCACTTGTATGCAAATAATGCCACCTCACCCAATTCAAATATAAAAAATCTAATATGTTGTTTTGTTAAAAGAAAAATGAATGCATTTCAACCAAAAAAAAAAAGAAAAATAAATGCATTTCTCACTTTATTTTGTACTCCAACTCTAACCAGATATTTTCTCCCAAATCAAGTCTTAAAATTTTTTTAATGCTTTTGATCGTCAAATTTTATCTTTGTACAGAACACCGCCGAGGTGAAGAACGCCGGCAATGGAAGCGAGCTAGGGGGCGGCAGAGTGAAGAGCGTCGGCAACGGGAGCGAGCTAGGCGGCGACAAGGTGAAGAAAGCCGATCCAGACAAAATCCCGGCACCGGCCCTGGGAGAAGGTTCACCAAATCTGGCGAGCCTTCTCTCTTCGCCCTCCGGTTCTTTACCGGTGTGATTGGAGAAATCGACTTCTTGATCGGACTCAACGCTTCCCCTCGCTTAAGGATCCGGGATTGACGGACATCGAATGGGGAATTGGCCTTCGATTGGGGTGGAGGAGAGCCTTCTAGTGAATATTGCGGCTTCCGACGACCGGATCTCTTCGTGGCGGAGCTCCGACGAAGTTTGGAACGGGGAGTGGAGATAAGGTGACGGTTTTGGTGGGGGAAGCCGACTCGGAGACAGTTTTCCGGCGAGAGGATTGCGACGCCCATGGATTTGGAGTTGGAGAAGGAAGAGATTAGCAGGGGGAAAGGAAATGAACCGCCTTTCTACCATGGTTACCCTTCACTTTGGGGCTGGTTCCATGGGTAGAAGAAAGATACCCCAGATCTATAATTACATATAAAAAATGAAAAAGACAATAAAGGAAAATTCTTAAATAAGTTCTCCACTCTCTTAATAGCGAGTAAATTTCACATGCTCTGCCACATCAGCTCCTAAGTGTTTAATAGGACCATATGTCAAGCTAAGGTATCCAATAGGTCCGATTATAAGGTGGGGTGTCTAAGTGACTAATTTGCACAAGTTCAAGGGGCTATATATGTTTTAGGTCATTAGTAATCTATAGGGATGGAAGCTTATAGATTAGAGAAGAGGGAAATTTACCTTGTAATAGTTGTAAGGACTCACTTAATATCAAGTAAAGGCAATTCATTCAAAATCATCTTCGGAGATAGAGGTTTACCCTTCTAGACTAGTTGGTTTAAGTGGGATTTCTCTATAAATCATGAGTCCATTCATTACTCATGTTATTTCAATTACTTACACGCTTAAGTCATTTACGCTGCATAAGGATGCTGATGTCTCTCATTTTAGTGGTGTTTTAGTAGTTAATTTCTCTTGTAAATATGTGTTTTTCATTCCTTTCTTTGTTAGTTTTGTTCCTTTTTAGCTTAGTTCCCGGTTTTCTTTGAGATTCGGAAACTATGCGAGTTTGTTTTGTTTTGTAGGTAAAATGGCAAGAATGAGGACATTTTGGAGGAGCTCATGAAGGAGCCAAGTCAAGGAGTGGATGAGCCAAGCAAAGAATGAAGTGGAGCTAAAGGAAACCCAAGAAGAAGACAAGGATCGAGGCCCAGGACCGAGCACCACCACGTCGGGCCCGAGATCGAGCAGCCAGAGACCAGGACCGACGTTCCCAACGTCGGGCCCGATGTTGCCCCGTGTCGATCCAAGTCGGAAATGGAGTGGATTGTTCCCCAAGGCATATTTTTAGTAACTTTCCACATTTGCCCCTTTCTAAATTGGAAATTCCTTGGTCCCCAATCAATAGAGTAGGATAATTAGAGGTGATTAGTGATCATTTGAGAGAGAGCAAGAGTTCACACACACCACACCCAAATCACTCTCTAAAGGCTCAAGGAAGGCTTGGAGAGCAAGGAGAAGAGAGGAGAAGGAAGAGAAGAGGAGATCGGTGGCCTAGAGAGGAGGATTTATGAGTTTTGTACTTTGTTTTGCTTTGATCTAGTAGAATTGAGACTTGGATTTTGTTGACACTTTGAGATTTGAATGCAATTGGAGTTTGGTTTGATGTTGATGATTGAGATTTGCTTGATTTCCCTTTTGATTATGTTTTTCTCTTACCATATGGAGTAGATTCCATAGTCTTGGGCTATGGGGGAATCCCATAGCTAGGATTGGGTAGAAAACCCCAATTCCATAGCCTTGAGTGCTTGATTTGTGAATCCTCTCTACATTGAGCTTCAATTCTCTTGTGGAAACAAGAGATCTAGGGCTTGTGTTTGGTAAGAGTAAGCGTGAGCAATCTCGATCCCATCACAAGTTCCTAGCATCGAAGGTGAGTGAAAACTCTCTTGGGTCGAGGTGTAGAGTGGAGGGATTCGGGGCTAGCAACCTCGATCTCACAAGGATCAAACACTTATTGGTTGAATTAGGGAAGAATATTCAAGTCTAGTTAGGGGAGGAACCCAAAAACCCAAGACCGATCTACTTATTTGTGCAAGACCGAGATCCCCAGTACATCGGGCCCGACTTCCCCAGTGTCGGTCCCTTGCAAACCCGACCTCGATCCACCCTCGGACCGAAGTGACCAGTGTCGGTCCGAGGCGATCTCCCTTGTTTTCCTTTATTTTGCCCTTTCTTTCATCTCTTTTTAGTCTTTTCGGGTACTCTCGATGCACGAACTCCCGTGTGTTCGACACCCTACCTCTTTACTACAATTGAGGTTCGGTTTTATAAATTTAAATTGTGAGACCCTCCGATCCCGGACCGATCAGAATTTTGGCGCCGTTGCCGGGGAGTTCTATTTGTTCGAGGTACCCTCTTAGTTGAGTCTTTGAATTTTGGTAGTGATTTGGGTGAGGGACTAGCCCAAACCCCTTGTTTGTTTTGATTCGGTTTTTGTTTGTGTCTTTGGTTGTAGGTGCATGCGAGCTAGTTCCGTCCGAGGAACCCTTGAGCTCGACTTTGTGTGTGACCCGGAGAGTATTCTAAGGCAAGCCCGAAAGAAGAAGAGGATGGCGGACCAAACCCGAGATGAGGAGTTCGAAAGGATGAGAGCCGACATGGCTTGTATGCAACTTGAAATGGCGAACCGAGATGCCGAGGCCCGTAGGGAGAGGGAGCAAAGGATGAGATTGGAGGCTCAAATCAACACTCAACCCCGGAATGCTAGACAATACATGCATCCGGAGTTGAAGGTGCCCGAGCCGGCCATCGTCTTGCCGGAGGTGTCAAAGAATTTTGAGATCAAAACTCAATTTATCTCACTCATCAAGAGAGAGCAATTCCAAGGGAGACCGAATGAGTGCCCGATCGAGCATGTGAAGCAATTCAAAGATCTTTGTGAGACCATCTCGACGGACGACGAGACACTTGAGTACGTGTTACTCAAGGCCTTCAAGTGGCCTTTGGGAGGCAAAGCTTTGCATTGGTTGGAGAGCCAAGCACCTCGTTCTATTACATCATGGAGGGCTCTCAACGACTCATTCTTGATGAATTTCTTCCCGCCCACCAAGACGACGGAGCTTAGAAGGAAGATTGCTAGCTTTCAACAAGGAGCCCACGAGCCACTCTTCGAGGCATGGGATCGGTTAAAAGAGATGTTGAGGGCATGTCCAACGCATGAGCAACAACCCTATGTCCTTCAAGACATTTTCTTCCAAGGAATCAACCCCGCCACCAAGGATAAATTGAACCTTCATACCGATTGTGGGTTCATTGACTTGCCTCCGGAGCAAGCATGGGAGTTGCTAGACAAGCTCTCGGATTATGAGGCCATGTATGGAGTCAATCAAGTGAGCAAGGAAGTAAGAATCCATGGAGACGGTCCGAAGAGGCTCTACGATCCCAAAAGTGAAGAGGTGGACAAAGATGTGAAGATCCAATTCTTGGAGGATGAGTTGAACAGGATGAAGAGGCTTTATCACCAAAAGCGAAACACAAGAGCATGTGAAGAGTGTGGTTCTTTGAAGCATGGAGCCCAAGAGTGCCCAAATGAGCGCCAAGTCCGATTGGCCGAGCAAATTGAAGAGGCCAACTATGTTCAAAGGAACTATGGCGGGAGAGCCAATTTCAACAATGGAGGAAGGTGGAACCAAGGCCAAGCTAGTGGCTACAACAACAACTTCAACCAACATGAGCCAAGGGCCCAACCACCACCTTACCGACCTCCCGGATTCTATGAGCAAACACCACAATGGGCTCAAGATTTGAAGAATCAAGTCACCAACACAGAGACCCAATTCAAGGAGTTCGGTGTGTGGAGAAGACAAGTGGACAACCAATTTGTTCACATGGAAAATCAACTTCCAAGAGAAGAAGGGAGACTCCCGGGCCGACCCGAGGAGAATCCCCGTGCACAACAACAACAAAACGAAGTTCGTGCCATAGGATTGAGGAGTGGACGGAGTTTGCCGGAGCCACGAGTTCCAAGAGCAAGTGAAGAGAGTCGGACCGAGGTACCCAGCACCTCGGGCCCGACGTGCCCAGACGACGATCCAGAAGACGGAGGAGGTCCCCTGAGTCGGACCGAGGTGGAACCCAAGTCGGGCCCGATATGCCCTGAAGTCGGCCCGAGTTACCCAGATGCACTCTGCCCCCGGTCCGAGATGCTTGACGTCGGTCCCGACGTCGATCCTAAGTCGGTCCAAGATGAGATCGTTGAGAAAGAGAAAGATTGATCCAAGGAGGTGGATCCCACCAAGAAGAAAGGTGCTACAACTCTTCCATATCCTATGAAGAAGCCCAAGGAGATTGTTGAGGGCAAGTTCAAGCGGTTCTTGAAGCTTTTGCAAGGCTTGAACATCACTATTCCATTCACCGATGCTCTAAGTGAGATGCCTTCCTATGCAAAGTTTTTGAAGGAAATCTTGAGCAAGAAGAGGTCAATTGTTGAGATGCAAGATGAGGTGAAGATCTTGGAGCTACCTCAAAAGCTAGGTGATCCTGGAAGATTTGCCATCACCGTGGGGATTGGATCCCAAAATTTCAAGGCTCTTTGTGATCTAGGAGCAAGCATATCGGTTATGCCCATGAGCATATGGAGAAGGGCTAACCTCGGAGATATGGAACCGGTTGATATGAGTCTTACTATGGCCGATGGTTCATCAACAAAGGCCACCGGAATTCTAGATGACGTCCCGGTTAGAGTTGGAAGATATTTTGTGCCCGACGACTTTGTGATCTTAGACATGAAAGAAGATCCGATGGTGCCCATTATTCTCGGAAGGCCGTTTCTAGCTACGGCGGGTGCCAAGTTTGATGTGAGGAATGGGAAGGTCACTTTCGAGATTGGCGAGGAAAAGGTGGAGTTCCATTTCAACAAGGCCCTTAATGAACCGGATGCATTGGCGATTTTGAAGCTAGAGGAAAGTGCCAAGCGCAAGTGTAAGGCCCGAGGCCCTAGAAGTGCCATCCCATGCCAACCCGAGAGACTTCCCAGGAGGTCACCCATCCTGGTACTACTCCCGCCCTAGCACGCTTAACTTCATAGTTCTTTTAGCCTCTCGAACTATGAAAAGGAAGAGCTCTTGTTGGCATGGAGAGCACCTCAATCCCATATAAATTCTCGGGGTGTTACAGCAAGAGAGAGGAGTTGGAACCCACAAGAGAGGAAGAAGCACCATTGAGAGAACATGACATGGTCAATGTTCAAGTAGAACCAAGAAGTGGAGACCGCCCAAGAAGCCATGAAGAGTATCCTAATCTATATCCTTTTGATGTGGGCAATTCTTACATTTGTTTAAGTGATTTGAAAGAGGATTTAGAGGATGACTACCTTTGCTTGAGTGATTTGCAAGAAGACTTCAGTTATAATGTCATAGAGTCCCCTAGAAATTCTTTGAACTTTTGTGATGTAGGTAATGAAGAGCAAGTTGAGAAGATGCAAGAGATACCCACCTACACTTTGGAGGAGAAGAATGATGGAGAATTTGGAGGCCACTCTTTCATCAAACATAAATGGTGGTACTTTGGCTATGAGAATTGTGGAGGTGGATATGACAAGGAGGATCAATTCACCGTGTTTCACCCTCCTTGAAGGGTAGAGGTTAGAAGTCAAGCTAGTGACTTAAAAGAAGCGCTCCTCGGGAGGCAACCCGGGTTTAGTAGATTCATTTTTCGTAATTTCTAGTTTGTTTTTCTTTGCCTTAGCATAGATTCTTCCTAATCTCGTCTCTAGCATGTATTTTGTGGATATATGTGTTATGTGAGCTTGATGATCATGTGTGGTATTTGTGGAAATGATGCAATGACTTGTGGGTAGAAAATACCAAGCCGAGGGAATTTTAGGAAACAAAACCGGGTAGGACCGAGGTACCCAGTACCTCGGGCCCGAGGTCCCAACGTCGGTCCAAGCTAGCCGACCCATTTTGGACTTGATTTTGATGGAAATTCCTATTTTACCCTTCTGACCTACCTTTGTCTTCTACCCCATTTAAGCCCCCTTTCCCTTACCTAACACCCATTACCTCCATAACTACCTTCTCAAAATACCAATCCCTTCAAAAACTCCCAATTCGATCCCCATCTCCCACCATACTCGAACCTCCAGCCATCTCACCACAAGATCTCGATCCAACCCCTAGCATCCTCAAGCATCGATCCTCAAGCCAAAATCCCAACCAAAATCCCATAGATCTTCATCCCTCTTCTAGATCTAGAAGAGAAATTTGGGTTCTAAGAAGTTGTTTGCTAGAAGTCTTTGATTCTTCAAATTTGGTATGTGAATCTCAATCTCTACTTGATTCTTTGTGAATTTCATGCTTACATTGCTAGATTTGAGATATGCCATGATTGAGTGAGCTTGGACTTTGAGCATCCATGGTGATTTGGATGCATTGTGAAATTTGTGCTTAATTGTTGCTAAATCCCACTTAGAACTTCGATTGGTGATGAGAATTGGTTGATTTTGAGATTTTAGGAACATGATAGTGTGTTTTATGGGTGTTTCGAAGTAGAGGAGTCAAAATATAATCGGACCGAGGTACCCAGAACCTCGGACCGATGTTGAATGTCGGTCCAGAAACTCGGACCGAGGTTGAGAACCTCGGGCCCGATGTGCTGTGTTGGTCGGTCCTTTGCAATTTGACTTTCTCTTGTGCGAGCTTTAGGATTTATGAGCTTGAATGTTGGTTATAGCATGTTTATCATGATATATCTTGTAGCTTGACCATTGATATGTGACCCTTTGTTCATGCATGATTGATTTTGTGGATTGAGTGTCTTAAGAACAAGTATGGGGTCATCTCTTTGCATGATGAGTTGTTTGTTGAGGAAGTATGTGACATTGTTGTAATTGTATAGATTTTATCTTGGAGTTCTTTGTTTTGATTGTGTGTAGGTACCATGTCTACTCGAGCATCTTCTTCAAGGAATGAGAAAGCAACTAGAAAGTCCAAGAAGTCATCCAAGAGAGTCCAAAGGATGGACGATGTGCGCTTTGAGGATGAGGATGTGGCTAGAGAGTATGAGCGACTCATGGGTCTATCTCACCACACTCGGTGATTAGATTGGGAGTCAATTCAAAAGATGAGCATGGATGAGGCTCTTGCTCGGTGTTACAACAACATTGGTCTCAATGTCTCGCTAAGGTGGAACAACACTCATTATCCTGCCTTGACGTCCGAGTTCATGGCGACATTCAAGTGCACCTATGAAGGGGTCGAGAGTGAAGGCATGATCTCCTTCCAAATGGGGAACGAGTTGCATGAAGTCTCTCTCCGGAACTTGGCGAACTACTTTGGGTTCCCATTTACGAGAGAGGAGGCCTATGTTGATAATGAGAAGGTGGATTACCTTTGGAAGTTTGTAGCCGGGAAGAGTGAGATAAGGAAGGGCGCATCGACAAATGAGATAGCTAACCCACTCTTCCGAGTTATGATCCGAGCCTTGGGTTGTTCTATCTTTGCTAGGCACGAATTGAGCAAGCCGATGAAGGAGGAGGCTATGATACTCTATGAGATGTTGTTCGAGAATGAAAAGCCAATGAACCTCACATGGGAATGGGTGAAGATGGTGAGGGATTTCCAAAGTTCCTCATGGATCTATTTCGGAGGCATTATCGCCCGACTAGCTCACTGTCTTGAGGTGGATTTGTCTACCTACACACCGGCCCCTAATGGTGTAGAGTTCATGGACCTCAAGTATTTCAAGAAGGCAAACATTATCAAGGAGAAGCTAGTGACCGGCGCCTCTACTTACTTAGCCCCACACTCCAACTTCGACAAGGTGCACGTTCCCTTGACGCCTCGACTCTTCGACCTCACATGCTACTACAATTGGTACCAAGTGTGGGCGGGGAATGTCAATCCTTATGGAGAGCCGGAGGGGACACTTGAGGTTAGGAGATGAGCACAACACATTCGTTTCACTACTCCTCAAGCTTCCCCAGACACCAAAGAAGAGGAGCCCAACCAATATGAGTTCGTAAGCAGAGATGATATGGATGTGGACTTGCCTAGAGGTGAAGAAGAAGAAGAAGATGGTGGTTACCATAATTTGCTCACCGACCACGCCCCAACACTCTTGGACCGAGGTGCATCCCACATCGGGCCCGACATCCACCAACGTCGGTCCGATGCATACCTGCCCGATCCGGTCCCGAGCCGATTTGAGAGGGGTGAGGGAAGTGGAGCACAACAAGCACCACCAAGCTATGGAGGATATGAGGGGTATGCCCAATGGTACGGCCCCGGAATGGTGTTCCCCGAGCCAAACCAATCGGTGGACATGAACTTCTTGGCCAACCAAATGGCACATCTCCAACTTCAATAATCAACAATGCTTCAAGAAGCGCACCACATCAACCTTCAACAACAACACCTCAACTTCCAACAACAACAACTTTTCCACCACCAAGAAGACTTCCAAGAGCAATTTGATGAGGTGAACCCCAACATGGCATACATGAGACGTGATGTGGATGACTTGCGAGCGGCCGAGGATCAAACATGGAGCGTCCAAGAGAGTTTTAATGAATGGATGACCGGGAACTTCTCTTCCCGTCAAGATCAATGGATGCCTCCTGCCCCACAAATCGAACCGCCAAGTCAAGACCCTTTCCACGACCAAGTGTATGAGCGTGAGCGGCAAGCAAGGCTTCAAAGGAGACGCCGCGGTCCACCTCCCAACTAAACCTCAAAAAGCCAATCAAGAATAAGGAAAATTGTGAGCTCTCTTTACTCTTCTCTTTACTTTTGGAGTTTTGATTTCTTTTGATGAGGACATCAAAATTTTAAGTATGGGGTGGGTTAGTAGCTCATAGTTCCACGTGTAGTTTCATGTGTTTTGTCTAAGGGATGTTTCATTTTGGGTTAGTGGCATGTGAATGATGAATGATGATTGAATTTTATGACATGAATGGATGAGTTTGTTTCTTGTTTGAGAAAATTTTTGCAAAATCCATAAAAATTCGAAATTGTTTGAAAAAAAACAAAAAGATTTTGTTTTGGACTAGGAATTTCCATCTTAGATGTCCATATGAGAGTTAATGATGATGTGAGCATGTAAAGTCCTTTGCATATTTTTGGATAGTTTAGCCTCTAAATGGATGTTGTTTTTGATGTGATATGATGTCTTGCATGTTTTTATTGAGCACATGAGTTCTTGGAAGAAATTTGATGCAACTTAGCTAGAGTGAACCTTATGAGATGATTTTTGGCCATTTTAGGGATGTTTGTTCATATTGCATATCCCTCATTTTCTTATGTGATTAGCTCATGCATGCTAAGTAAAACTTGCTATTGCGGTGTTTATCTATTTTCCAAGACCAATATGAGATTTGTTCTATGCTTTGTCACATTGATTTGAACTTTACTTCATTTAGTCACAAAATGTTCCATATCCTACCTTGAAGATAAACCATTGTTTGTAGCCCCGTTTTAGCCTTAGACCTTTGTTTGAAACTCCTCAAAAATATGATTCCTAGCCTATATGACGACCCTTATGGGATTGGACTTTAGTGAGAGGTTTGGAAGTATATTCGGAGAGTTGAGATTCTCTTGGTGAAGGGCAAGAAATGGTGTTAAAAACCAAGTGGGTAGTGCATCTTTGAAGTGGAAAGAAAGAAAGAAAAGTTGGAAAATATAGTGGATCGAAAGTGAAAAGCTTAAATGTAAGAAAAAGGGTCCGACCGAGTTCAAAGTGACCTCGGGCCCGATATAGTGCAAGTCGATCCTAGTGGAAAAAGTGTGAAAAATCCAACAATAAGTGTAGTGCAAAGATGAAGTGGAATGTTTAGTGAAATATGGGTTGAGAAAAAGAAAGAAAAGAAGAAAATCAAAGTCTTTTGGGAGAGTGAAGTTGAAAGAGGAATGATTTGGTGAAGTTGGTGAGAGACTAGAAAGTTCAATCCCCTTGTAAGCACCACAAGACCAAAATGATTCCCACCTTGAGAAATACCAAAAGCCCCATTACAACCCGGCCGAATGGAACCTCTTTGAGGACTTCCATTGAGCCAAGTTCATATTCTTTGTGTGCATTGTAATAGGCATCTCTAGGTGGAGGAATTGGTGATATTAGCTTTAATGGTAAAGTCTTTACTTGCAAGATTTATGAGTTTGAGTGTTCATTGCTAAGCCTAAACACATGATGAGTGATACACATTTTCTACATACCTAAAGTGAGGCTTGGTTGCATTAGACTTTATTCCTTGAACACTTGATCATGTGTGATGATATAATCTTGCTTGAATGTCTATCACTTGTGCATACTTAATTTTTCATATGAGGCTTTACTTGAAGATTGTGCTTCAGTCTTGCTTACTTTGTTATTGCTTGAGGACAAGCAAGTTTAAGTATGGGGTATTCTGATGTCTCTCATTTTAGTGGTGTTTTAGTAGTTAATTTCTCTTGTAAATATGTGTTTTTCATTCCTTTCTTTGTTAGTTTTGTTCCTTTTTAGCTTAGTTCCCGGTTTTCTTTGAGATTCAGAAACTATGCGAGTTTGCTTTGTTTTGTAGGTAAAATGGCAAGAATGAGGACATTTTGGAGGAGCTCATGAAGGAGCCAAGTCAAGGAGTGGATGAGCCAAGCAAAGAATGAAGTGGAGCTAAAGGAAACCCAAGAAGAAGACAAGGATCGAGGCCCAGGACCGAGCACCACCACGTCGGGCCCGAGATCGAGCAGCCAGAGACCAGGACCGACGTTCCCAACGTCGGGCCCGATGTTGCCCCGTGTCGATCCAAGTCGGCAATGGAGTGGATTGTTCCCCAAGGCATATTTTTAGTAACTTTCCACATTTGCCCCTTTCTAAATTGGGAATTCCTTGGTCCCCAATCAATAGAGTAGGATAATTAGAGGTGATTAGTGATCATTTGAGAGAGAGCAAGAGTTCACACACACCACACCCAAATCACTCTCTAAAGGCTCAAGGAAGGCTTGGAGAGCAAGGAGAAGAGAGGAGAAGGAAGAGAAGAGGAGATCGGTGGCCTAGAGAGGAGGATTTGTGAGTTTTGTACTTTGTTTTGCTTTGATCTAGTAGAATTGAGACTTGGATTTTGTTGACACTTTGAGATTTGAATGCAATTGGAGTTTGGTTTGATGTTGATGATTGAGATTTGCTTGATTTCCCTTTTGATTATGTTTTTCTCTTACCATATGGAGTAGATTCCATAGTCTTGGGCTATGGGGGAATCCCCTAGCTAGGATTGGGTAGAAAACCCCAATTCCATAGCCTTGAGTGCTTGATTTGTGAATCCTCTCTACATTGAGCTTCAATTCTCTTGTGGAAACAAGAGATCTAGGGCTTGTGTTTGGTAAGAGTAAGCGTGAGCAATCTCGATCCCATCACAAGTTCCTAGCATCAAAGGTGAGTGAAAACTCCCTTAAGTCGAGGTGTAGAGTGGAGGGATTCGGGGCTAGCAACCTCGATCTCACAAGGATCAAACACTTATTGGTTGAATTGGGAAAGAATATCCAAGTCTAGTTAGGGGAGGAACCCAAAAACCCAAGACCGATCTACTTATTTGTGCAAGACCGAGATCCCCAGTACATCGGGCCCGACTTCCCCAGTGTCGGTCCCGTGCAAACTCGACCTCGATCCACCCTCGGACCGAAGTGACCAGTGTCGGTCCGAGGCGATCTCCCTTGTTTTCCTTTATTTTGCCCTTTCTTTCATCTCTTTTTAGTCTTTTCGGGTACTCTCGACGCACGAACTCCCGTGTGTTCGACACCCTACCTCTTTACTACAATTGAGGTTCGGTTTAATAAATTTAAATTGTGAGACTCTCCGATCCCGGACCGATCAGATGCCTTCTATAAGAAGCATCCTTACTCCTTTTACTAGTAACAGTCCAACACATATTCGAACCATTCCACTGTACATGTCTAAACACTCAATTTTAAGGAATGGAGTTTAAAGCTTTTGTCAACCCTATTGGCTGAATACATATACAAATTCTCAATTTGTAACTTGTTTTCCATTCAAACTTCTCTAGCTAAAAATGTTCTATTAAACCTCCCAACTTACTAATTTTGTTCTATTAGACCCTCATCCGCGCCATGAGCCACGCTAACGCCGCGTCAGCACCACATAAGTGCCACATCACCGCCGCATCACCTCCATCTAGTGCTTATGTGGTGTTGACGTAGTGCTTATGTGGTGTCGACATGGCATTGGCGTGGCGTTGTCATGGCACTATCGAGTGTTTTAAAAATATTTAATGATTTTATATATAATTTTTGATCTATCTCGTTCTACGAAATACGCAATAACAGATCCAACTCAGATCTAGTTAGTTTTATCAAACAAATCTATGATTCCTCTTACATAATTGATTAGTAGAGATGTCAAAACTTGATCAAACCTGATAAGCCGATTCGAACAGACTAAAAAATTTTAGTGTTGAAACCAAAAAAGTTAAATCCAAAAACCGAAATGAATCAAACCCCAGTGGATTGAAATCCAAAACCCCTTGAGTTGATTGATTTAGTGTATTTAAACAATGCATAAAATTTATTTTTAAAATTATAATGTACTGTATTAAATATAAACTCAAAACCTGAAACATTATCGATACCTCGTTAGCAATCAGGTGTATGATAGGAAAAATGGTCTAATAGAAAAAAAAAGGTAGTAAGTTAGGATGGTTAATAGAAAATGTTTTATTAATTGGAAGGACTGCATGAAAAAAAATTACAAGTTGCGTCTGGTATATGTATTGGGCACTTCTGCTTAATTGATCCTTTCTTAGCACCATGTAAATCGAACCACGGCCGAACTTGACACGAAAAAATTGCACCATCAAAACAAAATTGAAAACTCGTTTGAGCCGTCCATGTTCAATCACCACAAAAAGCTGTCTTCCCTTTTGTCTACATTATCGTTAAAACAGCAAATGAGATGGTTTGAGACTGATTTGGACCCAAATCAACCGCCTTTCATGGTTTACAAAACCCTCGGCATAAAATGCTCCATCTGTATTCTTTCTTTTCTTTCCCAAACATGTGTTACGAGAACAGACATGACACAGCGTTGAAAGCAGGCCGCTCGGACGGTTATACGGGTACCCGACCCGAAATTCGTCTCGTTCACGTGGGCCCTGCCAGGCTGGACATCTCAGAAATCATATCATATTTAAAGAGCGGCAACTACTCCGGAGGCAAGGCAACGACATACACAGCCTGAGAAAGCGTCTATAGGAAAAGGAAGAGGGGGAACAAAAAAAGAGAGACGACGGCATTGTCTCTCGATCCCTCGCAAACCCTAATCCTAACCGCTTTCTCACCCCCTTTCCGATCCAACTCCCGACGGCCGATCCACGATCCCTGTCTCAATTCGTTGTGAATGGTGGAAATCTCTAGCCATCATTGTTGCATTTCCCCCTCCTCCTTCTCATCGAGGGGGATTTCCTCTGTTTCTGCTTTCGCCTTCGGTTCTTCCATGGAAGGCTGGTACTACCGCTGCCTTGGTGTTGATCCTTGAGCCACTCGCTATTCGCCATCCGAATCATCTCAGTTCCGATTCGGTTCAAATCGATCTCTAACCTATCTTCAAATTTGCAGCTCTCTGATTTCAATATTTTTTAGGTTTTTTGTTTTCCGAGTGATTGATTGGATTGGCGAATTGGAAAGGGAAAGGGAGGAAGAATGTTGTTAGGTAGGGCGAAGAAGGCTCAGATCGCGAAAGGCAATCGCGTTCTGATTACTATCAATGTTCTCGGGAGCGCCGGACCGATGAGGTTCGTCGTCTACGAAGAGGAGCTCATGGCTGCCGTCATCGACACGGCGCTCAAATCCTATGCACGAGCCGGCCGATTGCCTGTCCTTGGCTCTGATCTTGACGATTTTCAGCTTTACTGCCCGGCCGCTGGATCTGATTGTAAGCTTTCGATCTATCCTGTTGAGCTTCTCCGTTTAATTTCACCGTTTCACAATTCTCCAAATCCTTTTTCTGATTTATTTGCTCTGAGATTACTAGCACTAGATGTTGATGTTCAAGCTGCCTGATATCCGTGTTACATTGATGCTGATTGATTTCTTTTCTGTCTCTGAAAACTTGGATTCAAGTTTGTTCTGATTGAATTGAGAAGAAGAAGGATATTAATTTACAAAGCTGTTGTGTGGTGGATGTTGCAGCTTTGATGAGTCCGTGGGAGGCGATCGGAGCAAACGGCAGCCGGAACTTTGTGCTTTGCAAGAAGCCGCCGGCTGTGAAGGAAACCGCGGCTGATGGACTTGGTGGAGAAAGCGGTTCTACGACGTCGCCGCCATTGTTGGGGAAGAAAGGGAGTGGGAAATGGAAGGCGTGGATCAACAGGTCTCTCAGTTTCAAAATCGCATCCCACTGAATGAACAGCTATTTTAGAATTCATAAAAAATGCGCCTTCTGCCGGTTTCTGGATTGCTCCTGTTTACAAGTTTCTGGTTTTTTCTTGCATCCGGGGGTTTTGTTCTTTGGTGGTTTGTGAGCTTGGAAAAGTTTTCGTTCTGCTTGTACAGTTGTACGAATACTTCCATTGTTGTGTGTTGGAAGAACGTGAGAGGAGTAAATGTGTATGTTGTTGTATTTCCCGATTTAATACATGAAAGTCAAGTGGTGGGACTGGGAAATCGTGGATCTGCCCAAGTTCACCAATTGAAAACGACATAAATGAGAAAACAAGATAAACGGATATGGCTAAACCTGCGATTTTCCGATCCTTGAACCGAAATCGGGACGGTTCTGGTTCTGTCCAGTTCTGAAACTGGTTCAGATCCGGTTTCAAAATCGGTCAAATTTTATTAAAGCTAGCTTAACCTTTTGTGTCATGCACGATTATTTCACTTAAAAATATTGAAATAAAATTATCTATCTATAAACCTATAAAGAAAGGTTTTTAGCGTAATTAATGCTACACATTTTATACAAATCTCTATAGTTTTTGGGTGTATAGATTGATGCGAAATTGAATACCGAGCATTGTAGTGTAATGTAACGTCTGCCATGAAGAGACGTTGTTATTGAGGTGTAACACCCGGATGATATTTCTCCTCTCAGTAATTAAGTAATGGCGACCTCTCTCCTCCCCGAAGCTGAAGACAACCCTCAACCCTCACTCTCTTTTCACGCCCCCTTTCTCCCCACCCCCCACCCCGCAAAAAGCCTTTTCTTCATCGTTCCCCAATTCGCCTCCTCACTGTATCATCCTTCCTCTGTAAATCAAAAATGGTTCGCGCAATCAAAAGCCGTAAGAAGGCTAAGCGGGCGACGAGCAAGGTGAATTTCCTCTCTGCGTTTTCCTTCTCTCGAATTTTGAAACAATTGTTTTGTATGTCAAGGCTTTCCTGAGTCGTTAATTCTGTGTAGGCATCTAAGGGCGAGAGCTCGACGGCAGCGACGGCTAAGCAGTCCGGTCCGACTACGGCGAAAGTTTGGCAGCCCGGAGTGGATACGATTGAGGATCAGAAGAGCGGTTGTAATGCTTCTTCATCCTCTTCACCTTCTTCTCCCTCATCCTCTGGGCCGCCGCTCGCCCTCAGAAGCCAAAGATCACCGTCAAGGTACGCCAAGGAGCGGCAACACCGGCCAGACCACCGTCCACTAATCTCTGCCTCTGTTTCGATTTTGATAACGCTCTTCGTCCTCATCACCGCCAGAAACCCCTGCCTCGACTTCTTCTTACATGTCGTCCCGACACGCCTCCTGAAACCCTAGCCTCCCGCCTCTAAGAGGCCTGGTCTCATCTTCATCCCCTTGGGGCACTCCCGGAGAAGAAGTCGAGCTGGCCCGTGTACGCGAACGCCTCGCCCGGTCCCACGATGAAGAACTGCGGGACTAGGTAGAACACGGTCAACGCCTGGCCCTGGCCCGCCTGACCCCCACCGACAGCGTCGTCGGAGTAATTTCGTGTTGATTGTAGTAATTTTGAATCAATTTTTTGAACCATTCATAATCCTTTTTGATTTGGGAATCCTGTTTGATTTGGGATTCAGACTGATTGTGATTGTTCACAAATTGTGCTGAGCGATTTGTGTGGTTAATTTGCAGGAGTTTAACAGAGAGAAACTACATTATACCTAATGGTCAATGAAGAAGGATAGACAAGTTGCTCCTTGGTTGATTTCAGGTTCTGATCTTTCTTCAACAATATGATACATTCTTATTTAATTTTGCCCCTCTCATTCAATTCTCATCTTGGATGGGTGGTATGTGGTGCTCGACTACCATCTCTCAGTAGAATCACTTTTCTTGAATCGTTTATATTCCCCTAAAAGCAGTCTAATGGGTTAGTTCGACTCAACATAGAGTCATGTTATTAACCATCTTCTAATCAAGTATCTACAATTACAGCTGGATATGCTTCAAGAAGAGAATGAAGTCATGCTTGAAAAGGTTTTTTACCCCTCCCTAAGACTGTAAATGTAAATTGTTAAATCCTCACCCACTTTCAATTGAAAAAGCTCTTATTTTTTCTTTGCAGCTTCGACATATAGAAGGAAAGCGTGAAGAAGCTAAGGCCAGAGCCAGGGAGCTTGAAAAACATGTTAGTATCTTCCAAATGGACCATCCTTTGATTCTATGTATCATGTTTATTGAGTCACTTCAGTTTTCTTGAGTCCAAGGTTTCTTAATCATCAGGTTATACTCCATTCGTTGTTGTAAGATTTTCCAATTAGCATAGAGCATTATATGTTTATAGATGCATATGTTTATCAAAGAAGAATGTCCTAGATTTTCAGGGGGCCTCTTGGAGGTGGGAGGCTGGGGTTTCAGGATTTGCACATATATATCTTTGTGTTGCCCATTGTGTATGTAACTTTTTGGGCTCTTACTGTGCTTTATGGTGGGGCAAGGGTGAGTGAGTGCATTCTTGCTTAGATTTCTATTGTTTTGAGCTTTTAGGACTCCACTATTGTTGAAACAGCCTTATGTTTGATGGTGTTAATGAACAAGATTGGCCTCTCATTTGGAAACTTGATGTTACAATAAGCTTTGTGTAGTAAACTGGAGCTTTTTTTTGTGAAATGCAGTGAGGTTTACATAAGAGCTTCTTCAAAAGAAAGACCCTTCACTATTAGAGAGGTCTCGCTTCTCGGATGTTAAGCCGTTGATGCAAGTAGCTGTGTATACATGTGAAGACCGTGGCTTTGAAATCTACCAGGCAATGATCCAGTATATTTTAGAACATGCAGCTGTGTCAATCTAATTTTAGTATAATCATTGCACATGCACCATCATTTTATAGCTCTGCTAAATGTGTTAATATCATCAACAGGAGGTAACTGCTAGAATCTTCATGCTCCTATTCGAGTGTCCATCCAAAACGCTGCCAAACAAACAACAAGGGAAATCTAATCCTTCAACTACGAGCTTCAAAGTTTCTAAAATATCAAGAGGTCCTCCAAATTTCTATGCCTTATTGGCTTACTCAAATTTGGTATTGTATAATTTTGTCTCTTTGCCACTGTTGCATTATTTATAGTATTGTTGATCTTTCTTTTGCTGAAACCCTTTCTCTGTGTGTCTGTCATATACCAAGGAATATTACTATTCATTTCAGGGGAGAACTTACAAGAAAGGTTTGTGGTATGTATATTTTACTAGAACTTTGCAATTGCATTAGCTCTTAGATACTCTTTCACTGAAGAATCTTCGGTTGATAAATTTCAGGTAGCCCCGGCCAGGTGATGTTGTAGAACTATTATGGAACTTTCTTCCCATACTCTATACAGGATTCCGAGCAATGCGTGTTGGCTTAGTTGTTGATACATATTTGGAAGTAATGTCACCCACTTGAAAAGAAAATATGAGGAGTAGGTTAGATTTTCAATACTACATTTGCATCATAGTCTTCTACTTTGGGAAGAACCTAACGTCATTCTACTGAAGGACCTGGAGTATTGGAATTAAGAGTTTTCTATTAGTTGTTTCAGCTTTGCTTGATTTTTGTCTTTTTATCATGCCATCAATTAAATGTGATCATGTTTGCCTCAGCTTTGTTGCTTTGGTTGACTTTAATTAAAAACTTTTTTGTAGCTTTGTTCTCATCCATGAATCTCTCAGGTCATGATAAAATTAGTTCTTGGAATTCTCAGATCACGACATTGTATTGTTTCCATATGCAGGTGAAACATCTCATGGATCTTACACTCTGAGCACCGAGGATCCTTCCACTCCCAGGTGACGATTTTTTCTCTACCTTCCTACATTTTGTGCTTAATTCAGTTGGAATTTCCTGGGAGAATTAAGAGTAGCGGACCTATTGATCGAAATTAAGTGAATTGGTGCACGGATCAATGTATATGTTCTCTGATGGCTATTAATTTTTCTTTTCTTGATGAATTGGTTGTCCATATCTTTTGTAATAAACTGTCAAATCTTATCAACGAATTCCTTTAATGCGAGATCTGTATTATGTTTTGTTAAAACTCCCTGAGAGGGTTTTGTTGGGAGATGGTTTTTTTAGCAGTTCAGGGTTGGTTTTGCTAATTCTTGACACGTAAGAATCCTCACATTCCATAATTATGGTTGCGTCTATTGTCTCAAATATTCTTTTCAGGTGAAATGATCTACACGACTACACTGACTTGATTAATCAACTGCTGATTTTTTTGATTTATCAGAATAAGGGGTGATCAACAGCACTTTGTTCGTAGAGACGAGTTGAGGGTATGGTTTTTTTTCCTTTTGTTCTGTACATCCTCACATCTGTGTTTCAACTTCAGTTTCTAAATTACTCAATTTTTGCAGGCTGCGTGGGAGAATTTTACCCCCCTTTTGCACAGAATTGATGAAGGAAAGATGAAGCCAAGGGCGTACAAGCCCGGAAGCCGAGGCCCAGCAGAAGCAGACGAGTTACTGAAAAAGGCCCGCTTATATTCAAACTCATGGCTAAAGTTGGATTCCACCTACTCTATAAGCAAGCAAAGCAAAAAGCCTGTAGATCATCTTCTCACGAAAATAAAATCCTGCTGTTCAAGCCCGTCAAAGATTCATATTGGTTGGTCTATGGTATTATGAAAAAACTGGTGGTTTTATGTTATGAACCATGACTACAGATTTCTAATATCTATTATGCCTTTTGGAATAATTAGTTGAACAAACTGGTTGGTGCTGTTGAACTACCTACATATCTCTGTGTTGGGAACTCTGTATTAGTGCCTACTCACTTTTGGAGTTTATTATTCCCTGGCATGATGATCAGATATTCAGATGTTTTTTCGACCAAAAAAAAAAGATATTTAGATGTTTTTGATGGTTACCATTCTGTTTATAATTGCAGTTGGGGATTTGCATGATCCGCGTGACATAGTTACTAACTAAGCTTTTGGGAAAGCTATTTAAAACAACCTACTTAAATAGCACTTTTTGGGAAAGCTATTACTTACTAATTAAACAAAAATAATGTTTGAGATGAAAGTACAATTTAGTGTTGAATCTTTCTAAAAAAAAAATCTAATAATACAACTAACACACTTTTTTTATTTAATGTGTACCAGTTTAATTTATAATATACTTATACTATTTAGTTAAAATCAAATTAAATATTCAATTGGTTGTATTTTTTAATGCACTATGTTAAGAAAACACAATAAATTTTTGTTTGTACATTACAAAATTAATAAGAGTTTTAAATGAAAAATTAAAAAGGATACAGAATTTTCAATAGTTGTTTCACTTATTTTATTCATTTTTAGTGAATAAAGTAATAACAAATATTTTTTGCAACAAAAAAACGGAAATTTTGAGAAAAAACAAAATTAAGGGCATACAACAAACTTTTTAAAAGTTCAGGGGCACGAGGCGAACGTTTCGAAAAGTTTAATGGTACCATCCGGAATAATTTTGTTTTCAGGGTGCCATCCGAAAAAGCCAAAAACTCAAGGGCAACAAATGAAGTTTTCTAAAAATTTATCGACTTATAAACACTAGACTACTTATAAGCAACCAACAAAATAGGGTTTGTTCGGGTAGATTATTGACAATAATGCCTTTTTTTGGAAGAAAGGTCTTGAGCCAAACAAGGAATTACTATAGAAGAGTGGTAATAAATGAATGAATAAAAAACAAAAAAATGCAACTGCAAATTACAGGAAAAAGTGTTTGGCAGAAAAAGCTGTTTTGAAAAATAATATATTATAAGCTATTATTTGATTGTTGTCGAACATGGTCATAATCAACTACCATCATGCTGATCAAAATAAGCACAATTTATCTAAAAAAAAAAGCAAAGTGCTTATCTCCTCTTTTCCACATTACCCTTTCTTCCTAGCCTCTCTCACCCACTTCTCTCCATCAGATACCTTCATTTTCAATGAACCAGAAGGAACTCCTCCGCCGGCCAATTGGCCTCCTCCTCCGCCAGCCGATCTCCCCTTTGTTTTCTCCCGTCCAACTCCTCACTCCCTTTCCACCTTCCACCGCCAAATTCCCTAACCCTCCCTCCCAATTCTTCCGAATTTTGGCCACCGGCATGACTTTCTTCGTGATTTGTGCTGCTGGTTGGGGAACGAAAAAGACAGAGAAGGCGAATGTGAGAAGGAACGAGAGGAGCGAGACAAGGAAGGAGAAAGGGGGGGATGGAGTAGATAGATCGGAGGGACTAGAGGAGGAGGAATTGGAACGAGAGGGAGGTACTGTTGTCGGCGTCTGCGCTGGCGGAGGCAAGACGGTGCTTGGATGGAGTAGGGGTGGGGGTTAGGGCGGGAGATGGGTGAGGATAGAGAGGGTAGGACTTGGAGGCGGCAGTTCGAGATGCCTCTAGGGGCTGAGATGGCAGCGATCGGAGGCCATTAGGAGGCGGTCAAATCCTCGCTGGAACTCTGGTGTGAGATAAAAATTGGTCCAAGAAGAGCCCTTATTGATTGTTTTTAAATTGTTTTTATTTTTTTAAGGGCAAATTGGGCAAAACATATTTAATACATACAAAATCAGCAAACCATCTCACCACGCACTCATTTGCTTATCAAAAAAATAAGTTTTAAATTTTAGTAAGACTATTAGCAACTAATATCAATATCGGATACAAATCAGCATCAACATCAGCACTAAATTGCCAAACAGAGCCTAGGTTAATTATGTTTGGGTGTAATTAAGCAAAAATAAAGGGAGGGTAATTTTTATTTAATAAAGAAGTAGACTAAGATATCTTTTGTAAGTGATTTCGGGTTGATATCTAGAATTTTTATTTCCTCATTTTGCCTTAGGGGGAAACTAAAATGAATCATTTATTTAAAATCACAAAACTTTCTATAATTTAATACATCATTGATTTATATTTATTTAAGAAAATTATTTGTAGGAAAGTTTTGATAAATTACAACGGAATATAACTCTATGCACTATGTCTCTATTTTTAAATTAGATGTTTTTGATGGTTACCATTCTGTTTATAATTGCAGTTGGGGATTTGCATGATCCGCGTGACATAGTTACTAACTAAGCTTTTGGGAAAGCTATTTAAAACAACCTACTTAAATAGCACTTTTTGGGAAAGCTATTACTTACTAATTAAACAAAAATAATGTTTGAGATGAAAGTACAATTTAGTGTTGAATCTTTCTAAAAAAAAAATCTAATAATACAACTAACACACTTTTTTTATTTAATGTGTACCAGTTTAATTTATAATATACTTATACTATTTAGTTAAAATCAAATTAAATATTCAATTGGTTGTATTTTTTAATGCACTATGTTAAGAAAACACAATAAATTTTTGTTTGTACATTACAAAATTAATAAGAGTTTTAAATGAAAAATTAAAAAGGATACAGAATTTTCAATAGTTGTTTCACTTATTTTATTCATTTTTAGTGAATAAAGTAATAACAAATATTTTTTGCAACAAAAAAACGGAAATTTTGAGAAAAAACAAAATTAAGGGCATACAACAAACTTTTTAAAAGTTCAGGGGCACGAGGCGAACGTTTCGAAAAGTTTAATGGTACCATCCGGAATAATTTTGTTTTCAGGGTGCCATCCGAAAAAGCCAAAAACTCAAGGGCAACAAATGAAGTTTTCTAAAAATTTATCGACTTATAAACACTAGACTACTTATAAGCAACCAACAAAATAGGGTTTGTTCGGGTAGATTATTGACAATAATGCCTTTTTTTGGAAGAAAGGTCTTGAGCCAAACAAGGAATTACTATAGAAGAGTGGTAATAAATGAATGAATAAAAAACAAAAAAATGCAACTGCAAATTACAGGAAAAAGTGTTTGGCAGAAAAAGCTGTTTTGAAAAATAATATATTATAAGCTATTATTTGATTGTTGTCGAACATGGTCATAATCAACTACCATCATGCTGATCAAAATAAGCACAATTTATCTAAAAAAAAAAGCAAAGTGCTTATCTCCTCTTTTCCACATTACCCTTTCTTCCTAGCCTCTCTCACCCACTTCTCTCCATCAGATACCTTCATTTTCAATGAACCAGAAGGAACTCCTCCGCCGGCCAATTGGCCTCCTCCTCCGCCAGCCGATCTCCCCTTTGTTTTCTCCCGTCCAACTCCTCACTCCCTTTCCACCTTCCACCGCCAAATTCCCTAACCCTCCCTCCCAATTCTTCCGAATTTTGGCCACCGGCATGACTTTCTTCGTGATTTGTGCTGCTGGTTGGGGAACGAAAAAGACAGAGAAGGCGAATGTGAGAAGGAACGAGAGGAGCGAGACAAGGAAGGAGAAAGGGGGGGATGGAGTAGATAGATCGGAGGGACTAGAGGAGGAGGAATTGGAACGAGAGGGAGGTACTGTTGTCGGCGTCTGCGCTGGCGGAGGCAAGACGGTGCTTGGATGGAGTAGGGGTGGGGGTTAGGGCGGGAGATGGGTGAGGATAGAGAGGGTAGGACTTGGAGGCGGCAGTTCGAGATGCCTCTAGGGGCTGAGATGGCAGCGATCGGAGGCCATTAGGAGGCGGTCAAATCCTCGCTGGAACTCTGGTGTGAGATAAAAATTGGTCCAAGAAGAGCCCTTATTGATTGTTTTTAAATTGTTTTTATTTTTTTAAGGGCAAATTGGGCAAAACATATTTAATACATACAAAATCAGCAAACCATCTCACCACGCACTCATTTGCTTATCAAAAAAATAAGTTTTAAATTTTAGTAAGACTATTAGCAACTAATATCAATATCGGATACAAATCAGCATCAACATCAGCACTAAATTGCCAAACAGAGCCTAGGTTAATTATGTTTGGGTGTAATTAAGCAAAAATAAAGGGAGGGTAATTTTTATTTAATAAAGAAGTAGACTAAGATATCTTTTGTAAGTGATTTCGGGTTGATATCTAGAATTTTTATTTCCTCATTTTGCCTTAGGGGGAAACTAAAATGAATCATTTATTTAAAATCACAAAACTTTCTATAATTTAATACATCATTGATTTATATTTATTTAAGAAAATTATTTGTAGGAAAGTTTTGATAAATTACAACGGAATATAACTCTATGCACTATGTCTCTATTTTTAAATTAAACCACACAAAATTCGTATAAAAAACAATTTGTCCCGTGCGGTACGCACGGACCAGCATACTAGAAACATAACCGGCTTAAAAGGGGTCACAAATATTCACACATACGAAGTGAAAATTCTTCTTTTCTGAAAATTACTTACGGTGCTACATACGTTCTTACTTATATATCCAAACAAATTTTCAGTAAAATAATTAGTACATGCAAGGTACCCGTTGACCTGTTAGTTATTATTTCTGAGTAGCTTCCATATATACATATAATGTACCGTAATAAGAAAGGTTTAAGACGCACTATAACTCAACCAAATGTATTTCTATGTTTAAATCAAATTACATGAAGGCCGTATAAAAAGAGCGTTGCCCCCTGCCTACGGCAGGGGCCGGAAATATACTAGTATATTTTATAATTAAATGTTTATATGGAAGATACTACAGAAGGTTTATTATATGGACATGTTTTTTTATCTTTTAAAAAAAAGTGATATTGTTTTTGAAGTTCATATTCCCAAAAAATATATTTAAGACATAATTTTTTCATTCATTTATATATTTTTATAAAACCTGATTATAAGAATATAAGTTGATATTTTACTTACAATTTTTATCATATATTAATAGCGACTATCATAAATGTAAATATAATTAAAAAAGTTCATCAACTGATAAATTGATAAAGTTTATAAAAATTTAATAGAAAATGTCGGAAACCACAAATTTACTTGTATTAAAGAAATAATTTGAATCCAATATTCTTAGTTTTTTCTTAATTTGTTTGTGAAAGATTTTTTCCTGTAATGCTTTAAAAATTAATAATTGACAAAAGCTTTTTCATATAAGTAGATAAGAAGAAATACAATAGGAAAACCATATATAATGTGAATATAAAAAATTAGTTTTTTTATATATGAGGTAGGGTCAGAATTATTGTGGTGGTTAAAAAACGACCACTTATATGTTTGTATTAAGAAAATAAGGGGCGTTTGTATAATTTGAGAAAAATTGTGGGATTATTTTGTAAATAAGTAAAGATTATGAAAAAGATGTACGTATGCACATTTAAAGTATATAAAAATACTTTTAAAAATAAGAAGTGTATGATACATCTATGTATTAATTAAATGGGTATAGTGATAAGATTGAGATTTATACGTTTGGATAGAATTATTAATTAAACAACTTAAAGTATAAGATAAAACTAATATCTTAATTAAGTATGTATAAGATTATGATAAAATCAAGATTTAGTAAGATAAACTTTTAAAGAGGGAGGTGATGTGGCGCAATATGGTGGCAGAATTTGCTTCCGAATAAGTACATGGTAATAGATATAGTAATAGATAGATTATAATAGATATAACCCCTTCATGTATTCATGTAACGTTCCGGTGAGATCTTGTAAATAATAAAAATCATATTATTTTAAGGCATACTTTTCAGGTTAGTTACGTACAGTACTTAATCCTACTTCTTGATCTCTCTTGTACTACGTACGCGCGCGGTAAAAAAAAAGTATCTCATCTCTTAGCTTAGTTTGAAATACTTAGTAATCCAACCATTATCTTTCAACTTCAATTGAATCGTACTTATGATCACTTTAAATAGAAGAAAATCAATTCTTGAATGATAAAATTAAAGATAAAATTATTTAAGGAAAATAAAATTACTGATAGAAAGTATGACTTTAAAGATAAAATTAAAGATAGATAATTAAGAAAAATAAAAGATATAAAGTTGTTATTATCTATTTGAGTTGGAAAAAAAATAAAAATCAAGCGGGGCCAGAATCAACGTGGTGGCTCGAAAACTGTCGGCTTTTATAATATATATTGAATTGATTAAGAAATTGTCTTTTATTTTATTGTTTACAAAATAAATTTCCTTAAGTTCAAATATATTGTCCATAAAGCAAAATTTTGATTTTTTTTATCAATCCGATATTTTTAAGAAAAAGTGAAAAAGTAAAGTAATTTGAGTAATGAGGGCACTTTTGTAATTTATAGAGAAAAATGATTAAAAAAATGATAAAGTTAATATGAAAATTGGATAAGAGTTAGGTTCTATAGTGAACAAAATCCTATAGAGAATAAAAGAAAAAATCTAATCCATTGGATGAGATTGGGATGGATGGTGAGATTAATATCTACAATATCAAAACATAGGAAAATAGCAAATAAATCAAAAATAGGAGAGATCTTCTCCCCACGATTTACTTCTTCTAACTAACATAATTAAAATCGATCATTGTGAAACCACTCCATTGCAACCACTTTCGATCGTCCAAATAACTCTCGCAACCACTTTCGATCGGCGGCCACCACCGAACCCGCCGTCACTGGAGACCCAGGCACCACCGAGACCCGCCGTCGCTGGAGATCCGCAACCTCCATTGTGCTAGAAGCGCCGTCGGAATTGCTCGAACCACCACATCACCAAAACGACCACGAACCATTGCGCTAGAAGCGCCGTCGGAATTGCTCGAACCACCACATCACCAAAACGACCACGAACCACCACGTCGAACTGCTCGGAACTACTCGCTGGAGAATTCCGACCACCACGAACCACCACGCCGAGCAAGCGCCAATCCTTTGTATATATATACTGTAATTTTGTATATAACAACTTAATAAATGTATAAACAAAATTGATGTGGTTGGATACTGTTTGCATTATTGTATGTACAATTAATGAAACCATGTATTTTACATGTACAATTTGAAATATGTATACATTTGTTATTAGCGTTTATACATGTAATTCACAGTTAATATACATGACTTATTTGTAAACTATTTTTAATTCTACGTCGAATAAAAAAAATGTATAAATGTTGAGCATATACACCGTTTTAATATATGTGTACAATTATTAGAAATTAATATACCAATTATACACGAATGAGTATGATGTGTTGTTTATATTGATCTCAGTATACAATAGTTATACTGTTATAAACAATTATTAGAATTTATATACATTTTTATACACACGACCTCTATGTTACATACACGTGTGATCTATATACACTATGTGTATATATATGTATATATATATATCCTAACTTTGTCTAAAAGATCTTTATTTATGTATATTCTATTTGTATTTTGTAAACATATATAAATGTTCATTGTATACACCGTATATATGTCTATATACATGTAATGTTATCTTATATACAATAGGTATTCCTGAACATAAGGCGACGAGCGAGCTAGGGTTTTAATGCCGGACTCCGGCCGATTGGGGGCGAGCGCGAATGGGAGGTGTGATTCCGGTGCTGGCCAGAATGTGGTGGCGAGTGCGACTGGGGGAGAGCGCGAATGGGAGGTGTGATTCCGGTGCTTGCCGGAATGTGGTGGCGAGCGCGACTTTGAGGGGAGAGCGTGATTGAGGGTGAACGGTGGTGTCCGGACTTTGGGGGCGAACGCGTCAGTGAGGGCCGAGCGGTGTGAATTGGGTTCGAGCGAACGGTAGTGTGAATGGAGGCTTGAGGGCGAACGATGGTGGCCGGTAATTAGCGGCGGTGGGCGAGCGGCGATGACTAAAGGCGAGGGCGATTTCCTTTTGTGATTTTTCTATAAATCCCAAAATTAATAAACACTTGCTATAATTAAGGGATTAAGTTTAAATTTGAAATTCGGTTACTATAATTAAGGGATTGGGTTTAAATTTAAAATTGGGTCAATTTTGGATATGTAATCTCAGCCATCAAATGGAATATCATCCAAAGGCCTAGAATTGTTCACTTGTTCTCTCATACTTATTTGTTCTCTATTGAACCTCAATCAGTTGGTTAATTTGGGATAATATGTGATACTAGATGAGGGTACTTTTGTAAGTTTGTAAAAACAAGTGATAAAATTAATGGAAAAGTTGGATTATTAGGATAATATTTGGACTTGAGTATATTAAGAAAAATTGGATGTGTATGGAAAAATTGAAAGATGGACAATCTTATTAAAACGTCGAAAAAGGAAAGACGGATAAAATTTCAGAGATGGAGGGAGTATAAACATTTAGAGTTTGATTTGTATTTTTTTAAAGTTTGGTATAATTTATGTATATTTTTGTTGTAGGAAAAAAGGAGAAAGCAGAGTTTGATTAGATTTTGAATCGCCGATCCCGACAGAAGGAGAACCGGAACCGTCGGTCCGATTCCAGTTTTGGACGATTCTTGTTTTGGCCGGTTTCGTACGATTCCCCGATTCCAGTGGAACCGGACCGAGGTCTAGATATGGCTCCATAACGATAAGTGTTAGTTTTTTTTTCGACAAGCAATATCGATAATTTGGCGTTGGCATGTTCAAATTAGACCTGCTAACGAATCTATTTATTACCTTAAGTTTTCGGAGAAAGGCTTATATATATATCCCTTGATGAAAAAAAAAGGAGTTCGAAAAATGTAGTTTGAAGGTTCAACGTGCTAAGATCACTCAGATACAAAACGTAGATAAAAATACAAAAAAATTTCAGACAATTTCAAAAATCCATCGATTTAAATATAGTACCTTTTTATTTCAAACACACAACGACCTTATCATTAAAGATCATGATACTATATCTCATCACATCACTCAAGAATTAACGACTCGATTTCAGATTAATAGAGCGTGTGTTCTACACCCGGGAGACCTTGATATCATTCCATCCGTTGTTACTGATATAGATAACATTGCTCTTGCAAAATCTCCGACACCGGCTGAGATCAAGGCAGTGATTTTTATTGGATCGTGTTAGTAGTTAAGAGTTTTAGGACGTACTTAGAGTAGTGATACTCTATTTAGGATGTGTTAACTCTTGTATTTTAGGGTTGTATTGAGTGTTCTAGGTTAGTGTTTTGAGCTTAATTGTAATAAGAAGACCAAAGACACAAAGATTCAAGAGTCGAGAGTTTTCAAAGCAAATTCGAGAAGAAGAGCCGATTATATATGTACTTGAACCGCGAGCGCGGTGGCATGGCTGCGGGGACGGTAGCATCCCAGGGAAGTCTATTTTACATAGGACAAAACCGCGCGCACGGATCTTGAAAGGCGTGCGCGGTAGAGAGCGATTAGCGAAGTGCGCACGATTTTTCACCAGAGTTGGCCAAAGTGGACCAGAGTTGACCGCGAGCGCGGTGGAGCCGGTGCGTGCACAGTGGTGCCAGATCCGAGAAGGCTTTATTTTTCTACCTTCTTTTTTATTCCTTATCTTATAGTTTCGGATGGCTTGTTTTCTAAGTACTATTCAAGCTTTGGTTTTCCTAGGTTTTTAGGAGCTGAATTCATATTCATTGAATTTAGAATTCATCAAATTAACTCTTTTATTTCTAGGTTTTTAGTTTAGATTAGATTTCTCTTCTATGTAGAGCTAACCCTTTAGCTTTTGTTCAAGGGTGAAACTCTGATGTATGAATTCGTGAGGTTTTGGTATCCTTTGGTTAATATTAATTCTCTTGTGCTTCATTATATGAATGTTGATTGATTTTGCATATCTGGCCAACTTGTTGAATTATCATCGTTCTACCGTCTGAATTGATTTGTTTCATTGTCTGTGTGAACTTATCTTTTCTAGAGCACAACTTGATTCTAGGACCGTCAACTAGGATTAAGTAAAAGATTTTAATTATATGTTTCTACAATTGACTCGTAGCTTGATTGTTTTAACATGTATCTTGCATATCCTTGTTTGCATTGCTAATATTGATTTGAGCGTCCTCTGTCAGTATTAAGATATACTTGGATTGTGGACAGGCGATTAAATAAGATAAGGATAGGAATTAGCCATAGCAATGGATGAATCTATGATCGAATGATTATTTTAGAGTGGATCTTTTGAATAAACTTCTTTCTCTAGTGTTTGTTTGTTTGTTTGTTTGATTTGTTTCTTAGTTTAATTTAGATTAGATCTCTCTTGATTTCCCCTATCTTTAGTTAGTAAAAATATTGATACTAGAAGCAACAAGTTCTCTTGTGTACGACCCCGACTCACTCGCTATACTAGGTTGTATTAGGGTTAATTATCTTTGTTCTTGGCATAAAGACCTAGACCGAGTCAAATTTTGGTGCCGTTGTCGGGGAACTTGTGGTTTAATTCTAGTGTCAATATTTTTATTGACTTTGTGTAGACCTATCTTATGGTCTACACTTGAATATTCTCATGTCTGCGTTTAGGTTTTGTCAATTGCAGGACGAACCCTTCCATGAGTACTTCACTAGATGTCGGGAACAGTTGGATGACCTCCTTGCTTGGGGGATACATGTAGAGCTTGATTTTATTTGCAATTACACCTTTAGCGGGATGACTCTTGAGTCTCAACTGAAGATGTATCACGTAAGCAATGGAGGTTATGTCATCTGGAAGCCGGAAGACCGTTGGAACCTCTTCTGTAAGATCTGGGATGAAGAGATGGAGGTCAAGAAGCAGGATTTAGAGATCGGGATTGCTAAATTGAAACAACTTCTAGAGGTGTTGACCATACAAGTGATGGCTTGCATTTAGTGCATGCATAGGTTGCATCTTTAGATCATGTTTGGTTATGTTTTGCATTGAATCTCTCTTGTTTAGATTAGTTCTTTAGCGTTTTTGGTTTAGTTGTCTTGTTCGGAAGCTACGCCTTGTTTGTGTGCTTTTCATTTCAAAGTTGAGGAGAATTTGGTGATGAGGATCAAGCGCAGTTCAAGAGCATGGATCATGAAGCTAAGGAGTCAAGGAGAAGCTTTAAAAAAGGATCCAAGGAGGCGCCACAAAAACTGAGCCAAGAGAAGCAAGTCGGGAATTGAAGTGGAGAACCCACGCCTCGTCCAGTTGTCTACCCAGCCGGGTAGTAGGCCGGGAATGCCCCTTGACACAAGCCCAACTCGCCACATCCAGAACAGTACCCGGTCGGGTACTTGCCCGGGTACCTGGCCGGGTAGTGTCCCTTCCAAGCATGCTTCCCATGCGAGCATACAGAAGGCTACCCGGTCGGGTACGTGGCCGAGTAGTTGGTGGGGTAGTCCAGTGGCGGGCTTATTTTCTAGGTCTTTCTTTTTTGGGGGGAACTATAAAAACCTTAAGTTGTATCTTGAGAAGAGAGTTTTTTCACACTTTTTACAGCCATTCTCATTTCAAAAAATACTCTTTACTTGGTGATTAAACTTTGAGAAAGTGATTGTGGATTCAACCTCTTTTCTATCTATTGATGAACTTTGGTATGATTCCTCTCTTATTTTCTCTATTTCCTTTGATTTCCATGTCAAGCTAGAACCCCAAAAACCTAGGGTTTGGGGAAACCCAATGATTTTGAGGTAGAGACTAATTGCTTGCAAGATTAGAGGTTAAGATTAGGTTTGATTCAATCCTAAGAGCTTAAAGCCAAGTTTGATGATGAATTTGAGTCCTATTAATGTTTGAGACCGAAAGGTGACAACTTTGGTAGGGATGTAGGTGAGGGATTGAGGTTGAAAGACCCTTTCTCCCACCGCATCAATAGGATTGAGCTTGAGAGTCCCTTAAAACGAAAGTTGATTTGGATTCCTCTCAAGAGGAGCACAATTGTCAATAGAGATTTGAGAATGGATTGATCACTCAAGCTACAAAAGTGGATGGGAGTTCAAACCAATTCCAAACTCTATAGAGCCCAAAGGGCCTAGTCACGGACTTACAAGGCACGAAAGTGGATGCAAAGTCGTATTCTAGGTACATTTGCTTAAGTCCCACAAGGAATAGCCACTAACATTAGGTAATTGCCTTAAAACCGAAACCTAATTAAATTTCATGCATGCTACCATTATTTGCCAAGAGATCATTGTGTTACTACCCTTGCCTTAGGATTATTTCCCTCATTGTTATTTCCTTATCATCTTGCTTGTTCTTTTTAGTTGTTAGTTGCTAGTTTCAAGTCTATTCATCACTTCATATTTCCTTTTTCGACCTATCTACAAGTTGAATGGTACAATCCTTATTGCGTTGTCCTTGAGAATCGACATCCCGGTACTACAACCGACCCCGTGCACTTGCGGGTTAGGTGGTGTACCACATCACTCACATCAACAAGCGGGAGTAATCGAGAAAGATCGAGGTTCTGAGAAAGAACCGCGCATGCGGTTCCGACAAGTTGGTATCAACAGGAAGCACTCTCCATTTCTAGACAAGTTGGTATCCAACTTACCAAGAATGGGATTATGATACTGTTTATAAGCTTTGCAGATAATACCATCATTTTTGCAAATGCGACTATCGCCAACATGGAATTGATTAAAACATTTCTCCAAAAATTCACATTAATATCAGGCCTTTCAATTAACTATCATAAAAGTCCATTCCAAGCTTCGACTAATGTTTCGCATGCAACTTCATTTTCACTGGCTAGTATTCTCAACATTCAAATCACATCCTCTATGGAGAAATATTTGGGAATTTCAATTCTAAAAGGAAGGGTTCAAAATACTATGTTTTTCTGCTGCAATTTGTTACCTTAGAAAGTAGCTATCACAATGGAAAGCCAACACCATCTCTCAAGCAGGACAGGTGGTTTTTATCTAGTCCTATCTCTTAAGAAAAGTTAATTATCTGAAGTAGAGTTTTCTACTCCCTCAGGGTGTATTAGATCAGATTGACAATGTCAATAAATCATTTTTTGGAACAAATATACTCCTAATCATCATCCCCTCATCAGCTGGGATAAGATTTGCTCTCCTAAACAATGTGGTGGCCTTGGGCTACAGTTAGCGGAAAACATCAATTTAGCTCTTCAAATGAAATTTCTTTGGATACTTCTAAGTCAACCTGATAATGTCTGGGTTCAGGTGGTTATTTGCAATCTGAATCAATTTTCCATTACCAAAAAAAGAATTAATCTTGGTAATTTGGTCGGTTTATGAGCATTAGGGAAGTTTTATTTAAAGGCCTTAGGTGGCCAATTGGATATGGAAACAACATTAAATTTTGGTCTGAGTATAGGTTTGAAATATTGAATTATTATCTCTGTATAATAGCTCGGATATTAATCTTCGCGTATCCGCCTTTATGAAGACTTATCGTTCTTGAGACCTCCATTTGTTACAACAGCTACTACCTCCTACTATAGTCCAAATCACTGTTGGAATTAGAATTCCTTGTATAGATACAGATGGTCGCTTTATTTGGCTGCATGTGGTTGATGGGGAGTTTTCTGTTCATTATGCTTCTTCGCTACTCTCATCATCCATCAACAATAACACTGGCACTTGCTCTTGGATTTGGAAAGCTAAGCTACCTTCGATAATTCATAACTTTCTCTAGAAATCTTGTGTGGATTGTCTTTCGACCACTGATAGACTCAACCATTTTTATAATTGTGTTCCCAATCGCTATTCTCTATGGGATCTTCAGGATGAGAATCTAAACCATTTATGTTTTAAATGCACTTTTACCATGTTTATGATTGCTCGACTGGAAAGGCTACTAAATTATAAGTTCAATTTAGTTACTTTAGATACGTTCCGCATAATCTTCATTCTACACTTAAAGCAACCCAATATAATAGTCCTCGCTTTTCTGGAAACTAGAGAAAGGACAAGTTCCCAGAAGACGACTAATTGGCAATAATAAGGGTTTAACCCCAGCTCTTGCCAACACAGCTTAAACGAAGCTTCAAACGCTATTAAGAGACACGGTCTAGACTGCTTATTAGGCTAAACTATGTATACGAATAGCTAACAAATCGAGCAGGATAAGACACAAAAAGATGATTGAAAGGCCATACAAGGGGCCTATAAAGGTTAAAGAAACCAAAGTTTAAACACTAGGGGTACGACGTTGTCCCCATAAAGTCAGATATGGCACCAGGGCCATACAAAAACAGACACCAGAGTTTTCATGGCAATATACGTTGCCAGATCAAGTACGAAAAAAAAGTACCATAAAAAGAACATCAGAACGAGGTCACACGAGGATCAATCTTCCTGGGAGAGGTTCCGAGGTGCAGAGCTTTCATCCTTCCCATCTTTCTGGGCGACAGCGTCGGCTCCAGTAGCTGGAGCATCATCCACCGGGGCTGGTGAGTTAGCGTCATCAGTTAAATCCTCGTTGGGCAGGAAATCTTCTCTTGGGACCTTGGAGCCCGGAGGAAATAGGACATCAAAGGTAGATTTCAATTGCTCAAGATCCCAGCGGTCACCCCTCCCATTAGCAACGTCCTCAAGAACCTCAATCTTGGCCTTGGTAGAGTAGAACGTACCTATCTTTATGACCTGGTGAGTAAAGGCATCCACAGTCCCTTGAAGCGTAGTAATCTTTTCAGCCTGCGCGATCACCTCCTCTTGCAACTTAGCAGCTTGAACCCGTTGAGCCTCTAGCGCAGCCTCGAGGGTACGGTTTTGACAACCCGCCTCTAGTGCCGCCTCAGAGGCATGCTTTTCCTTGGTCCTTAAACGTGAGCATCTCCTTCATACAGATATCGATAGCTAGAGCATACTCTTGAGTTGCCCAAGAAGAACGCTATGTCAGAGGCCATAATCTAGAAAGACAACGTACTAGGAAGTAGGGGTGCATAAGGACGCAAGAGCAAATCTTCATCACAGAGTTCTTTGATAGCGTCAGCGCCTGCTCACCCCCGTTTTTTTGCAAAGGAAGCTTTAGCATCACTAGGGGTGGACTCTAGAACAGCGCCCCAAAAATCGTTGGTATCCTCTTTGGAAAGATCAATAGTTTGAGGGACCTCAAGCTTGCGCTTCTGGGAAGGACGGTCCCGGGCTTCTTCGTTCTTTGGCACCAAAGGAAGTGGGTTCGAGTTATGGGATCGTAACATCCTTTGTAGCATCACATCGGTGGACACATTTCTCTCACGACCTAGATACACGAAAAACAGAAATTGAGTCTCTTTGGTAAAAATATGTTACTAGAAAGTCTACTTAGCAAGGAAAAACGAGAAGATGCTAAGATTTACCAGAATTGGTAGGCTTAGAGGTGCTCGACATCTTTACAGCAAGAGGGGATGCTTCCAAGTCGGAGATATCCTGGCTAGAACCCTGGGGTTGACGCTCTTCGGTTGACTTCTCTGGCTCGTTGAAGACCTTGCTAGGAGCACGATTTTCAGACTTTGGAGTCAGCAACAAATTGATGAGTTTCCTACTAGACGACCTGGAGTTGAAATTCTTCGGTACTGCACAGAGTATCGCAGAGGAAGCATTAGTAAGATGTGTCAAAAAACAAAGCATGGTCTAGCTATACACACTAGATAAAAAGCAAACAGAACAAGCAATAGGCTCTTACGAGTGGTGTTCCACGCATCTAGGAATACATCTTTGTATATCTCCCCTAATTCACCCAGGGAACGTCTCTCGACGAAGAAGTAGCGGGATTGTCATCCCGTATTAGGGTTTTTAACACCAGGGATCAAGGGGTTTTTTGTGTCACTAGAGTGAAGGGAAATTCTGCCTGGCCTAGAAGGGACAACTTTGTATGCAACTAGGAATTCGCTCACAGTCATGACGATTCCTTTTCTAGAGGCAAGCTCATCAACACACCTGAGTATACGCCAGGTTGTGGGCATGATTTGGGATGGCGAAACCCCTAGTTCTCTAAGGAAATCTCTAATGAAGGGGGAAAAGGGAAACCTAAGCCCTAGAGAGAATGGGAACTCTGTAAAGCAAATCCAGCCTAGCCGGATCCAATCGATCAACTCACTTTGAGGGCAGTAGGTTACAGTTCCGGCTGGGAACCCTCCCTCGGCCACGATCCTTGCCACGTCCTCCAGCATAAGGTTATAGAGAAATTGGTCTTGTGGCATTAAGGAATTAGAGGGGGCGAAGAGCAAGGGTTCGGCCATGGTTGAAAGGAGACGGGACGAAGCTTGAAGAAAGAACAAAGTAGAAGATGAAGGAAAAGAAAGAGATCCGTACCTGCAGGAGAGATGAAGTGACGAGCCTCTGTGCAATAGGGAAGATGCTAGAGCGCTTTTAATAAAGGCAATGATGACATGCAAATAAGCGATTTCCAAGGAAATCAAATCAAACGTTGGAAGATTTGGTTCAAATTGAACTATAATTTCGAATTTGAAATTCAAATTCAATTTGAAAGGGGTATTGTTGGGCCCTATCGCTAAAAGCCCAAGAAGCGTTCTGGATCAGCCCACAAGAAGCCCGTAAAGCCGTGCGATAGAATTCTAGAAGGGGACCGAATAACACCACGCGGGGATTTCTATCTTATACAACTGAAAGTCGTATCATATCTTGTATGGATAATTCTATCATATGTACCCGCGATCATATCAAGTGTGGAAATATTCTATCTAGTAGATACGCATCTATCTAGTTACTAGGACATCTTGTAGAGTATCTATCTTTAGGGACCCCTATATATACATAGAGGGGGTCACGCATTGTACATCGACATACATTCGAATTCACACGAGAATTAATACAATTTACACGTTCTTCTTATTAATTCCTGAGTTCGTATTGCTTAATTCTAGCCCGATCTAGGCTAAGGGATTTCCGATCTAGATTGGTAGATTTCTAGCTCAAACACTCATCTTGACCCCCCAGACCCTGCACGCGCGGGATTCACTGGGGATTGTTGTTGTTGTTGTTGTTGCAATAAAAGGCTCAAAATAATCTCACAAGGCATATATGTCTAGAACTTCATAAACAATTCAAAATTTCAACTTCTTATGCATGCTCAATCTTATAATCAAGATTAGTAACTTAAAGAATCATGCTTCAATCCAAAGAAACTTCAACCAAACAAGCAAGTCATGGGTTAGAAATCACTCTTAACTTAGAAGAACAAGTGGTCAAGTAGGGAAATTTGAATCCTAAATGCAATATTACATTGTCCCCAATGTAAAGTAAAAGTAAAGGGAAAAGAAAAACTAACCAAGGCATCTACTAATCCGGATCTTGAGGTGGTGGCTAGAAGCACTCGGCGGCCGAGTTATGGCATGTGCAACCCAAGTTATGAAACCTGTACGCCGAGCTAACTAGAAACAAAACCAAAAAAAACAAACAAAAACAAAACTATACTAAACTAATACTAAGAATCATAAACAATTATCCTAATCACTTGGGTTGCCTCCCAAGAAGCGCTTATTTAACGTCGTTAGCTTGACGAGTTACCACTCATAGGATCAGGCATTGTCAATGCCCTTAATAACCTATCAAATACCTACGAGCTCATCTTAAAGAAACATAAATAACACAAGAATAAGTTGAATTTATATAACATGTCATTCAAACACCGTTTCAACTTATCAAACCTATGAGCCCAATTTTCATAAGATGGCATATGCTCGAACCAATGCGAATCAAGTGGTGGCTTTTCAATATATGTATGAAATGAATCAAAGCTCTTACCAGAAATACCACTTTCAATCAAGATGAACTCAGAGAAATCCCTAGATTTTTCATTATGCTGCAAACTTGGTTTTTTGGATGAATAAGCGATAGAAAGGAATGTAATCGACTCATTGAGTTCGGTGGCCTCTTCTTTAGCAATATAAACTCCACAAGGCTCATCTATGGTCTCCTCGAGATGAGTAGTATCACATGGAACATCAAAGTCACTATCTTTACCCAACTCATGTGTTGGAAATCGCTCCTCCACATGCATCTGAGTATCTAATTCAAGGGCTCTTGAAATGTCAAGAGCCTCCTCCGGTTGTAAACGAGCAAAGCTAAAACAACTCGACAAGATAAAAGAGTTGAAGGTGAACACAAGAAAACTCGATTCATTTGTTCATGAATAAGCTTGACTATATGTTCGTGAACAAGCTCACCCAAATTTAAAAGTATTATATATATATAATACTTTTAAATTAGTAAACTATTTTTCATAATCCTACATATATAATGACATCTCCACCAATCGTAAAAAAATATAACCTAATTCTTTGCATATTTAATTATATACGTAAACATGTTAGCTTAGACCAGTCAATTCGGTTGGTCGGGTCTGATCATCTCGGGTATTAGTTCAATCGAATCGGGTTGAAACCCAGAAGTTTTTGGTCGGGTCGAGTTGGCTTTTAATAGATCAATGTTAGCTCTATCAGTTTGCTCATGAATACATTAGATGGGTGGTTCGCCAACCAAGCTCGAGCTCAACGAACACTTGAACAGACCAAGCCCAAACAAGATATTGAACTCGAATCTAGCTCGAGCTCAAGTTCGAGTTCGTCAATCTTTAAACCAGGCAAGCCTGAATAATATGAAGTTTATCCTGACTCGGTTCGGTTCGGTTCAATTACAACAGTATACTGGTTAGTTGTTACATATAGTATAATACATATCCAACATCTAAAATGACGATGTAATATCCATTCTCCTTATAAAATTGAAAATTTTAGAAGATATCCAACTCCGTAGCAAAAAATTAATTTTTATTTGATTTTTTACCCTTTCTGAAATGTACAAATACATGGTATATATCAGTAATATCACCACGCCACAAGATCTCCCCAACCATTCCTCAATCTCATATACTTGGCACATCTCTCTTTCAAACAACCGATCAGGAAACAATGGAGGAATCCAACCACAACGATCACACCACGGAATCGGCCATCGTGGACCACGGCTGGCAGAAAGTGACCTACCCTAAGCGTCGCAAGAACCAGCAGCAGCAGAACAAGGACAAGCCTAGCCAGAACGGATCCCTCGTCGGCGCCGGAGGAGGGGACAAAGGCGGCAACGTCTTCCGAGCGATCGAGGAGCAGTCACAGGATCGCCGGCGCCGTGTCGTCGAGGCGCAGAGGGCCGCGGAGGCGGCGGATCTGACGATGAACCTCTCCACCAGATCGAATCGGCATCCACTTGACGATGATTCCGACGAGGACAGCGAGGAGGACAGGAAGGAGAGCAAGATCGCCGAGGAGAAGAAGAAGGAGAAGAAGCCGAAGAAGGAGAAGAAGCCTAAGGTCACTGTTGCCGAGGCTGCTGCCAAGATCGATCCCGCCGATCTCCAATCGTTCATCGCCGAAGTCACGGTGAGTTTCTCTTTCCGATTTCGGCGGTTACGTTGTGAATTGGATCTTGATTGTGACTTGTTTGGTGTTGGCTATAGGCCTCGTATGGATCTCAGGAGGACATTCAATTGATGCGGTTTGCGGACTATTTTAGCCGTGCGTTCTCAGCGGTTGGTCCGGCTCAGTTCCCTTGGGTCAAGATTTTCAGGGAATCAACGCTCATCAAGCTCGCTGAGGTGTGTTTGGCTTTTTATCTGAGTTTGAATTTTGGCATGCAATTGTAATTGTAGGTGATAATTTTGATCTGATCTCAAATCCATAAGCTAGACATATCCTGTAAGTAGTATGAAGTAAACATGGTTTCCTCTGGCTACTCTGATCAAACAATGTTTTTGGCTTACATGCTAGACAAATTTGTAAAGACTACGGGTTGTGAGAACAAAGTACATCTCTACAGTAAACAGGATGATGAAGTAAAACAGTAAGATTGATGAGTTAGTGCTCCAAGATTGTGTTAATTTCCTCAATAACAAAACTTGAAAAAGATGAATGCATTGGCTGCATGCGCTCCAACCCTACTGCTTGCATTCTTCATGCTTGGAACTTCTACTTGATTATTTTCTCTGGAAAAGGACATCTGTGAAGTAATAAGGTCTTTTCTTGACGTGTGTGACAGAAAACATGTCATACTTAAATGATTGATCCTTACTATCCTAGGAAAATAAAATAAAAAATCTTTATGGTTCAAACAGCTAATGTGCTGGGACATTGATGTAGCCTGTAGGACTGATGCCAAGGTATGGCCCTATAGGAATCCCACATTGACTCTACTGGATTGATGTAGGACACATATAGATTTATGGACTCTCCAAATGGCTTATGGAATATAAAAGAAGATCGGCATACAACATTTTGATATGCTTTAATGATATTTTTCTTACCTTTCATTTTAAGAGATTGTGAAAAGATTGATGTTGAGTTCTGATGGTGACTGATCATATAGATAAGGCTGAGATGGACATGAGGTGACTAATTGTTGGTTGTAACTTCAAATCTGTCCTGTTAAAGCATTTAGCCTAATAGCCTATTGTTCTGTAGTGTTATGCTGTATGCGCTTGATGTTGTCACATTCGATAAGAAGTGAATTTCACCTGATATGACAATCGCTTTGAATAAATCATTGTAATGTTATATGTTTGTAATTTTCAAATTGTACATGGACGCAGATCCCTCTTTCTAACATTCCTGATCCTGTGTACAAAGCATCAGTTGATTGGATCAACCAACGCTCAGTGGAGAAACTTAAGTCCTTTGTTTTGCAATTACTTGACGAGATCCTAGCTGACTTAGCAAACCAAGTTGGCAGTGTTAAGGGTCCTAAAAAGGGAGGTCAACAAGTCTTGTCGAAATCTAAGGTAATGCAGCTAAGCTGACCAGGGAGCAGTTGTGACGATGTCATTTCTCTCTCTAAGTACGATTGTCATAAACTCAAGTTAATGCTGCGAATCAAATTGTATGGAGGGTTTTTAGTAGATATTTAATTACTAAGATACAATGGTATGGCTTCTCTGATTCTTTGAAAGGATTTTAAATGTGCTGATGTTTTGTGGTGAAATGGGTAGCTTGGCCTTAGTAGGAGAGTGGCAGATATGCTAGTTTGTGTATCCAGCTTGCTGAAATATTATAGAGAGAAAAGCTCTTGCAGTGAGCCTTGCTTTTCTTGTCTAACATATTAAATTCATTATGGATCCATACAGGTTGCGATATTTGTTGTTTTGGCTATGGTGTTGCGACGGAAACCTGATGCACTTATGAATGTATTACCCACATTGAGGGATAATGTAAAGTATCAAGGTCAAGATAAGCTTCCTGTCATTGCATGGATGATATCTCAGGTTGGTTTTTGACAATCTCACAAGTTATTCTGTTTCTTATCTTCTTAACTACTTTAGATTATGGTGACCATTGACTCATTACTTCTTGTGTTGAAGGCCTATCAAGGAGACCTACCTGTTGGTCTGTATGCATGGGCATCTTACCTTTTGCCTATCCTCAACACTAAATCTGGCAATAATCCTCAATCAAGGGATTTGATTCTTCAATTAGTTGAGAGGTTTGAGAAACTGCAATATCCTGCTCTGTGTGCTATTTTTCCAGTCCATATATTGACAACGTTGTTGTGATGGTCACAGAATTTTATCTGCGCCAAAAGCTCGTACCATTTTGATGAGCAATGCTGTTCGTAAAGGTGAACGCTTGATTCCACCTTCTTCACTTGAGACACTATTGCGAGTTACCTTCCCTGCACCTTCAGCCAGAATCAAGGTCTGCACTCATCATTTAGTGAAATAATTTGGTTGTAGAATGTAAAATGTGCTACTTTGAGCTAACACACCTCCATTCTCTTGCAATATGCTTCAGGCAACTGAAAGGTTTGAGGCGGTATATCCAACTCTCAAAGATATTGCTCTTACTGGCGTCCCAGGAAGCAAGGCAATGAAACAAGTTTCACAGCAGATATTCCTCATTGCTAATAAAGCCGCTGGAGAAAGTACTACTCTATTTCTCGTAGAAAATGGAGCTTAATAAAAGATAATTTTTGTAATTTGGTATTGTGTACAATTTGCAGGCATCCCTGAGCTGTCAAAGGAGGCAATAGGGATTTTTGTCTGGTGCTTGGCACATCATGTTGATTGCTATAAGCAGTGGGTGAGCATTTGAAAATTTGCAGCACACTTCGTTGTCTGGTTTTCGTTTGGAGCATCATGTTTTGGCTCTTTCCTCCGTTGAAACTCTTGAATCTATTGCAGGACAAACTTTACCTGGATAACTTAGAAACAAGTGTTGCTGCTCTGAAGAAATTGTCCCAGCAATGGAAGCAAACAAATCTCAGTCAGCAATCCAAGGATGCTTTGAAGGCGACTCTGCAGAGTTTCCAGCAAAAGGTAGCTTTCTGTGATTTTAGCAGTTGGATTAATAATAGCAACAAATACTTATGTCATGAGAAACTTTCAGAAGCACACCAACCGTTTTTTTGGGTTCCTAATGGGAATATTATTAACATTGGTCTAGATTCAGTGAAATACAATTTACTATTACCCCAACAGAGGAGAGTGAACTCTTAAAAAACGTTTAGTCGTTAGATTATAGTTGAAGGGTTCAGATTTTAGTTACTCCATCTCCATTCACATACTACTTTGAACATGGACAATCTATCAAAACATTTAGTTACTTTTCTAATCACATAAAACCGTATGCCTTTTATAATTCACCCCTTTTCTTTTTTCATTTCAGAACGAAAAGGCATTGACAGGAGGAAATGTTTCTGAGCAAGCACTTCTTAAGGAAGCTGACAAGTACTGCAAAGTCTTAGCAGGGAGATTGTCGCACGGCCATGGCTGCCTCAAAGCAGTTGGCGTTCTTGCTATAGCAGTTGGTGTGGGTATTGTGTTACTGTCACCTGAAATGGAAAATCTCGATCTGAAGAGCTTGTCAGAGAAGCTCAGCTCTTTCGCGTCTTCTTTCTAACCACAAGGGCGGTTAACAAAGGGTTAAGATACTGCTGCTAAGTGAAAGTTATCCTCAGCAGGTAACATTACACATAGGCTTTGCTTGAACACAGGAACACAAATCTTCAGAATACTAAATTTCAAGATAGTATTATCTTTGTAGAATGTTGGCTCGTTTCCTCAGATTGAAGGTATAAGATGAATTTTGGCACAGCACATTGTTTAACTTGAGGCTTGTTTTGCCCTAATTTTTTTCCCCCTCATGGAAATCAGTATTATTCATTGCTGTCAGCTCCAACGGTGGTATTCCTTTGGGGCCTTTGGCATTGTAGGAGCTGTAGCAGCTTTTGCTAGATGCTTGTCTCGGCTTTCTGACTTATGTTACTTGTTTCCTATGAAGTTTTCAAATAACTAGTAATATTTGCCTGAAAAGTCCTGTTCTTTCTTTCTAATTTAGCAAAATTTTGTATGCCGCTATGTTAGCATCAATAAACAACGTGAAAGCTTGACCTTGAATGGACGAGAGGAAATCAAACTTAGTATGTCCCAAAAAAAAGAAAAAGTATCCAAAGTCCCATTTTGTGTACATACTAAAGTATAGCCAGTCGTCCATAGAATACAACTTCAACTTTGAAAAATGACTTTCATTAGACCAGTTTCAGGTAATAATTTTAACCATCGAAAGTAAACTTCGTTGCACAAATTACCCAACCTACAAACGTACCTAATTTGCTCAATTCCATTGCTTATTGTGGATCAGAATGCAGCTATTGCCTATTTTCACCTATTTCCTATGTCCAAATTCCGTCTATTGTATTCAGGGGACTGTCCAAAGTGAATTAGATAATTTATTAGTAAACAAGAGGATCAAACCTTAGGGCCTACATTTATATTCGGTTTAAATAAGTTGGAAACAAAAAGGGAAGGAACTAATAAATGAGTTTGTACTTGTAGTAATCAAAAAATGAAAAGTGAAAATCGTCGCCTGAGAGATTCGAACTCTCGCGGGGAAACCCCATGTACTTAGCAGGCACACGCCTTAACCACTCGGCCAAAGCGACTATGTTGTACTACGAGAATGTGCACAGATCTATAACTTAAAATAAATGAAACTTTATTAAACATCTAAGCGTTCAGTATGACCCAAGTATGTTTCCGCTTAGCAACGTTGAGATCTAAAATTACACCATCGATATGATTAGCTATGTTTTCTTGTATATCTAAGGCAATGGAACATACTGTATTTTCTTTGTTTCATGACTATCAAACATGAAAGAAGAAAGTGCATCACTATAAAAACAAACAACTTGGCAAAGTAAATCCATCAATAGCAAATCTTCAGATGTAAATGGACTAGAATTTTGTTAGCAACTTATATCTGCCAATAAAAACTCCTACTAAACAGAACCCAATTGAACACTGCAGCTCACAATCTCTAGCAGTTGAGAGCCTTTAAATGGATCAGTAAGATCTCTTGTACAATCAGGCATGTTGTTGGGTCAGATCTCTTACGCCATAGTTGCTGCATCCAATCGTCATCATGAAAACCAGACTCATTTCAATTTTGACCATCAGATTTTAATCTTAGATGATACATAAGATCGTTCTTTTGTACAGAAATCCATCTGAATTCTGGTCAAACTCATGCGTGTTATAAATCAGTGAGCAGCACATGCAAATCAGAAGACTCGGCACAAATCCCTCTCGAGCAAAATCCAAACATCATGGAGAAATTCAACAAAGCAGCTATAGAATTGATTTCTGTTAAAGCCAGGCAAATTACACGAGTGCGCAGAGAGAGAGATTTACAGAAAGTAAAGTCAACGAATTACAGCAGATCGAAAAATACCAGAAGACAAATACTAAGCACAAGCGCAGGAGTTATCGGATTGAGCCTGAGGAGGAGGAGGAAACCTAAAGATGGAGTATCCAATCGACAAACCAACGACGACGGCCACGAAGACTCCGCCATTAAAGGACATGACGGCGAGCATAAGCATGTATCCGAGAGCCGAATTGACGGCGAACATGAGCGATCCGGCCGCCTTGGACAGCCACAGGGCTTTGGACTCGCCGGCGAGGAGAGGGGTTCGGATCCCTGGATCCCCCATGGCGGATTGCGATTGAGAGGAGGCGGAGATGGATTGCAACTGGAGGCGGCGAGATTCGAGGTATTGGTAGAAGGCCGAGAAGAGGAGGCAGGCGACAAGAGTGAGCGAGTAGTCCAGGATGGAGTCCGTTGACCAGAAGTCGAACAGAAGAGTCACTTTTCTGCCCCAGTAGAACGTCATGTGCATCGTCTTCCTCGTCTTCTTCTTCTTCTTCTTCTTTGTGATTTCTCTTTCTGTTTGGCTGAAACAATGGAGGAGGAACAATACAAAGGATTCGCGAACCCAAGGTTGCGTATGGGTACCGCAAAAAGGTGTAAGTAAAATTCCTGTAAATCACCCCGAAGTTTGATAAATTTCTCAAAAAGGACCGTATCTGTGATTTTGTAAGAAACCGCCACTTTTCAGCCTTGAAAAAACAGGGGAGCTTTTCATAAATACCCTTCATCGTCCCCTTTCTCTTCTTCCTGTTGCTTTGATCTTGATCCTGTCATCCTCATCCCAACACTCCCATCCAAAAAGCACATCTTATGCAATGATGCTAGAGTAGTATAATTAAAAAATTGTTTGGTTTCTTATTAAGTGTCGTGAAGATCATTATTATTGTGAACAAATTTTAATTTCGATTTCATGTTTGAGGTATGTGCAAATTGAACTAGCGTGTGAACGGTCAAATGGTGAAATGGTCATGAATGTCATGATTTACCGACTAGCACGGTGAGACTTGAAAAAGATGGTACCCGGTCCAAAGGGGTTGGCAGGCTGGATGCAAGCTCATTACTTTTAGGGTCTACATCATTATTATGGAATTAATTTCCTTAAATAAAATTTATAATGCATATAGATATAATTTAATTTAATAACTTATATAGTCTAAACTAATAATGCATATAAATATATAATTTAATTGTTTAGAAACATCTTGTAGTTACCATGTTGATTCTGAGTTGATAGGATAAAATCTGACCATTCGGGAAATTATTTTTCACTCAGTGAATCAGGATGCCATGACCGAGTCTCGGCGAAGTGGTGGTGTCGTGCATTAGCGCACGTGTAATAGTTGAGGTTGGGAGTTGTTTCCTTTGTTGGATATTATTATTCTTTGATGTCGGATAATTTTAAGTGAGTATACATTTGGTTGATTTCTAGGGTGAGGTAATATTCGAGCATTTGTTAACATTTGAATTTGGTATTGTTCCTGGGTTTTAGTTCATGACACTTGGTATTAAACTATAAATCTTACGTCTTTATTGAACGAGTTGGATGTTTTCCTGTTTTCTCGCCGTGCCCGCATTGCAAGATCTGATTGTCCCGTTGTTGAACTAACTTGGAAGTGCCTCATGAGGTCTACTACCGAGTAATGTCTTGTCAAAAAGATGAGGTATTATAGCATTAATCTTTATTTAGTAATAAATCATTCCACTTCAATTAGTGGCTTTTAAATTAGGCAAGGCGTAACGAGGGAAAAAGTCAATAGATAAGGAGACAACATTTGAAAACCTATAAGAGTGAATATTATCAATGTAGATATCAACAAAGTATTATTATGTTCTCTTAGGTAACATTGGTTGACCAAAAGTTGGTCACCATGTAAAAAAATTAATAAAAGGATGAAAAGAAGGGAAGTTTGGTAATGGGGTAGACCAAATTTAAGTTTGGTCTTTCAACCTCATGTGGACATGTGTCCACCCTTTTTTTTAAAAGGGGAATGCTTTTAAAAAGATAAAAAAAAAGGAAATTAATAAAATATTATGATGGCAAAAAATAATGGTCTACCATTAAATGTGCTCTTAATAGTAGTCAATTTGGAATTAAGAATAATATCAAGTGTTATATTGCATATGGCAAGTTTTAATTGTTCCAGGGCACAATATTTTCAACGTATCGCAATGAGCTTAACTAACATCGAACGATATATTGCATTTAGGTTTAGTTGTAAGAAAATAAAATATCATTTCTCTTCTAGAAACAACAGGTTTATAGAATGGAACTTAATTAAAAATATTACTTTTTTGAACAAGTTTAGTCATCCCACCTCTAGAGTCAAAATATAATTTATTTTTTCATAGCCTAGAAAATTTTATTGATTTAAATGTCATGATGTCGTCGTATATTTTTTACTTAAGTTATTAATATTTACATGTGTGAGAGATTTTAGAGAACACAAACTTGTGATAATATTCCTTCTTTGGAGTATGTATTATTTTGATTGGGTTGTTACTCGTTAGGATGAAAAACATATAATTATACTAGCTTATTGATTCTTATTGAATCATTGTATTTGTGTCTTGTTTCTCACTATTTAGTTGTATACTTGTAATTGTATCTTTTATAAATGTTTGGAAGTCCTAAGTTGAAAATAATAACATCATGGACATATGAATGTTTAGAAATCACTTTGGCAAGTAGAGGTTTATGTTGTTCCCAAATTATCGTATAAGTAGATATAGCTATATTGCAAATGATCAACAGTATAAGACATGTAATTATAAAACAACGCAAAAATAAATAAATAAACGAAAAATTGATTTATTTCTTATTATATTTGGAGAAACATTCTCTTTTCATACTTTTTAAACCCTATCAGTAAAGTATGTGGATCGATAATAACGACTTTACGGAAGACAAGAACAACAGTTAACCCCGGAACAAATGCCGCTTTGAGCATGGAACACAGATACGCAATGATGAAAGCAATCAGAAGAGACACATGTCCCTGGACCACTCCAATAATTCTCGCACCCATGGCTTGTCGAAAGTAACAAGGAAACCATCATGAAGTAGAAGAAAATCATAGCGACGAATGACGATAGATGAATGTTATTCTTCATCATTCTGAATACTGTTTTGAAATAAGCTTTATAGGAGATTTAACTTGAATAGAAGATATAATTGTGAGCAACTAATTTTGTTTAAGGCTATAGAATTTGCATAGTGTACAATAAGCCCTTTTATAGGTGTCTGCGTATACTTACCTTAAATGGAATTATGGTAACATTGATAGCCAAATGTTTTGCAATAAGAAACATAAGATACAGCAACTCACAATGAAATGTCTTGATTTTTTTGGTCGAAATTAAATGTCTTGATTTGCTTCATACATTTCACCCACCTTAAATAGCATCTACGTGATCATTTGTATATATATTTGGGAAACTTGTAGAATTTTAGAGATCCCTTATAATGTTTCCATCTTAGTTGATATGGCATTTCGTGTATGGTCTTCATCAAGTTAAAATCAACTTACCTAAATATAAACTTGTAATTTTTGTGCTAAAAAAAATTATAATTTTATGACATTAATTGTCCTCACTCTAATTTACTTCTTGATCTTATATATTATGGGAGTGGATCATGCGAGAACAAAATATATATAAAGAAATGAGAACAAATCTGATCCGGCAGACCACGTTAAATAGAGCGCTAAAATTTCGCGCGCGTGTACAAAAAAAATTAATTAACGTTTACGGAAACAAAATATAACAAATGACTGTGTACTTCACTTAACATGACTGTGTGTTTTTATATAACATGACTGTGTGTTTTTTATTAAATTAATGAATGTTCATGTGAGTGTGTAAAAATGAGATTGCAAAATAAGACAAAAATGACTTAACTTGATTGTTCCTTTTTCAAATGCAATGAATGTGCATTTACGTTTAATATGAATGTGCATGTTCTAAATTGTATTGTGTGTTAGTTTTTTTTTTTTTCATAAAAGTGTGTATTCACAAATGACTGTGCCTTTTTCATATTAGACGACTATGTCTTTTCCCTTAACATGATTATGCATTTTCAAATAACATGACTGTGCATGCTCTATATCTCACTCTGTGTGATTTGTTTTCCATACAAGTGTGTGATTGACAAATGAATATGTCTTTTTTATATAAGATGACTGTGTACGTTCTATATCTACTCAATATACTTAAATTAAATTAATCTATAAAGTTTCACTATAATATACATATATATTATTAGAGAAAATTGCACTAAACCACCCGTTATACACGAATTTGTTTTAAACCACCCAAAACTTCAATTTCGTTAACAAATAATCACCCATGGCGTTATTATGTCAAAAATACCGTTTAACGGGTGATTTAGTGCGCACTAAACCACCCATAAACGGTATTTTTGACGTAAATGCATAGACTTGATCAAACAAGGACTTGGGTCGAGCCTGATACTTTTTTCAGCCCATTAACGTGAGCGAGCCGAGCCTAGGCCCGCTCCTTAGGGCCTAATATTTATGTCCATATTCGCCCTTAGGGTTGGACCGGGCTGCCTACAGGGCCGCAAGTTTTTTCTTAAAATATTATTATTTTAACTTCTTAAAACCTATAATTCCGAACTTATTGAACATATAAAGCTAAAATAAAAAAATTGCAACTATGATATATTGAAAGAGAAGATATTAAGGTAAAAAAGAGTCGAGGGAAAAGTTTATCAATTTTTTTTTGAAAAGGTAAGGATTAGGAGGACCTCCTTAAGGAGGTCGTCCTAGAGCATCCCGACGGATGAGAGCAGTCAACTCTGAGTGATTCAAAATTTGATTGATAGGGAGATTGTGGCCCAACTTAGCAATTTTATCAGCCACAGAATTGAGATCCCTACCAACATACGACACACGGACAAACTCAAACGTTTTGGACATAGTCAGGACGTCTGAGATCATCATATCAATTTCCCAAGGGGACTAACAAGTTCCTTGGGCTGCTCTGATGACTGTTAGGTTGTCACCCTCTATTAAGATTTTTTTAAATCCTTTTTGTTTTGCTGCTACAATTCCTTCTCTAAGGGCTCGGGCTTCGGTTTGTAAAACTGAACTCGACCGAGTTCTATTTGTGCCATTACTAATGATATCCCCATTGTGATCACGAATTATAAAGCCTGTGGAGGTCGAGTTATTTTGCAAGACTGATCTGTCAAAGTTGATTTTGACCCAACCTTGTTCTGGTTTTTCCCAATATTTGATTTTTTCCTTCTACTTTTGGTTTTTCCCTTATTTTCTTTTTCCTCATCGTTCTCAGCCCACACTTTGGTCTTGGTCCATAGATAAATTTGGGATTGGATATACTTATCCAGCTCATGGATATAGTTATTTGGTTCTTTTTGAAAGACTAATTTGTTTCTTTGTTGCCAAACGCACCACCAGCTCACAGCTAGTTCGGTAAATTCTTTCTCTCCTAACAGTTGTTGTAACTCAGTTAAGATACTTGAGGGGTTCTTCTTGGTTGTATCTATCATACTGATTAGGTTTGCGGTGTTTGGTTTAATTTGTGTAGAGTTTGTATAGTGTGGGGGCAATCAATCATGAGGTGAATTGTGTCTTCAAACGTGTTGTGACACATTAGACAACCTGGAGGGGTCGAAATGTGTTGTTCTCTTAATCGTTATTTTGTCGGAAGACCGTTTTTATCAACTTTCCATAAAAAGTGTTTTACTTTGGGAAATGTATCTAGTTTCCAAATCCAATTGTTGGTGCTTGGGTTAAATTTATTAATTTTACTTATCAGTTCTACCTGTTGGATCGTTAGTCGAAAATACAAGGGCGTCCTTAACAGAGTTAAGGTCGTCCTTTACCAAGATGTCCTTAATAAAGATTGAGGACTTCCTTGGTTCGCAGCGGAAAGCAAAAGACTAAACAAGTAAAGACAATAAGTAAGGAACGCTTTTGATTTATAGAGGAACCACTCAAGTACCAACTAGTCCTTGAGTGTAAACCTCTACCTCCTTGGAGGATTTTGTAATAACTTCTTTCCTTTCTTATTAAGTTTCCTTACAATACACTGGCGAGTAATTACACTTCTCTGGCACTTAGAAGGGCGTCCCTAAGTCCACTAGTAACAACTCCTTTAAGCCTATAGAGTAACCTAACTTAATCTCTCTAAAGGACGCTATCACCTTTTCCTTACAGTTCGTCGTAAGGACTCTCTCACTATTTTTGTTCTTTTCTGTTACAAACACTTTGTGGTTTTGTGGTACGCTTCTCACTCGATCTAACACCTAGTTCTCACTTGTTCTTGAGCTTGTTCTTAGTGTTCTTGGTGTTCTTGAGCGACTGACAAATTCCCTGAATATTCTCTGAAGCGTCACATCACAATAAATGCTCTGGATGAGTATTTATAGTGACATTGGGAAAGGGCGACTTTCTCTGACGATCATGCCCTTTGGGGACGTTGCAACAGTAATCGGCTTCCACGTGTCTCTGTGATGATCAAGGAAGCTTACTGGCAATTCCGTTAGGCTTGGATGCGGGATCTTCTTCCACGTGGAGATCATGATCAAAGCTTGTCTGGTGATGTCACTTTGTCGGCCAGCTTTGAAGGACTCCAGTGTATTGATTAAGGACGGTGTCCTTGTGTATGATTTTGCCAAGCCGTTCATATAAAGATATAGCGTCCTTACTCCTTAAGGACGACTACATGTTCATCAACTTGTTGTCCTTTTCAACGTGCGTCCCTGAAACACTTGAACAACTTATTAGATCAAAGGCGAGTTTGTCATATCAAAACTAAGGGACGCCAGGCACAATGTTAATTACTGAAGGCGTCCTTAACATTGTCCCAACAATTTCCCCCTTTTTGATGATGACAAACTCAAGGCAATAAACGTTTTGAACTTAAACTCTAGCATGCTTGAAAACTTAAAGAGCGTCCTTTCAACACATCGAAAGTCTATAAGCACAAGTTTTCAACTCTTGATCTAATCTCACTTTTGGATTTTAGGGATAGGACGGCTTTCCTATTCAAAAATTTCATTCTTAACTAGCGTCCCCAGATTTTATTCAGAGGCATTTACGTCCTAAGTTCCTTTCACTAAAATTCCCCCTTAACACTTGCATATTCTAGATAACTAATAAAAGCGCATCTCTACAAAACTACACTTCCCCCTTTTGGCATCATCGAAAAGGATAACAAGTTAGCATAAGGACGATAGCGCAAAATCACAACTATAGACAAGTAAACGCTTAAACACACAAATGCACACAAAGATGAGAATTGCCATTGAAAGAAGAGATACTCATTACAGACATTCAGACAAGTGTTTTGAAAATGAAAAGAAGCACAGGCAAAAAGATGAGGGAATAAAGGGTTAGGCGGTAGGTGATCCAGCAGGACGGCTTTGATCATTAGCATTAGCATCCGTCGCAGCAGGTTCCTCTTCCTCTTGCGTATCACCCTCTGTATTGTCCCTGTGGATTGACTGGACTAGCAGCTTAATCAAGTCGTTCTGAGTCTTAACATCCTGAAAGTAATGGTAGTTCTGTTGCATGGCCGTGTTGTTCTGCTGAATGATGGCGTTCCCTTGTTGCGCAAGAACATTTTGGTTGTTAAGAATGAGGGCGTACAGCTGCTTCTCAGAATAAGCTTCAGTGTTGGAATGAGCAGGAGAGCACTGAAAGTAGGATGGCTGTTGATGAGGAGGAAGATGGGAAGGAGAAAAGTTGAAGTCCATCGGCTCTGCATTAATGAAGGACGATAACTGATCAACTTCTGCATAGCGAGCAACACGATCTTCCCTTTCTTGGCGGCCTCTTGTCTAGCACGCTCGTCCTCAACAGCTTTCTTAGCAGCTTCCTGCCTTAGACGTTTTTCTTCTGCTTTTCTGGCGACCTCTTCTTCTTTCTTTTTCTTCTCCGCCTCTTTTCTTTCCTTTTCAAGTTGTTTTCTGATGGAGGGGAGCTCTTTGCTATGCTTGATTTCCAGGACGCCATACTTTTGATCCCATGGCAGTCCCAAAGTTATTTCTTCACCAGGAGAATAGGCATCATTCTCAATGAGAAGAGCTTTCACCAGGCCGGGGTAGGGAAGGGCATGGTTCTTACGGTTGCATTTGGTCATGTGTTCGATCATGATTCTGGCCAGATTGATCTTGCGACCTTGTAGAAAGGCGTCCAAGAGGAGACAGTCTATTGTTTGGACAATGGATTTCTTCTCCTGTCTTGGGACGATTGTCCTGCATATCATGTAATGTGCCATAGCACCAGTTTGAGTTAGGACTGAAGCAACCCGGTCAATTCCATCTGGAGTGTTCCCGTTAAACACTCTTCGGAACAAGGCTTACAGCTCTTCGCCTTCCATCCCAAAACCAGATGCAGGAACCCTGTGTAAGGCGTCAGGCCCTGGTCGTTGTTTGTCAAGACCCATCAGCTGGCGGACGGTTTTTTCAAAGAAAGTGGCAGACTCGCCGTTTGCCAAGAACGTCCCTGTGCCATTTTCGATGTTGATGTTAAGAGAATCATAGAAGTCCTGCACAAGTTTGGGATCAACCTTGACGTTCTCCTCTGAGATTTTGAGCCATCCTTGAACTTTTAGGAGCTCCACGAGATCCTTGGCCTCAGAAAACTGGCTCAGGAAGGCTTCGTCAAACACTAAAGGAGCCAGAATGTGCTCCTGTTTTGAAGGCTTTTTGGTCTTTTTCTTTGGAGGACCAGAAGTGCCGTCCTCATTATCTTCCTCATCCTCATCACTGCCTTCTTCATTATCTCCTTCTTGGAGATTTTCATCAGCTTGTCCTTCAGATGGACCAGCAGCGTCCTTGGACACCTTTGTTTTCCGTGGACGCTTTTGTCCACCTTTCCCTTTGGGAGCAGATTTGTCTCCTGCGTCCACTGGGACGGCTTCCCAAGGAGTGATCTCGAGAGCATCAGCATCAATTTGCTCGTCGAGAGAGAGAGAGCGTCCTCTTGTACAACGTTGTCGCGTTGATTTGCAATGTGGCGACCAAGCTCTTCGTCCTCAACAATTTGCTGTTTAGTGATTTCATCCAGGACGACCGTTGTAATAACCTCCTCAGACGAAGCGGAGCCAAACTCTGCTTCTATTGAGTCGTCAGGGACGACAACAGGAGCTGAAGGAGCGTCCCTTTCTACTGAGGGTCCCCTTGATTTGGGAGTGGGAGGTGCGGATGGAGGTGAATTTTGTGGAGATGGGGAGTCAGAAATTTGGATATCAGGGAAGGCCTGTTTAATTTGGAGAAGGGAGGGATTAGGATTGGATGGGTCAAGGACTTCAATGGGTGAAGGAGTGGCGGAGGGGGTGTCTAGAGGAATGGGATTGGGCTTGGGTTTTACAAGTTTTCGCCTTTTGAGGGGTCGTTTGTGAGGACGGTCATGTTTGAATTTGGTTCGCTCCTCCACATGAGAAGGGAACTTATCAAAGATTTGTGTATGTTGGGAGGAGGAAGCCTTTTGTGGTAGAGAGTTGTGGACTAGGCGAGATGGAGGAGGAGGAGGTCTGGTGGTAATAACTCGGGGAGGGGATGGATGAGGAGGGGACGATTGTACTGACCTTTTGACGTTTTTGGAGAGAGGTGGAAGGTCCACAAATCTGGCATTTGAAAGGTCTGTGATGGACTCTATCAAGGGAATCCTCCAATCTTGTCCTTGGAACGCTTCTAGAAAAATGTTGGTGCCTCCACAGAAAGGAGCGTCCATTCCCCCTGTCTTGCGTAGAACTGGCACCACAAAGCGATCTAGGAACGTCTTGAGATTGCGAAGACGGACCTCATCCTTGCATCCCTTCATGTAATTAGCCACTGCAACATAGAGGGTGCGTGGCTTTGAAACAATGAAATCCTTCAGAATCTCATCAATTTGAATCTCTGGGGGTCCTTCCACATAAAAATTTCTCTTGGCAAGACGCTTTCGCTTGCCACCCATTGACGAACCAGAAGTATTCATAACTCTTGACATTCTGAACTGATCTGAGAGAAGTGAGCGGAGACTGGCCGGAAACTTAGAGAGATACTGCCGGAGTTCTAGAGAGAAGACAGAGCAAAACGGAGTTTTGAGAATTTAGAGAGCGAAAGTTCTGACAGCCGTTTCAATCAATGTATATATAGGAGGTTGGTGAAGGGCACGCTGGTAACTTCCCAAATTCAAAATTCAAACTGCCAACGTTTCAACTTCCAAAATGGCGCGTTCCAAATGAACCTGTACTGATGTCCTGTCTTAGAGAAAAACAGACTTCCACATAATTAACACTGTCGTCCTGAGATCACCTTAAGAACCATTTTGAAAACCATGCAAGTACGTCCCGTAAAAGAAAAATTGAAGATCATAGGACGCTTTTGCAAGGTTCTCGGCTAGGGTAAGCTTAGAGTTCCCATCATTTCGGCTTAATGAGGGTTGGGTGATCAGGGATACTCTTTTTCAAGACAATAGAGAAATTCAAGGGCGTTCTCAAGATATGCACACAGCAGTTTTAGACTAGCGTCCTTGCAAAAGTGAAATTATTGCATAAAATACTTAGCAATTATGAAATCAACTAAACATAGCCAAGCATCGAGGGAATAGCAGAACGGGACTTGCTACTTAAAAGTTATCATCCCTAAGAGTACCCTGAGGTGCTCAAAGGGACGTCTATCAAGTGCTTTAGTGAAGATATAAGCTACTTGGTCCTCAGTCCTTACATGCCCCATACTAATAAGTCCTAGTTCAACATTATCACGCAATAAATGATGCCTTATATGAATATGCTTTGTGCGTGAATGAAAAACAGGATTCTTAGCAATTTCAATAGCACTGGTATTGTCACACAAGATAGGAATAGTTTCAAGAGATATACCATAGTCCTCAAGTTGATATTTGATCCAAATAACCTGTGAGCAACACGAGGCAGCAGCCACGTACTCCGCTTCCGCAGTTGAAAGCGCCACAGAGTTATGTTTCTTAGATCCCCAAGAGACTAGGCATGAACCAAGAAACTGTGCCATTCCTGAGGTGCTTTTCCTATCAATTACATGACCAGCATAATCAGCGTTCGAGTAGCCAACAAGCTTGAAGGACGTCTTCCTAGGGTACCAAAGACAAAGATCATCGCGTCCTTTGAGATAGCGAAAAATCCTCTTAACCTCTTGCATGTAGGACTCCTTTGGATTCGCCTGGAAGCGTGCACATAAGCAAACGGCAAACATGATGTCGGGACGGCTTGCGGTCAAGTAGAGCAAGGAGCCAATCATTCCTTTGTAAAGCTTTTGATCAACGTCTTTCCCTTGTTCATCTGCGTAAAGACGCGAGTTGGGAGAACAAGGTGTTGCCACGGGCTTGGACGTGTTCATTCCATACTTCTCAAGCATTTCACGGACATACTTTTGTTGATGAATACGCGTCCCTTCTTTGAGTTGGTTAATTTGAAGTCCCAAGAAGAAATTGAGTTCTCCAATGAGGGACATCTCAAACTCACTACTCATTAAGGACTTGAACTCATCTACAAGCTTCATGTTAGTACTACCAAAGACTATATCATCAACATAGACTTGGGCAATTAAAATGTCCTTATGAACTTTCTTTATGAACAAAGTTTTATCAATTGAACCTCTTATATAGCCATTAGACAAAAGAAAGGACGCAAACCTGTCGTACCATGCACGAGGGGCTTGCTTGAGTCCATAGAGAGCTTTGTCTAAGTAGTACACATGATCTGGGTGAGAGGCGTCCTCAAAGCCAGGCGGCTGAGCAACATACACTTCCTCCTTGAGTTTCCCATTGAGAAAGGCAGTCTTGACGTCCATCTGAAATAACTTGAATCCTTTGTGTGCAGCAAAGGCAATGAGGAGACGAACGGCCTCAATTCTAGCAACAGGAGCAAAGGTTTTATCATAATCAATGCCTTCCTCTTGCTTGAATCCTTGAGCCACCAGTCTTGCTTTGTTCCTTGACACACGACCACTTTCATCAAGCTTATTTCTGAACACCCAGCGCGTCCCTATGATATTTTTGCCCTTGGGACGAGGCACAAGCGTCCAAACTTTGTTCCTTTCAAACTGATTAAGTTCTTCTTGCATTGCTTGAATCCAGTCAGCGTCCTGAAGTGCTTCCCTGATGTTCTTTGGCTCTATCATAGATACAAAGGCGTTGAACGCACAAAAGGCTAAATTTGCACTTTGGGACTTGTTTGCTGCTGACCTTGTTTGAACACCTTGATTAGATCTGAGACAATTTGAGAGGTTGGATGATCCTTAGAGAAACGGGACTCTCTTTGAAACAATTGAGTAAACCTTGGATCAATTTCACCATCTGAATCATCACTTTCTTCTGGAGTAGCGTCCTCAGTGTGTTCCCCCTCAAAGAGAGCGTTCACACCTTGACTTGATTCAGCCACATCCAGTTGAAAAGGAGATTCACTACGAGATGGAACTCCCTGAGCAACACTAGGAGCGTCCAGTGAGACTTCTTCTGGATTTGGAGCGGCGTCCTTAGGAACATAGTATTTTCCAGAGGACCCAATATCAGTTTCGTCTTCAGAGTCGTCCTTCTGTTGTGAGGAAGAGCGTTCTTTCGTACTTGATTTTTCTTTGTGGGAAGAACTTTCTTTGAACACAACATGAATACTCTCCTCAAGCTTAAGAGTCCTTTTGTTGAAAACTCTATATGCTTTGCTTGTGAGGGAGTACCCAAGGAATATGGCTTCATCACTCCTTGCATCAAACTTTCCAAGTCTTTCTTTGTCATTGTTGTGAACAAAACATTTGCATCCAAAGACTCTGAGATAATCGATGCGAGGCTTCTTTCCATTCAACAGCTCATAGGACGTCTTCTTCAGCAGAGGACGGATCATGGCACGATTGATGATGTAACATGTTGTAGCAATAGCTTCCACCCAGAAATACTTAGGAACGCTATTAGCCAAGAGCATAGTCCTTGCCATATCCTCCAGCGTCCTATTCTTTCTTTCCACAACACCATTTTGCTGAGGAGTCCTTGGAGCTGAGAAGTTTTGAGAGACGCCGTGTTGATCACAGTAGGCCAGGAATTTTGAGTTTTGGAACTCCGTCCCGTGGTCTGATCGTATGGCTTTCAAAGGCGTCCCAAGAGCAACTTCCGCTTGTTTGATGAAGACTTTGAAAGTGTTGAAACAATCTGTTTTTGATGCCAAGAAAAGAACCCAAGTGAATCGAGAAAAATCATCTACAAGAACGTAAATGTACCTCTTTCCACCATGGCTCAACGTCTTCATTGGTCCACAAAGATCCATATGGAGAAGTTCCAAAGGCTTCTTCGTGCTTACTTCATTATTGGACTTGAAGGACGTTCTGGTTTGCTTCCCTTTGATACATGCTTCGCACTGATCAACCTTCTCCGGATCAATTCGGGGAAGTCCCTTAACAAGATTTCTTTTATGTAGCTTAAGAATTGTGCTTAGTCCAGCATGGCCAAGGCAACGATGCCAGAGGTCAGCGTCCTCCTTTGAAACAGATAAGCATAACTCAGATTTTGGCTTGAACTCTTAGTTGAAAATGTAGACATTATTCTGGCGTACTCCTTTGAGAACAACTTTGTTGGTTTTCTTGTTGATGACAAGGCATTCCTTTGAGTCAAATGTGACTAGGTTTTCACCTTGGTCACATATTTGGGAGACACTAAGGAGATTGAAGCCAAGTCCTTCAACAAGACTAACATTTGATGCTTTGATGGACGCATTGAGAATAGAAGTTCCCGTCCCTTTGATCTTTCCTTTGCCCTTGTTGCCAAACGAGACAGTTCCTCCCGTGGCACTATTATGGATAGAAGTGAGATGAATCTGGCTTCCTGTCATGTGATTTGAGGCGCCACTATCAATGATCCACGGGCGTCCCCTCACTTCCTCCTGCCAAAGCAAAGTTAGTTTTTGGCGACCCAGGCAAGGTGTTCCTTACCTGGTTCGTTACAGTAGTAGAACTCTGGTTCTGGCAAATAGTCATTCAGATTAACATCATTTGAAATGGCATGCCTTCTGAAATAACTCCTAGAACGTTTAGAACGCCTAGTATTAGCCTTAGGGACGGACTCATTATTTTCATAGTTAGTCCTAGCATCTTTTCCCTTTTCATTGTCTTCCTTTAGTTTCAAGCATTCATATTTGTAGTGATCTCCTTCACCACAATACCAGCACGTCCTATAGTAAGTACCGAGGTATTACTTCTTATTGGGACGTTGAATCTTGTTTTCTTTCATCTTTTGAGGGTTACAAACTTTAGAACCTTCCCCCTTAGCAATTTTCTTGTAAATCCTATGACTAGTTGAGTTAGTATAGTAGTCCTCTTGACCTTCCTCACCACTTTCTAGGACTCTAATTCTTTCAAGAAGATTCCTTGTTTTCTCCCTCTCTTGTTCAAGTTCTGTGGATTTACTAGCCTCAAAGTCACTTGGAAGAGAGTTCCTAGAGTCAGACTCATAACCTAGTCCTCTTTTGGTTGGGACAAACACCATGGGTTTTACTTCTTCGATAACAGGACTCTTTCCTATCACTTTGACTTCTTCCCTAAGGTTAGCGTTCTCCAGTTTGAGACACATCAATTCAGTTTTCAAAGATTTAATTTCTTCACTGGAGGACTCTAGTTGCAGAGATACTGTAGCACAGTTCTCACATTCAACAACTATGTTTTCATCTTCAAGTTCATCCATCCTATGTTTCATAGCTACACTTTCTTCCATGATTTTACCAATGAGTTTAATAAGCTTGGATTTAGAACAATTTTCTAAGGAACTCATCATAGACTCACGGGTTACCTCATTTTCAGATCTAGGAGCGTCCTCTTCAACAGTTGGGACGTCCTCAATAGCCATGAACGCCACTTCATCATTATCAGAATTATCATCTTCATCCGAGTCACTATCGTCCCATGCACTGATTGAAATAGCTTCAAAAGCACTCATTAAGGCCTTCTTCTTCATGTCCTTTGAGGACATTCCAGTGGTGCATTTTTTGGCGAAGTGTCCTTTCTTGTTACATTTGAAACAAGTAAGTTCCTTCATTTCAGCCTCAGTGTATTTGGGACTCTCTTTCTTGTATGGCATTTTGTTCTTTTGAAAGTGTTTGTTCCTTTTGCTCCAGGAACGTAGAGCGTTGTGCAAAAGAGCAACTTGCTTGTCTTCCTCAATTTGTTCCTTGGACTTCTTTTGTTCGTCCCTTGCAGCTTGGGCACGCATCTTCTCACGGTTTTCATTCTTGTTGGCTTCCACCATCATAGCAAGTTCTTGTTGACGACGAAGATACTCAGCGTACTCTGGTGTCGCCGTCATTAGAGCAAGATCTGTCTGAGGATTCCGTGCTAGCTCAGCCAAGTCGGAGTCCCTTCTTGCTTCATATCCTCTCAGCTTCCCATAGATCTCTTCCATGTCTAGAGTCTTGTTGGCTGTATTCTCCTTGAATGTGGTTCTATCAAAGTTCCACTTTCCTGTAAGTCCATCAATGACCACTTGAACTCTGTTCCTCATTGAAATTTCAGTTTCAGGAATCCCCAAGTTTCTCATCTTGGTGACTAGAGCTTCAAAGCGGTATGAGTAGTCCTTGACTGATTCATTGGGAAGCATTCGGAAAGCATAGAAGTCTCTCTTGATTTCGAGTTGAACGTCTTCCTTCATCTCAGCAGTTCCTACGTGGTACTTTTCGAGAGCTTCCAACTGTAGTTTGGCTGTTGCCAAATTGCTAACTCTGGTGGCGTCCCTCTCGCAAAGGGACGCTTGAAGGAAGCATATTGCCTTAGCATTTGTTTCCATCAGCTTAAATTCATCAGGACCCCAATCGTCCTCTTTATCTTTCTTGTCAGCAGGAACTGTAAGGTCACCCTTCATGATCACTTTCCAGCATTGATAATTCTGACCTCTACAGAAGTTCTCAAATCTGATCTTCCAGCGGTTGAAGTTGCCGTTCGTCAGTCGCGGAGGCTTAGTGAAGGAGATTCCAATGGGTTCCATATCCATCTTTACCTGCAACTCAGTAAGAATCTAGAGCGCCTGCTCTGATACCAATTGTTGGATCGTTAGTCGAAAATACAAGGGCGTCCTTAACAGAGTTAAGGTCGTCCTTTACCAAGATGTCCTTAATAAAGATTGAGGACTTCCTTGGTTCGCAGCGGAAAGAAAAAGACTAAACAAGTAAAGACCATAAGTAAGGAACGCTTTTGATTTATAGAGGAACCACTCAAGTACCAACTAGTCGTTGAGTGTAAACCTCTACCTCCTTGGAGGATTTTGTAATAGCTTCTTTCCTTTCTTATTAAGTTTTCTTACAATACACTGGCGTGTAATTACACTTCTCTGGCACTTAGAAGGGCGTCCCTAAGTCCACTAGTAACAACTCCTTTAAGCCTGTAGAGTAACCTAACTTAATCTCTCTAAAGGACGCTATCACCTTTTCCTTACAGTTCGTCGTAAGGACTCTCTCACTATTTTTGTTCTTTTCTATTACAAACACTTTGTGGTTTTGTGGTACGCTTCTCACTCGATCTAACACCTAGTTCTCACTTGTTCTTGAGCTTGTTCTTGGTGTTCTTGAGCGACTGACAAATTCCCTGAATATTCTCTGAAGCGTCACATCACAATAAATGCTCTGGACGAGTATTTATAGTGACATTGGGAAAGGGCGACTTTCTCTGACGATCATGCCCTTTGGGGACGTTGCAACAGTAATCGGCTTCCACGTGTCTCTGTGATGATCAAGGAAGCTTACTGGCAATTCCGTTAGGCTTGGATGCGGGATCTTCTTCCACGTGGAGATCATGATCAAAGCTTGTCTGGTGATGTCACTTTGTCGGCCAGCTTTGAAGGACTCCAGTGTATTGATTAAGGACGGTGTCCTTGTGTAATATTTTGCCAAGCCGTTCACTGAAAGATATAGCGTCCTTACTCCTTAAGGACGACTACATGTTCATCAACTTGTTGTCCTTTTCAACGTGCGTCCTTGAAACACTTGGACAACTTATTAGATCAAAGGCGAGTTTGTCATATCAAAACTAAGGGACGCCAGGCACAATGTTAATTACTGAAGGCGTCCTTAACATTGTCCCAACACTACCGTTGATGATGTTGAGAACCATCCATTTTTGCTCGAGACCCAGTATAATCTGTCTCGAATTGTTGATATTGGAAAAATTTATCAAATTGAATCAAGCAATTAAACTTATAAGTTATTTATTACATAGTCTTATTACTTATATATTTAAAAGAGAAAATTGCACTAATCCATCCATTAAATAGGCAAATTTACACTTAACCACCCGTTATACACGAATTTGTTTTAAACCACCCACAACTTTAATTCCGTTAACAAATAGCCACTCATGGCGTTATTCTGTCAAAAATGTCGTTAGAACGTGTAGATTTACAAGATTGCCCTCAACTGCTCAAACATTTTACATGGAAACCAGTGGGTTTGGGCATGATTTTTGCTAAAATATAAAACCGGCCGGTTCAAGTGAAATAAAGTGTAAAAACTGAAATAAAAACAATAAATTTGGCCCAAATCAGTTGTTTGATTTCTAGTGTTCGTTGTGTACATAGCTAACTCTGCCACAACCACCCCTGCCGAGAAAACTCCGGCCACTGGCAACGTCACTTTCTTCCTCATCCCTCTGAATCCCGCATCACGCTCTCCGATCTCCGTAGGCTCCCGAATATTTTCCTCTTCTTCAATAATCTGATCCACCGTCATCATGGAATTCTTCAATTCGGCTTCTATATTCGCCAAGGCTTCGTCCACCTCCGTCTTCTCCTTCTTCAGTTGAGCGATCTCGCTCTCCAACTCATTCAATCTCGCTTCGCCACGGAAGGCTCTCTTCTCACCACTCGCTCGCTCTCCTCAAGATCCTCGATCGTCTTCTCCAACTTGCCGATCTTGCTCCTGGAATCCGATTCCGCCCCCGTCGTCATCGTTTGCTCCATCCACCACTCCCTCTTTTGCCAGAACTACGACTTCAAGATCCACACCGGATCTTCCGCATCCGCCTCCAGCTCTTCGTCATCCCATGACCAGAGGCCGCTCGAGGAGTTCTCCGGCCAGCCCTCAGTCTCCGATATGGTCAGCTTCCTTGGTCTTGAAGGCCTCGATTGCACCAAATCCCTTGACCTTGAAGGCTTCGATTGTAGACGCATAAAAAGTTTGTGGGAATTGATTTCGGTTTTTATATTTTTTAACAAAAAAAATGAACCGGTTTTCATTTTTTTTTTTTAAAATGCCCCAAACCGGCTGGGTAACATGTAATATTTTGAAACAATTGAGCGCAAATTAGTAAATTTACAAGATCTAACGGCAAAATCTGACGGAATCATGCCATGGGTAGCTATTTGTTAACGGAATCGAAGTTTTGGGTGGTTTAAAACAAATTTGTATATAACGGGTGGTTAAGTGTAAATTCGCCTATTTAACGGGTGGTTTAGTGCAATTTTCTCTATTTAAAACGATAAGGGTCAGATCGGGTTACGGGCTGAGCTTTGACATGATAACCATATCCGGCACGGCCCATTGCGGGCAGCCCGAACCTTGTTTGCTCGGGTCTACTTGAAATGTTCCAATATAGAAATTGTGTTAGTAGTTACTACCCTACCTCAATATTTTCTTTTAGTTTTTATTATTTTGGGGTTTGTTTGTAATATCTACTCCCTCCAACTCCTCGGTGGTGTGCTCATATCTTGTTGCAAATGTTCAATGTGATTTTGATAGCTTGAGTATACTTTATCCATCATCTCAAATTGCATGTATATATGTAAAAAGAGATATTTTCTCCAACGAACTTCTTGACCTTCTTCTTGTAAGAAGAAAAACTTAAACAAAATTTTGTCCACTAATGTTGCCATTCATGTGTCCGGTGGCTCTCACTCCTCTCAATCGACCAACCATGGCAATACCTCGACTAACTAGTCATCACATCCTTCTCCAATGCCAAAGCATGGTCGTTAATCAACTGTTTTTTTTGGTACAACAAAAGGAAAACACTAGACTTCCTAACCAAATTAGGAATAACCTAAATCATCCACCCAAATGATCTTTAAAAAGTCTCTCGCTTCACAGATTCTTCCCTTACTCAGTCCGAGGACGGTCTTCAGACAGTTCTCCCAGTGTTGGGTTTCACAATCCACAGTCATACTGCGTAGTAAAAGTTCAAGGTCTGTATTCCTAGCTGCCAAAAAACATGCCGCTCTATTACTTTCCTGTAGCAATGAAACACACGAGCCTCTTGAAACAATCCAAGAGGCCTTTGATGTCATCAATAATTGTTCGTATATTCCACGGGCAGCTCCACACTTCAGTGATCTCATCGATCACGCACAAGTTGTCTCCTTCAACAGCTAACCTTTGTACATTAAGGGATTTTGCCTTTTTGATCCCCTCCAAGGCTGCCAAGGCTTCAGCCTGGAGGATGGACGGGGTGGCTATTTTCCCTTCATCCAAAGCAAGGACTTTCGATTCATCGCCTCTCAGAATGTATCCAATGTGCCTGGAGTAGTTGGATTGTTGAGATACGTCAAAGTTTAGATTTATCCATCCATTACTTGGTTTTTGCCATTTCGGAATCAGTGGCCTCTATCGTTTAGTTGTTGTCCTCCGCTCCATTTGCTCTCCAACCATCCGTTGTGAAAAAAGTGCAAAAGCCAACTCAGATGGCTTTTCCTCCCTCACTGTTTTCTTTGAGTTAAAAAGGAGGTTGTTGCGATGCATCCCAATCACCCACCAAAGGAAGAGTAGGTTAGCATTCCCATTATTAGATTTCATTGTCTTGAAAAGGTTCAGGCGGACGTCGCCAAAATCATGAATAACAAACCTTTTACCAATCTTTTGCTCAAGGTGTCGAATCATGGCTTTTGTAAACTCACATTCAAAGAAGATATGACACGCTGACTCCTCATAGCTTTCACAAATGACACGCATACTAGGTACCCTAGAGTAGTGTCTATTCAATTGTTTTTATTGTCGGGAGGCAATCCGCACAAATTTTCCAAATAAAATTCAGCACCTTGGGCAGAACCTTCAATTTCCAAATCCAACCCAAATCACTATCCGAGAAATCTTGGCTTTCTCACATAAATGGGTTGCCGTTTTAACAGAGAATTTACTATCACGAGCTAGGGTCTAGACAATCTTGTCTTCCTGATAAATTATCGAAATGCAAATCTGTAGAATCCGGGATACCAAGTGTTGTCACCCAACAGTTTATAAAATCCCAAGTTTTTTCTTCAATAATGAATTTTGAGACTTCGTGACCAATGTTAGGATCATCGTAATAGGATCTTAGTGTGGTTTCCTCCAACCAAGGATTCGTCCAAAAATTTATTCTTCTACCATTTCCAACTTGCCACCTCACACATTTCATAAGGGTATTCCTAATATTTAACAGCCGACTAGATTGCCAAGAGTGCGTCTTCTTTTGAATTGTCATGATAGATTCTGATCCTTGGTATTTTTCAGTTAAAAGGCGAACCCACGGATTTTCCGGCTCAGTTAAAATTTTCCATAGTAATTTCATTTGAAGAGTCGTATTGGAAACCTCAGTAGTCCTTAGCCCCAGTCCTCCTTTGCCAGTCGGAGTACAAATTTTGTCCCTATTGATAAGAGGGTGGAAGTTTGCAATATTCTTGTTCCAGAAAAAAATCACGATTTATGTTATCAATCTGGTCATAGACACCCTTAGGGAGGAGGAACTCTGTATAAGGTAATTAATTGTTGGATGCCACTAGCCACAACCTTTAATTTTTGTGAACGAAGTGTAGTTGGTAACATGATAATTCGTCTGGTATTGCATCTTCAATTCTTTTGGCGGCTCCGATGCGCACCTTTTTTTTTATTTCCACACTCTAAAATGTGCACAGTATCGATCCGTATACAAAAAACCGGGTTTAAGATGAACCATGACTAAAATAGTCATGGTTCATCTTAAACCCGGTTTTATAATCCCATGACTAAAATTGTCAATGAGAATTACATCAAGCCAAATATCATTTGCCTAATAACATGCGTGGTAGTTGAACTACTACAAAGTTTTTTTAAATTAATTTTTTTTACCACCAACTTTCTTTTTCTTTTTTTTCTAAGTTCCTTCTCTGCATATGTAGTCTATATTGGTTTGAAATTTTTGATGTAGCCTAGCCTTAATAAGATTTCCAGGTCCTGATGTGCAAATATATGTGTGGACGGATTATGGGATCCAGCTTTTGAGACGGCCTAGCTTAATTTCAATGTTAATCTTCCTGTGTAAGTGGTGGCTTTCTAGTCCACCATTCCAAGTGCTTGCACCAAAATCATACCAAATTCCCCACCACAAGAACATATGAAATAAAAACAGGAAAAAAAGAGACCATAAAATTGTCAAAAAAATCTGAAGATTTGTGAAGCTGATAAGCTTTTGTATAACATACGGTATTTTGGGGCATTATATTAATCATACAATAAAAAAGACAAGGACCATAACAATATAATATGGGGAATCTCTTGTAATGAGTAAAGATAATTTGCAAATGGGAAATTCATGCTAGCTTATCGTTAGGCATATTATATATATACATGCATGTTGAACTCCTGAACCGTTCAAGTCCAACTATTGACTCCATAAGTCATACTTCCTCCGCCCCCAAAAGTTTGTCCTTAAAACACATTTGCACATGGATTAATGAAAAGTGGAAAAGTTTGATAAGTGATGGAAAAATGTGATAAAGTTGATAAAAAGAGTAATAAAAATGAGTAATATATAAGATTGCTTGGGGATAATTTTGTAATTTTATAGGAAAAAGTGATAAAGTTGAGGGAAAAGTTGGATAATAAGTGTAATATATGAGATTGTATGAGAGTAAGATTGTGAAAACATAGTGATATAAATGGAAAGAAAATATTGGACAAACTATTGGGGACAAATGAAAGGGAAAGACTGACGATCTTTCGGGGACGGAAGGAGTATTATTTACCACCTTTACAAATTAAAACGGGTTTTAATAATTTAACATTTCACTGCAACCAAAATAAATAATAATTTAACATTTCATCCCATATAGAACATGGCCTAGTGGTAAGTTATACGGGAAATGTTGGAAGGTGTTGTAGATTAGAGTTTCTGTCTCATTCTCTTGATCAGTTTCATCATCTTTATAGTCGGCCATGCATGCAAATTGCAAAGCCCAATAATACTGTGGGCCTACCCCAATGTAACCTAGCCGGAGAATATTTACCGGTGTAAAAAAAGAGGGCAGAACTGTAAAAGCATACCAATTAAGAATCAAAGAAAAAGAATGGCCCCCACCACCAATCCAGCGAACCGGGTTGCGGAAGCGAAGAATCAAATAGAGCAGCCAATTACACTTTTTCCAACCAAAACCAACCCACCTCCTTCCTCCCCCCATTCCTCTCTTTCCAGCGGAGGGAGACAAAGAGATACAAGGATTGTGTGTCTGTGTGTTTGTGAGCGAGAGGGCGATTCAGAGCGATAACTACGGTGGCAGTAACCTAGCGACTGGAGATTGACTAATGGCGACTCTGCAGACTTGGAGAAAAGCCTATGGCGCCCTCAAAGACCACACTACCCTCAGCATCGCTCAAATCAACAGCCATTTCAAGGTCTTTATTTCTTCCTTGCTCTTCTTCTTTGTGTTGTGTAGATTTGCTTTTCTTTGCTTGATCCTTGTTTCTGTCCGTGTAGGATTTGGACGTTGCCATTGTCAAGGCCACCAATCACGTCGAGTGTCCGCCCAAAGACAGGCACCTCAGAAGTTCGTTCTCCCTCTCTCTTTCTCTATCTCTCTCATTCGTGTAAAGATTGTTTGTGATTTGATCGAGAGCTTGAGAGTTGCGATTCTTTGTTTGGCGTTCAGAAATTCTGATGGCTACTTCTGCCATTCGTCCTCGAGCTGATGTCGCTTACTGTATTCATGCTATTGATCGCCGCTTAACCAAGACGCGGAATTGGACGGTCTGCTTTTCTATTTCTCTTTTCTTTTTGTTTAATAGGTTCTATTTTTGGATGAATTTCCTGATTCAAGACTCTGCTTACCTCTTGTTTGCCTATCCCAACAGTCTTGTACTCTTGTTGCTTTTGTCTACACTATTTCAAAAGAATTATTATGCTAGTATTGGCTAACTAATCCAACTGCATACATTATTTATGTCTACATCTCAACATATTTCTACAGTATTTTATAGTCGTGGACCATTTCAAAATTTTCTAGAATGTTTGCATTATTATGATTTTGGCTTTGGTTTCCTGTTATTTTGTATTTATCCTGTACCCTGACTGTGTTTCTTGGCTAGGTTGGGTATGCTAGTCATTTCTCTTTCTTGATGATTATTCCTTGCAAAATTGTCAACTTGAGTGGATTGTATGCATTTATTGATGAACTCATTTATTCTATGCTAACTTCGTGTTGTTGAATCGAAAGTAGCACCTCGTTGAGTACATCTTACCTTATTTTGTTTCCTGGATCTTGTGTTGGGTCAAAGTTCATTGCATCCTCAGTAGTCTGTGCACCAACTGCCTCTAACTTCACCGGCAAATCTTGAAGTAGCAACATGTCTTATGCTTGTATCTACTTGCACTCAACATCTTCTTCCCAACATGTGAAATCAATGCTGTTAGATTGCTGTAAAATGTCAAGCAACCTCTTGAACATAAAATGGGAGTTTTTTCTGTTAATTTGTGGAACATTTATTTGTTTACCCAGACACATGCAAATTACATCATTTTATTGGTTGTACTGGTTTATTATATTCTTCTCTACCCTCTTTGATATGTCTTTAGCTCATATTTGAACTCTGTATAACTTTGAATATAGAAAGTGGCTATGACACGTACGGTAAAAAATGAATGGATGTTCTTTTACTTGTGTGATTGTCTTAGGGTCTTTCCATTATTAATTGAGAGCTCACCATGGGTGTTGAATATTCTTATGATGTATTTCCCTTATTGTTGTACAGGTGGCATTGAAAACATTAATCGTGATTCACAGATTACTGAGGGAAGGTGATCCAACTTTTAAGGAAGAAGTTATAAGTTTCTCACAGGGTGGAATTGGACATATTCCACAACTCTCCAACTTCAAGGATGACTCGAGCCCTATCGGTTGGCTCTAAGTTCTTATCGTACTATTCTATTATAAGATACCTGCTTTTACATTAGAATTACTAGTTGATCTTTGATTCCGTGCAAAGAAATTCCGATTTTCTAAAATTTTGAAACATTTGGCAATGCGTTGTTCACATTACATCAGCCTGGGACTGCTCTGCTTGGGTACGGACTTATGCTCTTTTCTTGGAAGAGTGTCTAAAATGCTACAAGACATTGAAATATGACATTGAGGCTGAGCGGATACCAAAACCTGGTCCGGGGAGGTAATTTTTTTAGTAATTCTTTGAATGTAGCTTGCATTTTTTCACTCTGGTTACTAGAATTAACTCACGATTAGTAGGTTGTAGTTCTCTTGTCTGGGAGTTCCTCTCAGCTACATGAATGAATAGTCTTCTTTGTTTGTACTAAATTAGATGTATTGTTTTAACTTTTCGGATATTGGGTCATGATACAATGTGATTATATTATAGAACTGTGGAGCTATCTACACCTTATGCATCTATTGCTTGTATCTTCTGTAGTGAAATTTTTTCTCAACTATGGCCACTTTAACAATGACTTGGGCCTAGATGAATTTTTACTAAGCTACCGAAACCTACATTTTGCATGCTCAAATTAAGTGCATTCTGTTTAACGATTGATGTACTCATAGTCATTGTCTCAATGATTTATTATGGGAATATGCTTATTTTCTTAAAAGAACTATGACAATATGCTAAATGAGTTGTACTAGTCTTTGCAGAATGATTCTTTTATTAATCAAAACTATTTTTAAAGAGGAAGCGTGGTTTTAATTATTTTCAACCCTACACTAGATTTACAGCGGAACCAGGGATTTGGATACTGAGCAATTGTTGGAACAGTTGCCAGCCCTGCAGCAACTTATGTACCGTCTTATTGGATGCCGGGTATGTCACATAAAAGCTAAAACTGTACTGGTTCCATTCTGTAATATACTGAGCATGTAAGGAAAATGTATGCATGTAATATCTGAATTTACTTTGATGATTCTTCACTAAACACTGACCCTGCCATTTGTGATCTTACAGCCAGAAGGAGCAGCAGTGGGTAATTATTTGATCCAGTACGCACTTGCTTTGGTATGTGAGTCTCCATTGTCCTTTCTTCCTTTATATAATTAGGTTCTTACTAGTCAATTGAGGCTTATATGTTTTAGTTATTAGGTTTCGTGAAAGTATGTTATCAAAGCAATCAATTGTTCTGCATTCAAACAATCAATACTGACAACATTAGATTATATTCATACATGTAGCTCATACTCCCTCCGTTTCAAAATACATGACCATTTGGAGACTTTTTCTTGTTTCATAATACTTGTCCATTTCACATTTTTTACCCATCTCTTTCCATTTATACCCCTAATAATTATCTTTATCATAATCATTACACTTTTTCATATTTCTCTCTAAACAAATGATTAACTCTACATTTGATAGGGATAATATAGGAATAACATTTTTTTCTTAATATATGTGCAATGGCCAAATGGTCATGTATTTTGAAACGGAGGGAGTATTTGTATACATTGTTCCACTGTTCTTTTATTCCTTATAAGCTGAGTTGAGGGCTAGAAGTTATGCCACCAGCAAGAGGTTCTTGCCTGGTCCACAATGAAATTTCTAGCTCTACACAAAAAAAAGAGACTACTGAAACATTAATCACAAGATGCCCTGGATTTAACAACATAGTTAATACCTACTATACAATATAGTGTGAATATATGATGGTATGCAGTGTATCTTCAGTAAGTTTACTTGTATACTTTCTAGATCAAAAAGCATGATCTGTTTATAAATGGCAAGCGTTAACAGCAAAAAATATTGAACTTTGCCTCTATACTACAGGTATTGAAGGAAAGGTTTAAAATCTATTGCGCTGTTAATGATGGCATAATAAATCTGGTTGACAAGGTAATAATTTTTGTCTTACTATCTATATTCCAATCATATATCCTAAAATTGTACCCTTACGATGTGCAATATGTCTAATCATCTAAATTGCAGTTTTTTGAAATGACAAGGCATGAAGCCATGAAAACCTTGGAAATTTATAAACGAGCTGGCCAACAGGTGAATTTGTTATATTTTCATACTGGAAACTCTTCGGTCTCTTAGCATATAGGAACTCCGCTTTTAAAGTGTTGTATCAATATAATAGGCAATCTAGAGTTTAGAATTTGTAAATATATATTCTTTTTGTCAAGTAAGTGTGTTTTTTTAATTTCTGCTTCAGGCTAGGAGCCTTTCTGATTTTTATGAAGTTTGCAAGGGATTGGAGCTTGCCAGGAACTTCCAATTCCCTGTTTTGAGGGAGGTAATCTTTTCTTACCTTTTATGGTTTGGTTCTTCTGTCAATCTGGCCTGTATAATCCTATTGTCTGAGGTGATAAAAGTGTGAATATTTCGTTTTTTTTCAGGCTCCACAGACTTTCCTTGCGACCATGGAAGAATATGTTAGTGAGGCTCCAAGAGTAGTCTCTGTGTCAAGCCAGCAGTTGGTATGCCCAAATGATAAAAAGATTGAGCAACATTGCTAAATCTAGTCTAATTATGCGCGTTAATTACTTCTCTTGAAATTCTCTCTTCTGTCATCCAGGAACTTCCAGAAAGACTTCTACTGACTTACCATCCAGAAGAATTTGTACTTGATGAAGACAATAAATCTACAGGTGAAGATCCCCATCCTGGGGCATCAGAAAGTATTACTGCCTCTGACATTGATGCTGCTTCTCCTCCTATTACCCCTGCAAACAATCTGGAACCCGTTGATCTTCTGGTAATTGTTTTGATTCTTATATATCTCTATGAAAGATAAAGAAGCCCTGGCCTCCCAACATAAGAAAAGTAGAAAGATTTTTCATTGAGAACCAAGAAAAGTGGAAATATAAGAAGAGAAGGGGAAATAGGCCAATTGGTAACATATGTCCAAATGAAATAGGCCATAATTTGTACTTGACGAGTAACTTTAGTCTCCTGTGGCTGCTTCATTATTCCCTTGAATCATACTGTTTGTTTCTTTTCAGGGATTGAATGATACATCCCCGAATGCATCAGTCATAGAGGACAACAACACTTTGGCATTAGCATTATGGCCAAATGGTATGAAGTTTCTGGCAGTGCTTTCTTGAAATATCATTGTGCAAACGTATTAAGATGTTTGAAATGGAAAATCATTAAAACTGTTTTCCTGTTGTCAGATGATGCTTCAACTTCGAATTCAGTTGCTCCTAAACCGAAAGATTTTGATCCTACTGGATGGGAACTTGCATTGGTAACTACTCCAAGTACTGACATTTCTGCTCCTGTTGAAAGGCAGCTAGTGTGTAGTTTCTCTTGCTGATCTTACCATTTTAACCACGTGCATAAGCTTTAAAAGCTGTTCCTTATGAGTGATGCTAAGCTGTCAAAGAACAGTAGTTAAACGGTTTCTATCCTAGATTCGTCAATTAGGACTTTTTAAGCATGCTATTTTAGGGTATGGTTTAGAAAGACCGTTACAAAAAACTGTAAAATATAGTTACTTTCTCAGGCTTATTATTAGCAAGTACTAATAGTATTAAAAATCTTCTCCTGATGCTATGTGTACATGAAATAGACAAAGGAGTTGGCTCACAACATTACTACTTTGATTTTATTGACTAAATGGTCCAACTTTTTCTTCCACCTCTTCTTATAATAGTGTTGTGCTGTAAACCCTGCCTTTTTCGGACAAATGTGACTTGGTGAAATCATTACCGTCAATATACTATAATACCACGTGCAATGGTTGTCACTGAGCTTTCACACATCTTAAAACCTCACATGTTTAATCATTAAGATTCTTCTCCCATTCCATGCCTTCTCTTTCCACTGAACTAATCTCAACCTCTACAGGCTGGAGGACTGGACTCATTAATACTAAACAGCTTATACGACGAAGCATCATACAGGGGAGCCCACCAGCAACATCAGTACTCATACGGATCCCCAGCTCCAAACCCGTTCGAGGTAAAAGACCCGTTTTCAACATCCAACAGCATTCCACCGCCATTATCAGTTCAAATGAACCCGTTCGGTCCTTACTCCCAACCACCGCCACCGCAACAGCTAGCCGTCGGTGGGCCCAACCCGTTTTTGGATTCTGGGTTTGGGTCATTCCCGCAAGCGAACCATGTGGGTCAGGGTACGAACCCGTTCGGGAGTGCAGGTTTGCTGTGATCTCTTAGATTGTGTGGTGTGACTTGTGAGTTTGGTTTTTTTTATATTTTGTTGAGTGAAGGAGGCATTTGGCATGAGATAGGCGAGTGGTGGTTATGATGGTAGTAATGTTATGTTTGGTCGGGTTGGGGTCAATTGTTTGAGTTGTTGAAAAGGCTATTATGTGTTTATCATCATGATGCTCCAAAGTCCAACTGACATATATAATTGCCTCTTTTTTACTGTTATATTGTGAATAATATAGTACGTGTTTATTTTTCCACTCATTTATGTTTATGGTCTTATAGAAGTCCAACTTCGTCGGACGATCTGCAACTGTATACAATTGAAATTGGAAATAAGCATTTACTTGAAGTGATCCAACTTTTTCAAGGTGGATCTGATACAACTTAACTTGGACTGAGTATCTGTGTTATGCGCCTACCTGATAATAATCCCTCTGAAACATTAATCATGAATCAGGGAGGTAAATGATTAGGGTAGGAGTGACAGAATTAATTTGTGATAGTCTCATTGATTATTTAAGCTCCATATAATCATATGAAATTGATTAAGAAATAAACAGGCAGACGGTATCAGATCATCCAAATGAAAGGAGTCGGTTACCGGATTGAAATTATAAGAATTATCTATAAATTTTAAAACAGTAGTACTTGAGAAGCATACATTGTTTTCGTTGATTTGATACAATAGTATATTAGATGGAAAAAATAACATATACGTATGTGGTATGAGATTAATGGTTCTCGTTAGAATAGGTGTTAGGAAGGATATAAGAATGAGCGAGTACAATGGTTGTTAAATTTTTCAGAAACTAACGATACATATCAATTTATATTATTAAAAGGAGAAATTCATAATACTGAATTTTACTTAGAAAATCGCAGTTTTTATTTTACGATAAGGTGTGCATGATCTTATAAATGAGTTATACGACATCACGATTGAGTTTGCATATCTTTTTAATAAGCGCATGATCTTTCTAATTGAAATAGAAAGATACATGTAGTTATAATTAAGTGTGTATAATTATTATGTACCGAATTGGTGTATGATTTTATAACAGTGTGCAAACTCATAGATAAAGTCATGTACACTTAGATATAATATAGTTTGTGCATATTCAATTTTAAGTTGATCCATATTTGGATTTATGCACTCTCAATAAATTGATCTCTCAATAAACTGATTGGAGTGTAACCGAGAGAATGTTAATTATCTTAAGTCTTACAAATGCATCTCACATTTTACGAAGTCACTTTTCAAGATTTGATAAAACTAGCCGGGCAAGGGCAATCAATCAAGCATGATCTCGTACCAACTTCGACATCCAAAAACAACAATAAAAGACTCCAATCTGTCATATTAAAGTAGTTTCTTGAAAGGCCCTTGAAAAAAGGTGATGTGTTTATGAGATGAATTGGATTCAATCTCCAAGACCAAGATCCAAACACACACTTTTTTACAGTATTTCTAGCATATACATAAACCTATTTTTATACAACATGAAAGTGTGACATTTATAATTGAAACTCATTTTCCTATGTTCTCTTTTTCTTCTGCAAGCCCTTTTCTTTTCTTTTGCAAAGGAAGGCCAGAATAATGGTAGGTTAAAGATGGAACATGCATCAACATTTTGTCATGGATATTCTTTTTATCGAACACTAGTACCCTTGATCATAAAGCATCTGTAAATTGGCCCCAATAAAACTGATGGAGACTAATACAAATAACTAAATTAGCATTAGATTGTATCTATTGATATAATAGCTAGAGTGCTATGCAAATGCAATACCCATCAATTGTTATTTTGTTAAAATGCAAACTTTATCATATTAAATCTGAAAGGTAGCATAGAAATTATTGGTGGGCTGTGGCGAAAGTTGCTGATTTCTAATGATTTCATACACACAGTGTTGTTCGACTCCTTTTGAGCTAGCTAGATTGGAGCTTTAGCGATCCAAATTTATTAGGATTCAAACAAAATCACGCTTTATACATTTATTATTTATCACTAATTTCCCTTTGATTGAATAAAGCGTCCAATTAATTACATCGAGATGAGAAGCTTTTGGCCTTTCACTTCTGATCCCAATTAAGATGGAGTATACAGTACACGTAATTTTGGTTTCCTCGGTTAACATACATTACTACATACATGTATCAGATTCTACCAAAAAAAACATTACTACTCATTCAAAAAAAAAGGCCAAAATGGCAGATTGGTATTAAAAAATATCACTTTTGGACACTTAAGTATTTAAAAATATGTTTGAACAAATATGTATTTAAAAACAAAAGTTTAGACGTTTTACTATTATAAGAGAAAAAAAATTGTCATTTTAGTACAATTCTATGAAAATAATTAAATTACATGCAAAAAATACTAGCATATTAACTAAAAAAAATTTATAATTGGTTAAGACTTTTTTTATTTATAATTAATAAAACTATATTCAAGTTTTATCTGAAAAAATTAAAAATCAAAATTGTAAATGCTTAAACATTTAATGAAATACTCAGAAATAACCTTTTTCATGCAAATAAGAGTTTTATTTGCTTTAAAGCATAGTTTGATTATTCCATCATAAATCATAACATATATTGGTTTTATACAATGGAAATAAAATCTTTGATATTATTCACCTGAAAAGACATACAATTTATAAGGTCTATAAGAATAACGAATTTATCGGATTATACTGTTACGCAAACAATTAATAACATATTTCATTAAATATTGTTAGTTACAAGCAAATTGAATAGATATTTATTTAATAATTTTTGAAATTTCAATTAATAATATGTGGCTAACTCCATTTGAAAAATATTAAGTTAAAATTTTAAGAAAAATTGAATATTAACTACTTGGAAAGAAAAACAAATTCAACATAAATGAAAACATTAAATAAAACTCAATTTTTTAATTGAAAAAATACTTAAATGACCCATTTTTGTTTTTTTAATACCTAAATGTCCAATTTTTACCTTTTTAATACTCAAATGTCCAAAAGACATTTTGTAATACTCAAGTGTCCAAAGATATTACTTTTTAATACCAATATCGTATTTCGGTCAAAAAAAACATGACTACTATTGTTAAAAAAAAATACTAGTTATATATCTTGTTGATGTACATTTGCTCGGCTAACAAAATCCATATAAAAGTAACTCTGGTCTATGGTATCTCTGAGCCACGATTCCATCTTCAATTCGTTGCCTATCGGTAAAGCATTGGTTCAAATGTTGAATGACAACTCGCAGAGAGAAAAGGAATTACAGATTACAAATGGCTCAAAACATATACAGACACTCGAACTTGTCCATTTTGGTCATTTGGACACTTTACCTTTGAAACGGACCTATTGAGCACCCTAACTTGTCAAAGTCTACCTATTAAACACCCCGTCCCTAATTACGGAGTGCAATTTTACACACGCGCTATTACGTGAACATGATTAAGCATAAAAATGGTCACGTGATGCCAAATAAGGTCTCCTTGTTTAATTAATTGTGACCTAAACCTGTTATTATACACACGCGCTAGGTCCGTTTGACAAGTTGGGGTGCTCAATAGGTCCGTTTGACAAGTTGGAGTCTTCAATAAGTCCGTTCTAAAGATCAGGTGTTCAAATGACCAAAATGAACAAGTTCAGGTGTCTATATATTTTTTGAGCCGATTTCAAATTATAATCCCTAATTTGGATGTGCAACTCGTGCTTCATGATATCTTCTAATTTCTCAAAGGTTTTAGATTTCGGATCAAAACAACGTCGTTATTTTATCTTTATGAAAAGTAATTATAAAAGATCATTAAACTACACCATCCATTCGAAAATATATTCAATTCTTCACTGCATCGAGCCTAGTTGCTTCCGAGTTCCGACTAGCTGTCCCGCCCTCGGGTGGGAGCAGACCGCAAAACCGTTGCAGCTCCGCTTCTTCGGCAGCCGACGGGCAGCGGGCGCGGTTGTCCTATAAGTTGGTACGACAAACCATCAAACACCACACATGTTCAAAAAAAAATCACAATTCCACGTTTATACTCCCTCCGTTTCACAATAAGTGTCGTTTTAGCTCTCAACACAGTTTTTAAGAAAAGCAATCATTCACTTTAAAACTTACAACTTTTTCTTAATCTTACCACTCATTATATTTTTTTGGCCAATGCATGAACAACTTTAGTCAACAAATACACATTCCAATAAAAATTATCATCATTCACCCCTATTAAATCACTTTGAAAACCTAAAACGACACATATTATGAAACAAATTTTAAGTGCTAAAACGACACTTATTATGAAACGGAGGGAGTACTATTTTAGTTTTTCTAAGCAATTTAATAATTACTTTAAAGAATAGAAAGGTGTAGAACTATAATTTGTGCTAAAACAAAGATTAAGAATGAAAATGTCCAAAAGTGTAGGGGTATAGTGCACTCCGTAGCTCTTTCGTTGCCTCTAATTATGGTGTTTGGAACCAGCTTTTGAATTCTGAGAGCTTGGGTAAACAACAAGCAATATTCTTTCCAGCACATTAATTCCGTTGTTTATTAACACCAAAACCAACCATACACGTACACATCTTGCCCTAAAATTTGAGTAATTGCATACAAATCTCTATGGTTGAATAAACTATCCAAAACATGCATCTCTACAATAGGTCATCTATACAATACAAGAGCACTCATTAAATCCAAAATTCAATTTATTCACCCTTACTTATCAATTATCATCCATATATATAATCTTAAGTAACCAATCAAAATTTATTATATCCAATTTCTGATCGATCTTTTCTCCTGAAAAAGTTGAAAATGTCCCAAACATGTGTGCTGTAATCACAGACTTTATTCATAATTACTTTTCATAATAATCATTTTATTAATGCATATTAATTAATTCATGCGAACATAAGAGCATTCAATTATCAATACACGTTAATTACAAACATTAAGTTTGGGGGTAATTTTGTTCAAAATGCATAAATTCCAATCATTTCTTGTAATTTATCCAATTCTCAAGTAAACAAATTCTAATGCTAGTAGTCTCACATTCATCCTTGAAAAATCCTCCCAGTCCAAACTGTCTTCTTCATCATACTCTGTCTGTACTTACTCTCTTCCCCTTTACTGTACATATCCCAATTTCCAACCGATCGACACAAAAATCCCTCCATTAATGGAACCCAATAGCTTGGCCACCATTATCCATGGAAAAACCAGCAGAATCAAACAAGTCCTCATCTACGCAGCTCTTGAATGGACATTGATCTCCTTCCTCCTCCTCAACTCTCTCTTCTCTTACCTAATCATCAAATTCGCCCGCTATTTTCGCTTGAAACCCCCTTGTCTCCTCTGCTCAAGGATCGACCACATCTTTGAGCCCCACAATTCGGAGCCTTCTTACAGAAACTTGATCTGTGAACAGCATTCAGTTGAGCTGTCCAAATCTGGGTATTGTTTCAGCCACCGAAAGCTTGTTGAGTCTCAGGAGATGTGTGCTCATTGCTCGTCTTCATATCAGGATTTGGGCTCTGATGCTGATCAATTCATGTGTTCTTGCTGTGGAGTGACCATCAGGAGCAAAATTGGACCTACCCACTTTGTGATTGAGCCTGATTTGGGAATTTTGGGAGATACCCAGAAGGGGAATTTGGTTTCAACTGATGGGTATGTGGGGTTTCGGTCTCATCTTAAAGGGGGAGAGGGGAATGCAGATCAGGGTTTTTTGTTTTCTATGTATGAAGCTGATGGAGAGAATGCTGCCATTAGAGATGCTTATGAAAATGAGACTATCCTCCCTCAGCATCTAGACTTCTACATTGACAGTGATGATTATGGGTTGATTCCAGTTGAGTTGCTTAATTTGGAGCAAGGAAAAGGTAGTCAGGTGTGGAGAGAGACAGATGATGAGTTGGTTTTTGAGCCTGATATGGCTGTGCTACCTCCTGGCCTTGTTGATGGTACCCAAAATTTGAACTCTTCTTCTTGTCTTGATTCATTAAAATCAGATGAACCTATTACTGAAGCTGTGCCCAACAAGGAGGATATGGAATTGGAGGTTGATGGTGTTGTGAGATCAGATGAAACTAATTGTACTATGAAATCAGATGAGGCCAAATTTCAAGATTTGATGATAGAGGAGGAGATGGAGGAGAAAGT